>CM068373.1:326964267-327450460 GCA_034769895.1 Magicicada septendecula
TGGAATTAACACATACAAACATTAAACTAGATAAACACAGAACAGAAACTAAGTGAATTCATAATTTAAACCTTTTAAAGAAACGAACGGTGCAATTGTTGACCTTATTGACAAAAGTGAATTATAACATTATCCAACACATTTTATCGAAGTGAATCACAAACACTGAACCAGGACCACTCCACTAACACCAGAAGGAATAATCACAACTGCAGGAACGAGAAACCATTGGAAAAGCAACATTTATTTGAAGCAGATTCTTCGAGGTGCATTCGTCTAAACACATCTGACTACGGAGTGGCCATCTTTGAGTTCCCACAATTCCAAGTGCCACGGCCAGTATACCTTCGAATGGTTCGAACAATTTCTTTATTAACCATTATAGATTGAATGATATGTTTGTATTTTAATTAATAAGTTTGTAATTTGTAATGTTATACTTTCTATACTATGCCCTTTTCTCTGACTATATATAAAATAACTGTTCAAAGAACCCGAGAATAAATAATTTGTATAATATATTGATTTGCCCTGAGAGAGTCGATTCATCAATCGATATAAAATCGATTACTTTACTAATTGTTAATAAAAATCATTTAATATTATTTTGAATCCTATTTATTCCTCACTTATAAATAGAATAATATAACACATTAGTTGAGACATAACTACCAGAACAGCTGAGTTTAACAACTTGAAAGGAAGATAAACAAGAAATTAAGGAAAGATCACCAATCGATTGTTCCTGGAGACTATCCTATTAACATAATCAAAGAATTCTAAATACACCAAAGGATATAATTCGACAAAACCAATTAATAAGAAGTTCAAAATACAACGAAACAGTTTAAAATATTTAATACTAAATTAATTAAAAATAAAACAAGAAAAAAAATATATAATAAATAAATAATAAAAATTTTTTTTACCAAACAACAAGAATTATTTAATTTGTTACAATACAAAAAGGAATAGTCAACAAATACACTTTGCCACATACACAGCAGCAGAATGGAGTTAGCGAAAGAATCAATTTCACTCTAATGAGTAGAGTACGAACACTATTCGCTGAAACAAATTTGCCTAAGTTCTTGTGGGGTGAAGCAATACGTTGTGCTGCATACCAATTGAACCGCTCTCCAACAGTTGCCCTGAAGGAAAATAAGGTACCCGCTGAAGTCTAGCTAGGTAAAGTGAATTATGACAAGTTGAGGTTTTTTAGTTCAAAGGCTTGGGCATATAAACTGCCTGTTCCAGCAGACAAGCTAGAAACAAGATCAGTTGAATGCATTATGGTAGGCTATCCTAAAAATGGGTATAGACTATGGGTACCCAAAACAAGTGAAATTATAATCTCAAGGGATGTTACCTTTGATGAAATTAACATCAACTATACTAGTCAGAAAGCCTTAGAAGATATCCCACAAATGGTAATTGGAGGTGACAGTGTAGGTGATAAAGAGCATCAAAGTATGAGCGAAGGAGACATCCAGGTTCAAAATGTCACTGGCACCTCACCTGCACATAGAGACAGCAGTCTAAGCGATACTGTCCAACAGGGTGATCAAACATCACTGCGTAGAAGTGAAAGAATTAAAACTGTTCCAGAGAAATTTAAAGATTATATACTGTACAAGGATTATAATGAAAGTTTTAGTCAAAATGAAGATGAGATGCACTTAGCGTACTGTCTTTGTGCAGGAGTACCAATCTCTTATGAAGATGCCATATGTACTAGAGATGGTTGGGAAGAAGCGATACAAAAGGAAATAAGTGCCCTCGAAAAACATCAAACTTGGAAGGCAACAAATCTACCCAAAGGCATCAAAGCTATTGACACAATGTGGCTTTTCAAAATCAAGCCTGATGGCACTAAGAAAGCTCGTCTAGTAGCAAAAGGATTTCAAGAGAAAGTGTCCTCCAACATTTATGCACCAGTCGCTCAACTTTCCACCATCAGAATCTTACTGTCTGATGGATGGGAAATTAAACAACTTGATATCCCTACAGCATTCCTAAATGGCAAGCTAGACACTGAAGTTTATATAAAACCACCCAAAGGAGTAAAATGTCCAACGAATGCTCTAAAACTCATGAAAAGCTTATACGGTCTTCGCTCTTCGCCCAGAAAATGGAATTAAAGGTTTAACGAGGCTGTGCAACATCATGGTCTAATCAGATCTCAGAATGACTTTTGTTTGTTCTTGGGTAAAAATGCTTACCTTATTATATGGGTTGATGATATAATCATCACAGGTGACAAGAGCGAATGTCTAAAAATCATTGAGTTCCTTAAAAAGGAGCTCAACGCAAAAGAATTAGGAATCATCAACAACTTTCTGGGCACAGAAATCAATGTAAATAAAGAGCAGATCACCATTTCTCAAAAGGAATTCATACAAAAAGTAATCTCAAGATTTGGTCTGGAAAATGGAAAACCGATGGATACACCTATGGAACACAATTTCCAGGTTGACTTATCTCTACCAGTGGACAAAAACTTACCTTACAGAGAACTCCTTGGTTCACTTATCTACATATCAATTGTAAGTAGACCAGACATAGCTTACGCTACATCTGTCTTAAGTAGATATCTTGATAAACCCACTAAACAACTCTGGATTGCTGCGAGGAGGGTATTGAGGTACTTAAACGGTACCAAGCATTTGAATCTCACATTTCATAAAAATCAAGATACTGGATTAATCACATATTCAGATGCAGATTGGGCAGGCGACATCACCAGCAAAAAGAGTACAAGTGGATGTATAATATATCACTGTAACAACCCTGCATCCTGGTTTACAAAGAAACAAACATGCGTATCCCAGTCAACAGCTGAAGCGGAATACATAGCATGTGCAATGGCAGCGATGGATGTGGTATACTTTCAACGCATACTTGTGGACTTGAAGTGAAAGTCTTAATTCCTTTAATTTATGTAGACAACCAAAGTGCACTTAACATGTGTGAAAGCTATGAGAATAGCAGACGTACTAGACATATAGACATTAAATATCACTATATTAAGGATCTTATACACAAAAAACTTATTGAATTAGAGTACATAAAAACCCAAGATAATGTAGCTGATATTTTCACAAAATCCTTAAATAATGTAAAGTTTGCAAAGTTTTTTGAAAAACTTAACATAAAATAGTTTTCAGATACCAAAAATTTTCAATTTTGCATTTATTTTTTTTTTATGAAAGTATATTTATCAACTGTACTCATACCAAAACTGTTCAAATGTAAATTAAGGGTATTTAAATTATATGGGTATTTAAATTGAGGGGGAATGTCAAATATATCATATGTACAATTTAAATATGGTTAAACAATGTATGTACAATACGCATGCGCGTATTATTATTGTTATAACGGATGTATGTATTCTATCAAGTTTAGTTCTATGAATAAAGTCTTTTCTAATCAACGTGTTGTCTAACTGTATTTGGCAATATAATTCCAATATTAAATAATATCTCTCACAGTTGGTTCTGTGGCCACTTAGTTGAGGCCGAATTCATTCTTCATGAAATCAACGAGGTAGCTATTGTGTCGTGGATCGTTATTGAAGTCGCCACAGAGAACGAACGGAGTCTCCGAGTCTGGTCGAGAGCTCGGTAATACTTTTGTCAAGTTCGCTGAATATGGCAGGAGCGATTGATAAAGACATAGCTTAACATCTTCGGCCGACGCTTTGTGATGTATATATACGGCACCGAGGATAAACAGCGTACGATCTCCGACTTTCACGTCCACCAGGCATACGTCGCCGATGTTATGTTTTCTCAAGACGGAATTGCCGCAGAGACTGATGGCATCGACGATGATTTCTCTGCAGCTCGTGAAGCTTTGTAGGTTTCTGTAGACTGCAGAACCTCCGGCTGCAGAAACTCGCGCCAGCGGCGGTTCGAACAAGGTAGACGGACGATCTCTACGATATTCAAGCGCGGTGTTATTGTTTGCTTTTAGTTCGAACCCGTTGAGCTGCACAGTGTTCGCGCAATCCATCCAAGTCTCGCTAACTGCCATGTAGTCGGAATGTTTGAGTATGCTGTCGTTTTCAATATCTCCCGCGTGAGCCACCAAACTTTGAGCATTGAAAGCAGAGACGATCAAAACTAGTTGCCGTCGTCGAGGTAGGTCGTCCCCATCTTCATCGACTTCGGCTACGACGTCTCGCTTGCAGAAGTCTCTTGCTCGCATCGTCAGTGTGGGCAGCCGATGTTTGGCCATCCGCTCGTACTCGTCGCGTATTTCTTTCACCGTTGGCGCCGCGCTGCCTTGCCCGTGATAAAATTAAAAATCGTCTCTATCGTTGCTGAGATACAGACCGTTGATCGATGTGACTCTACTGAGCGCAACGTACACAAGCTGGGTCTGTTGTGACTTGTCGTAGTTGCAGACGACTTCGTTGAATGTGCCACCTTGCGATTTGTGAATGGTGATCGCGCTTTACAGTCCCGCCGAGCGGGATGTTGGCGGCTTTGGTCACGATGGGCGTCCACTTTAAATCTAACACATTACGCTTGCACATAACTTGCGGCTTCGCTTTCACTCTGCATAGTTGCCCCCTGCTTGGATTTGGAAACTCCAGCCAAAGACAAACTCTTCCGAGTTCCGGTTGAGGTTGACGGCTAGGTTCATCATCTACCTCTACCGTTTCGTAGTTTGCCGCCTGCTCGTCTTCGGTGAGGTGTTCTATGTACTTAAGCGTGCCGATCGCACCAATCACGAGACCGTCTTCAACATCTAGGTTCATGGTAATCGTATATGGATAGCCGACAGCTAGTTTCAAACTGTACGGCAAGCCGCCCGACTCGACAACGCTCATCTTGTGCAAGTTGCGCCGAGCGGTCGCGACCTCCATTAGCGTATTGTAGCCAATCATCTTGTCGGCGATACTATCGAACTCAGGCACGAAAGCGTTGTTGTTGTACGCGTCGACGTCACGGTTGCGATGAAAGAGCCGAACAGCAGCAGGTAAGTTCTCTTTGCACATGCTTTACTTCTGAAGCGTGTTTCGATTAGAGCGATTTGCTCGAGATTGAGTCTCTCACCGTTGCCGATCTTCATGAGTATGGCCGAGAAGGTGGAAACAGGTACTGCATAAACGAAATTCCGCTACATTTTCGCCGGGGAATTTAGTCTGAAGAAGAGGAATGTTACGAGCTTTCGCCTTCTTTAAATCTCTGTCGAACCAAAGTCGATCACAAACGCTGCAAGATAGACCAAACGGATTGGTTTCGAATACCGTTTTGAAGCGTTCGTCCGCTGCACTCCAATGGTCCTGCATCGCATCAATTCGAGTGACGTTGATATCCATCAGCTCGGAGACGTCTTCGACAGATGTATGGGTGTTATCTTCACTCGTTATGTCCATTGGTTCGGGGACAGCAGCGGTAGAGGTGCTCGCGCCGTCGGCGTCGTTCACCGAGCGCGCCGTGCCAGCTTTGCGACGCTCCCGAAACAGTCTCGCTCGCTCGGCATCGGACATTGGGGTACCTGTGCGTGGCCCATAGCCTCCTCTTTCCAACGATATGCGTAATTTATATTTTCGGCTGGCTTTTGCGCGGGCTGAGGCTGACATATTGAATTTCTACAGTTTTTTACATGCTTACTTTAAGTTTTTACATAGAAATATTGTCCAAAATACACTTATTATTACTTAAATCGATCGATCTCTACAAAACCGGTTTTGGCCAATCAGCGCTGTGCCCCCTCCCCGCCAAACCTGATTCTGTTGTCGTAGCAACAATCTGATTGTTGATTAATGTTTTTGAGGCTTTGTTATAACATATAACCTCTGGTTTTGTAGTTATTTTGTCTATTACTGTGGTGACGACAGTTTAATTATGGCAACTACAATTGAAAGTGCCTCCAGTGTGAGATTCGGTCTGTTATTAGATTTCTTCAAGCTGAAGGTCATAGTGCTACAGAAATTCATCGAAGGTTGTGTAATGTGTATGGAGAAAATGTGATGAGTGATGGTTCAGTTTGGGAATGGTGTCGAAAATTTAAAGAAGGGCGAATGATGTTCATGATGAAGGAGGGCAAGGAAGAAAGTCCGTGGCTACTGATGATGTTGTTGAAAGGGTAGGCAGGATGGTCGAAACCGCCGTCGTTTCACAGTTACTGAACTTTCTGCTGATTTTCCCGAAATTTCTAGGTCTACTCTTTATGATATTCTTACTCAGAAGCTTGGGTATAAAAAACTCATTTTAAGAAAATACACAACTGATTTACATAGACAGTTAGTTATAAAATTAAAAATATTGTCATCTCATCTGTTTAAAAGGGATACAAAAAAAAAACATCGGGCGGGGCTGTGACGGGGCTCACGGCCGTTGGTTTAACGTGAGACGTCTATGTCAGCGAGTCGCTTTTAGCGTATTGGATTGAAATGAAAACGAGACATTGACTGCGTACCAAATTTTATTTTAACATAAAACAGACACTGAATGGTACATGATATTTATTTCGACTAATATTCGACAACGATTTTGTTTAACCTGTGATATGAGAATTAAGAGACATAAGGCATAATATCAACATCAATGTGTCTGGTGAACGTACAATCGATAGTGGACACTTGCCCAGTGTTGTTGGTGTCAACTATATCATATGTACAATTTAAATATGGTTAAACAATGTATGTACAATACGCATGCGCGTATTATTATTGTTATAACGGATGTATGTCTTCTATCAAGTTTAGTTCTATGAATAAAGTCTTTTCTAATCAACGTGTTGTCTAACTGTATTTGGCAATATAATTCCAATATTAAATAATATCTCTCACAGGTTATGGGCCGACACTAGTAATTTGGAGATATATAGACGTGTGTTAGTTGTAATTACATTGGAATTATTTACAGAGAAAAGTTTGTTTACATATACAGGCTCAAAGTGAAAGAGTTCACGTGCTTAACCTAAAATGGCTACGTCTACGGTTCCCTTTCCCCTGCTAAAGGCAGATAATTTTTCCACTTGGAAATATAGAATACGTCTTGTTCTGAATAAAGAGGGTGCACTCGTAGCATTAGATAAAACAGACACAGAAATCGCAGCACACAGGTGCAGATTTGACCAGTTTCCAAGCTAAAGACGTAAAAGCTCAATGCATCATCGCACAGTCAATATCAGATAAGTATATTGAATACATAGAGAGTGCACAAAGCGCCAAAGAAATGATTGCAAATCTGGAAAATGTCTTCCAGAGAAAAAGCACATTATCTAAGATGTTTATAATGCGAAAGCTATTGAAAATGAAATTCGTCGATGGCAAATTACAAGATCATTTCACTAAATTCGGAAAACTCATAAAAGAACTCGATGGCGTAAGCAAAGTTGCAAACGATGATACCGACAAAACGTGTTACCTTCTTCTGACAATGCCGGAAAGCTTTGAGAGCGTCATTACATCGATAGAAACGATAATGAATAAAGACGCGACAGTATATTCGTATTCTGATGTAAAAACAAGGTTATTGGATACTGAACTCAAAAACAAAGAGAACTCCAATGCAGGTGATAAGGTCGATAATGACGGTAACTGCTCTTTCTACTCTCCAGGTGAATATAAGAATAGCTCACAGATGAGGTACGAAAATGTAATATGTCACACATGTAGAGGCAAAGGACATTTCAAAAATGAGTGTCCATCAAACAAGGATGTGCAAACTCAACAGACGCCTCAGACGTCATATCGCGGCCATAGATATCGCGGTAAGAGAGGAGAGGAAACTCTCGAGGACGTGGAAGAGGCAAGACGACAAGACATACGTCAAATGTTGCACAGAGCGAAGATGATCAAGAAGAAGAATTTGATTTCATTTCCGCTGAAAATATTGAGAAAAATGGCGTTTATCCTCAGAATTACTAGGAAATACTCGATCCGTTAAATTCATTTTAGATAGTGGTGCCACAAATCATTGGGTATCAGAAAATTTGGAAAAGCTTATGGAAAATGTTGAAGAAATGGAGAATAAAATGGAAATAAAAATAGCAAATGGTAGCACTATAAAAGGTACAAAAAGAGGTATAATTCGCTTGAAAGTGTTGAACAAAAGCTTATGGTACCTGTGCGTGGCCCATAGCCTCTTTCCAACGATATGCGTAATTTATATTTTCGGCTGGCTTTTGCGCGGGCTGAGGCTGACATATTGAATTTCTACAGTTTTTTACATGCTTACTTTAAGTTTTTACATAGAATTATTGTCCAAAATACACTTATTATTACTTAAATCGATCGATCTCTACAAACTCTATACACAAACACACGAATCACCGCGCTACCACGTCTGAGTCCTAGTTACATTGAATGGAATGCAGCCAGAGCGCCGGTTTTGGCCAATCAGCGCTGTGTCCCCTCCCCGCCAACCGACTCGCCCGCGACGCGAACTCAAGGTCGTATCAGCGAGCTGACCATATATGTTAAAAAATGACACCGCACTTACGTCTCTGAGACTAATATTTAGGGAGTTATTAAGGCAAGACGATATAGACCTTTTCATTACGGTACAAATTTCTGTTCTGGTACCCGTATGTTTCGGTGTGATTTTAAAGACGTTTCACGTAAAAAAAAACAGTGAACACACTAAGTTCTGCAGTATGGCCATGATATACACATATCTCAGAATAATATTTTTAGAGTTTTTTGGGCTAAAGATATAGATGTGGCAGTGGCGAATATAGAATATATTTTTGGGGGGGGGCCAAGATTAATGTAAGGTTAGGTTAAGTAATTTTAAGTAGACACCCCATGATACTTTATATCAGTTTTGCTGCTCATATTCAGAGGGTAATTTGCGCTGAATGCCCCTTTTACTTTACCCAGATCACGCTTCTTTATTGTTGACATTAAATCATAAAAAATATATCTATTTTTAAACAAACCAAATGATGAAAAGATCTGTTACTATATTTCAAACATTGGTCAAGATTTTAACAATGTCTCATCTGTAAACACTTATCCGAACTAAAAGAGTGAAATACGCGATTGTGATTATCGTGTTTGGAGGGGTTCTAGCTATAAATATTGTTTTGTTCTGTCATGTATGTATAAATTGCCAAGACCCCTATTTTTTCTTTTTGTGTATACACGCATATGTGTGTTTTATCAACTATCATTCAAAAGACTGTTTTGAGTATTGTTTTGGAGAGACCTTAAAAGAAGGTTTAATAAAGTGACTGTTTGACAATGCAACAAAATTTGTTTTATTAATCGTTTATCCAACTGACAATAAAAAGAATACATAAAAGAATACATAAAAAGGAACTCCACTTTTTATATAGACCAATGGTTACGAAACAAAATCCAGGTTTCTTGGTACACTTGCAAACTTATCAAGAACTTCATCGTCACTAACTATAATGTCTCTGTGGATAGAAAGTAAAGCAAGCCCGTTAAGCCTACTTTCAGATGTGCTGTTCCTTAGGTAAGTCTTCAGTCTTCTCAGGCTGGAGAAAGTTCTCTTTACGGTTGCGACAGAAACAGGAAGAACTGCGAGTAATTTCAGAAGGGTATAAATGTTGGGGAAGAAAGTCTTGTCACATTTTTCTAGAGAACTTATAACCGTTTTTGGAAGATTTGAAGGATTTTCCTGACTCCACTTTTCTTTCCACAACATAAACTCACTTTGCACAATCTCTTTATGTGACAAATCTTCTTCGTAGAAACCAAAAGCAGCCTCCAATGAACCGATATCTGTTATGATACACAATTGTGGAAGGATGTTTTGTAAGGATGCAACTGTTTTCTTGTGAGATTCAAAGCGTTCTTTCAGTGAGTTACAAAAATCGTCCAGGTATGGCACATAAACAGCTCGTCAATAGTATTCTTCTTCTGTGGGGTAAGGGACGTTGCTACGTGCTGTTTGAAGGCGGCAAATTCTTGGAATCTCTTCCTTAATGTCAAGTTTGGCAGCGAATGATTTTACTTGATTATACAAGGCTTTAAATGAGTCATCAGCATTTGCCCTCTCCTTCGACAGAAGGTGTAAGACACTCGTAACGTTAGTCAAGGCCTGTGGAAGATCTATATTTTTGTTTTGAAGCTGCTCAGATAAGTTATGCGTGGTTGATAGCATCCGGCTCAAAACAAAAAGATTTATAAGAAATGCAAATTGACTAATAGCACTACTTAGAGTGTGAGCCTTAGAAGCTGAGTCACTTAATTCCTCTTCTTCTATTTTGCAAAGGGAGAGAAAGATAGGTTCCAAAATGTCTTTAAATAAAATTACTGAGTCGTGCCTTTCTACCCATCGGGTTTCGCACAGTGAAATAAGTTTCTTTTTCTTTTGTTCTGGACAACATTCAGAAATTATTGATTTCAATATTTCTGTTCTTTTGGCTGACATATGAAAGAATCCACAGACTTCTTTTATGACACCCATACAGTTTCTTATAGAAGGTATTCTGCTCGCATCTGACAAACACAAATTTAGAGTGTGTGAAGAACAATGTGTATACAGGGCCAATGGTAGCTTTTCTCTGATGGAAGCTTGTACTCCTCTGAATTGCCCACTCATCGTGGCAGCGCCATCGTACCCTTGACCTCTCATTTTGTTTAGATCAAGCCCTAATGTTGACAAGGTCTCCAATATTGTGTTAGCCAAACCTGCTCCAGTGACGTCATAAACGGGGACGAATGTCAGAAAATCTTCTCTGATTTTGAAAGTTTGGTACTCTACGTAACGTACACAGAGAGAAAACTGTTCGATTTGGCTGATGTCAGTGGTTTCATCTGCTAAAACGGAATAAAAAACAGACTTTCTGACATTTTCTACAATTTTTGATTGTATTAAGTGACCGAATATGTTAACAAGTTCGTTTTGAATGAAAGAACTTGTGTACATCGTCTTCCCACCACTGGTCGTTAATTGGTCTTTAAGAATATTATCTCCACTGTTGGCTCGGTATCTCAACAACGATCGAAAATTCCCATCATTTTGGTCCGGTTCTTCAGGGCTTATTCGTCCAGAGTCACGATGACCCCTTAGAGCTATTTGCTGCCTCCCGCAAAATCTTATTGTTTGTATTATAGGGATTAGCCGTTTTCTATTATTCTCAATATCCAGTCTTCTTTGAGCATTTACTTGATTGATAACACTTTCAGCCTTTTTCTTAACTATAGATTTTGTGTTTTCAGCGATCAAAACATATTTCTTATGATAGGATAAGTTTTCATGTTTGCTAAACTTTCCCTGGCTTTTTTTAAATTGGTAAAAGCCTGAGTAACCAACGCCCCTGCTACTTGGTGATCTCCTTTCCCTACATTTTCGGTATGGGAAAATAACACGCAGTACTTGCAAAAAGATCCAGATTTTTCCTCTGAATAAGCTAACCACGTAAATTCTTCTAGCCACTTCATTTGAAAAGATCTAGTATGGTTTGAACTAGTAATGGAGGGAAATTTGTATCCAGGCTGAGGTTTCCAAATATTTTCTAATAAAAAAATTTGTTTTTCGTTTGTGAAAGACTGGACGGAATTGTTTTGACAATAGTTTCCAATATCATAGATATTTTTCCTTACTTGATTAGGCCTACTATCCTCCATAACCGGAACTACATTAATTGAGCTCGAAGTAGCGACATCACAAGAAGCAATTCTACCAATGCAGCCGACTTCAGCATTGTCACCGTCAGGCCTATTTGCACTTTGTCCTTTCGTAACACTACCGACTTCAGGACTGTCACCAACAGGCTTATTGACACTTGGTTTTTTGGCGAAAAAGTTTTGAATAGAAGCTTGCCTCTTCATTACAATTGTGGTTCACTTACGGCCAACTTCAATATACTGATAAAGTACATAAACATTAACACTTAAAACACCACCATACTTCAGTACAACAGATGTCGAACAAACGTAAACAACAAACAATGGCTGCCACTGAACTGTTCAGTTGTCCGCACGCGCAGATGGCCGGGCGGGAGCCCGAGTCGGACCGAATCAACCCGAACTGGCACGAACTTCACACTACTACCAACCCACTCACCTCACCAATACGGGGAATTATCACTGTCTGCCGCGGCGATGCCTTCGCGCATGATTCATTAAAATAATTCAGATTACGTTACTTATTTTTTCTTTATATTCATTATTTCGGGGAGGGCCCGGGCCCCCTGGGCCCCCCCTTATATACGCCCCTGAGATGTGGATTATTATATTCTCCACTTTTGAATTTGTTAATTAAATTACCAGTTACAAGAATACTGTTAATCGAATACTGTAATCAAATACTGTTACAAGAATAATGTAAATATTAAAAATAGTTATATTTATGATAAAATAAAATGTACTCATATGCTGAGAGATTGAGCTGAATACTTTTGAAATCCTTTTCTTGTATATAGTTCATTATTAATCTAATATATTTACATAAGTTTCCAATTGTTTAATTCATAAAAACAATTTAAAATTAGTGACACCTTTTTTTATTGTAATATTTATCTTCTATATCTATAAAAATAAATGTTTGTTTCTTTCTTTGTCCCGTATGCGTTCCTATACCATTCATCCGATGGCGATGAAACTTCGGTGAGTTGTTGTGCGCAAGCCCTCGAAGGTTTATGAATTTTTTTCGATGGGGTCCTTTGGGGGGTTCTTGGGGTCTTCCACATCTCCTCCTAAACCACTGGACCGATTTCAACCAAACTTGGCACAAATATTTTATGCAACGGGAGAACCAACATAGGGTAGGTGTTTTTTCGATGGGGTCCTTTGGGGTCTTCCACATATCCTCCTAAACCACTGGACCGATTTCAACCAAACTTGGCACAAATATTTTACGCAACGGGAGAACCAACATAGGATAGGTGTTTTTTTCGACGGGGTCCATTGGGGGGTCCTTTGGGGTCTTCCACATCTCCTCCTAAACCACTGGACCGATTTCAACCAAACTTGGCACAAATATTTTACGCAACGGGAGAACCAACATAGGATATGTGTTTTTTCGATATGATCCTTTGGGGTCTTTCACATCTCCTCCTAAACCACTGGACCGATTTCAACCACACTTGGCACAAATATTTTACGCAAAGGGAGAACCAACATAGGATAGGTGTTTTTTCAATGGGGTTCTTTTGGGGGTTCTTTGGGGTCTTCCACATCTCCTCCTAAACCACTGGACCGATTTCAACCAAACTTGGCACAAATATTTTACGCAACGGGAGAACCAACATAGGATATGTGTTTTTTCGATATGATACTTCGGGGGGTCCTTTGGGGTCTTCCACATCTCCTCCTAAACCACTGGACCGATTTCAACCAAACTTGGCACAAATATTTTATGCAACGGGAGAACCAACATAGGGTAGGTGTTTTTTCGACGGGGTCATTTGGGGGGTCCTTAGGGGTCTTCCACATCTCCTCCTAAACCACTAGACCGATTTCAACCAAACTTGGCACAAATACTTTACGCAACGGGAGAACCAACACAGGATATGTGTTTTTTCGATATGATCCTTCGGGGGTCCTTTGGTGTCGTTCACATCTCCTCCTAAACCACTGGACCGATTTCAACCAAACTTGGCACAAATATTTTACGCAAAGGGAGAACCAACATAGGATAGGTGTTTTTTCAATGGGGTTCTTTTGGGGGTTCTTTGGGGTCTTCCACATCTCCTCCTAAACCACTGGACCGATTTCAACCAAACTTGGCAAAAATATTTTACGCAAAGGGAGAACCAACATAGGATAGGTGTTTTTTCAATGGGGTTCTTTTGGGGGTCCTTAGGGGTCTTCAACATCTCCTCCTAAACCACTGGACCGATTTCAACCAAACTTGGCACAAAAATTTTACGCAACGGGAGAACCAACATAGGATAGGTGTCTTTTTCGACGGGGTCCTTTGGGGTCTTCCACATCTCCTCCTAAACCACTGGACCGATTTCAACCAAACTTGGCACAAATATTTTACGCAAAGGGAGAACCAACATAGGATAGGTGTTTTTTCAATGGGGTTCTTTGGGGTCTTCCACATCTCCTCCTAAACCACTGGACCGATTTCAACAAAACTTGGCACAAATATTTTAGGAAACGGGAGAACCAACATAGGATATATGTTTTTTCGATATGATACTTCGGGGGGTCCTTTGGGGTCTTCCACATCTCCTCCTAAACCACTGGACCGATTTCAACCAAACTTGGCACAAATATTTTATGCAACGGGAGAACCAACATAGGGTAGGTGTTTTTTCGATGGGGTCCTTTGGGGTCTTACACATCTTCTCCTAAACCACTGGACCGATTTCAACCAAACTTGGCACAAATATTTTACGCAACGGGAGAACCAACATAGGATAGGTGTTTTTTTTGACGGGGTCCTTTGGGGGGTCCTTAGGGGTCTTCCACATCTCCTCCTAAACCACTGGACCGATTTCAACCAAACTTGGCACAAATATTTTACGCAACGGGAGAACCAACATAGGATATGTTTTTTCGATATGATCCTTCGGGGGTCCTTTTGGGGGTCCTTTGTGGTCTTTCACATCTCCTCCTAAACCACTGGACCGATTTCAACCAAACTTGGCACAAATATTTTACGCAAAGGGAGAACCAACATAGGATAGGTGTTTTTTCAATGGGGTTCTTTTGGGGGTTCTTTGGGGTCTTCCACATCTCCTCCTAAACCACTGGACCGATTTCAACCAAACTTGGCACAAATATTTTACGCAACGGGAGAACCAACATAGGATATGTGTTTTTTCGATATGATACTTCGGGGGGGTCCTTTGGGGTCTTCCACATCTCCTCCTAAACCACTGGACCGATTTCAACCAAACTTGGCACAAATATTTTACGCAAAGGGAGAACCAACATAGGATAGGTGTTTTTTCGATGGGGTTCTTTTGGGGGTTCTTTGGGGTCTTCCACATCTCCTCCTAAACCACTGGACCGATTTCAACCAAACTTGGCACAAATATTTTACGCAACGGGAGAACCTATATAGGACAGGTGGTTTTTTTCGATACGATCCTCTGGGGGGTCCTTTGGAGTCTTAAAAAACTAACTTATTAGATCTGGTTACTATGGCAACCCAGTGGAATAGATTCTGATCTAAATATATTATCGCATTAAATTGAAGACCACGCGAACGAAGTCTTTATATATTATATACTAGCAGAATACCCGTGCTTCGCTACGTAGTTTTACGTTGTACGTAATGAAAATGTTAGTTTAATTAATAAAGTTTAATTAAAATAGGCTTCTTAAAAATAAATAGCTGTTGCCCACAACTTCGTTCGCGTGGTCTTCAATTTAATGCGATAATATATTTAGAACAGAATCTATTCTATTGGGTTGCCATAGTAACCAGATCTAATAGTTTTTTAAGACCGCAAAGGACCCCCCAGAGGATCGTATCGAAAAAACACCTGTCCTATGTTGGTTCTCCCGTTGCGTAAAATATTTGTGCCAAGTTTGGTTGAAATCGGTCCAATGGTTTAGGTAGAGACGTCGAAGACCCCAAAGGACCCCCCAAAGGATCGTATCGAAAAAAAAACACTTGTCGTATGTTGGTTCTCCCTTTGCGTAAAATATTTGTGCCAAGTTTGGTTGAAATCGGTCCAGTGGTTTAGGAGGCGATGTGGAAGACCCAAAAGGACCCCATCGAAAAAACACCTATCCTATGTTGGTTCTCCCGTTGCGTAAAATATTTGTGCCAAGTTTGGTTGAAATCGGTACAGTGGTTTAGGAGGAGATGTGGAAGAAACCTTCGTGGACGTGCGCACAACAACTCACCGAAGTTTCATCGCAATCGGATGAATGATATAGGAACGCATACGGGACAAACAAAGAAACATTCATTTTTATATATAAGATAAGATATACAAACACTTTCTTTCTTTGAGTGGCATTGCAACGCATGCCGGGTACTCGCTAGTAGTATTATAAATGAGAATGTTTGTGTGAATGTTTGAAATGTCAAAAGAGTATAATTTTGTATCTTTGTTTACACTGTATGTCTTATAGTTATTCCATAGTTTCAATTTTCGTTTTATATTACCGTATACGGGCTGGAAGTTTTATGTTTCCAAGCTTGATTTAGTTTGTAAAAAAAAATAATTATTGTACTGTGTATGTTAATTATAATATATAATATAAATATTATAAATATATAATATAATATACAATTGTAATATAAATACGAGGGTTTTTTTTTCAACCTCCAGTGAGTTGGCAAACCTGATTCTGTTGTCGTAGCAACAATCTGATTGTTGATTAATGTTTTTGAGGCTTTGTTATAACATATAACCTCTGGTTTTGTAGTTATTTTGTCTATTACTGTGGTGACGACAGTTTAATTATGGCAACTACAATTGAAAGTGCCTCCAGTGTGAGATTTGGTCTGTTATTAGATTTCTTCAAGCTGAAGGTCATAGTGCTACAGAAATTCATCGAAGGTTGTGTAATGTGTATGGAGAAAATGTGATGAGTGATGGTTCAGTTTGGGAATGGTGTCGAAAATTTAAAGAAGGGCGAGTTGATGTTCATGATGAAGGAGGGCAAGGAAGAAAGTCCGTGGCTACTGATAATGTTGTTGAAAGGGTAGACAGGATGGTTCGAAACCGCCGTCGTTTCACAGTTACTGAACTTTCTGCTGATTTTCCCGAAATTTGTAGGTCACTCTTTGATATTCTTACTCAGAAGCTTGGGTATAAAAAACTCTGTGCTCAGTGGGTTCACCAAACAACTCACATATGTCCACAAGACTCGAAGAATGGGTGCATCGTTATCATTTTTGGAGCATTATGACAAAGAGGGTCAAAGTTTTTTAGACAGTATAGTGACAGGAGATGAGACATGGATTCGTTTTGTTAATCCAGAAACAAAGGAACAACCAAAACAGTGGATGCACACACACTCGCCTAGAAAACCAAAAAAAATTAGGCAGACTTTGACCAACAGAAAGTTAATGGCTACTGTCTTTTGGGATTGTAAGGGAATTTTGCTAATCGAGTTTATGGAGCCGGGAACTTCCACCACAGCAGCTAAATACTGTGAAACTTTAAAACGACTGAGAACATCAATCAAGAACAAAAGATGAGGCATTTGTCATCAGGCGTTGTCTTGTCATCTTGCACGACCTCACGCAGCTGCACTCACACAAAACCTGCTTCATGAATTTGGTTGGGAAGTCCATGATCACCCACCTTATAGCTCAGATTTGGCACCAAGTGACTACCTTGAAAAAGGTAGTCACCAAGTTCACTGACTTGAAAAAGTGGTTAGGTGGGCAGCGGTTTGACTCCAATGATGAGTTAAAGTCCAGTGTGGGAGATTGGCTGACTACTCAGGAGCGAAGATTTTACAACATGGGCATAGAAAAGTTGGTGCCTCGCTATGATAAGTGCCTCAACAATGGTGGTGACTATATAGAAAAGTAGTTTACATATATATGAAACTTTTGTATATAATAAAATTATTGATGTCATTCATGCGTCTGTTTATTGGTCTATCGGAGGTTGAAAACAAATAGCCCTCGTATATTAATAATTAAAACGTCCTACTTTTTAAATAATATTGTTTACATCATTTTGTTACAATGGAAAAATTATTTGTAATATTTTGTTTGCATATGTATGTACACTGCAAATGAAACAACGTGTTGTATGATTCTATTTACGTTCATTATAAATATTGATTTCTTGTTTTGATTGTTCATCTTCTTTTTTCACAGTACCGTCGTTTGGGGTTACTTTGCTCCTTGCAGGGAGACTTTGCTCCAATTACGAAAAAAAAAGTGACGGGATAATTTTTTGCTGTGAAGTTGGCACCACTGTGTGTCAGTTTGATGAAGAAAGAACAGTTCCCGCCATTTCTACTCTGTTTGTTCTGGTTGTGAAAGTATTGCTAAATTTTGCTTAGTTTTACAGTGCCAAAATTTCATATCTAGAGCCATATTTGCATTAGATATCAAGGTGAGTGTTATTAATTTGTTATTCTAGATTATTTCCTTCAATAAATAAATACTCAGATTTGTATTTTTGTGTTTATTTAAGCTAGACATCAACTTTTGAAAAAAGTATGGTTAGTTTGCTCCACTTTTGGGGAGACTTTGCACCATTTTGTTTGTGGAGCAAAGTCTCCCCGTTTACCTTTTTTAACAATATAATCTGAGTTAATTCTTATATAATTTGCATCATTGCTATATATGTAACACAATGAACTGTGTTCTGAGGGATCTAGGGCAGTTTATTTGGTGCAAAGTATACCCAGTTCACTCTTATCCTTACCGTACTGTACCGTATTATTTAGGCAGTCTGTAACTTCTTTTGTTCCAGGATGCCAAGAACATATAAAAGGCAGCCTGGCTGTAGAAGGTATTGTGACTACACTGAAGAAAAACTTAATAAATGTCTGGAAGCCATAAAATGTAATGAAATGTCTCAGCGACAAGCAGCTGTATTTTATGACATACCAAGAAGAACACTCATTAACAAACTAAAAAATCATAAAAATCCAAGAAAGCCAGGATATCAGCAAATCTTTTCTAAAGAAGAGGAAGATATGTTTAAAAAATGCTTGATTGGTTGCTGTGATTTTGGTTTTCCATTGAGCACATTTGATTTAAGAATGATTGTAAAATCATATTTGGAAAAAACGGGCAGAACAGTAAAACGATTCAAGAACAATGTTCCAGGTAAAGAATGGGTCTTGTCATTTTTAAAACATCATCCAGATCTTAATGGATCTAGATTTGCTGCAAATATTAAACGAAGCCATGCTGGAATTGATGCGCCAATTCTTAAAGAGTACATTGACAATTTATCTGAAGTTGTAAAAGATGTTCCAGCATCCCACATATTTAATTATGATGAGTCTAACCTTACAGACGACCCTGGTAAAAAAAAAGTAATTGTAAAACGAGGGATGAAATATCCTGAGAGGATATGTAACCATAGTAAAACCAGTATTTCCATAATGATGTGTGGAAGTGCTGATGGGGAACTCCTTCCCCCATACGTGGTTTATCGATCTAGTAAATTATGGGATACCTGGACTGAAAATGGACCGTCAGGGGCCCATTACAGCAACACGTCTTCTGGTTGGTTTGACTCACAAGTATTTACAGATTGGTTTCAAAGCCTGCTCCTTCCTAGATTGAAGAAGTTAGAAGGAAAAAAAGTCGTCATTGGTGACAATCTGTCATCACACCTAATGCCACAAGTTTTAGCAATGTGTCAGCAGAATAACATTGACTTTGTGTGATTGCCACCGAACAGTACGCATTTGACTCAGCCACTAGATGTGGCATTTTTTGCCCCGATGAAGAAAGCATGGAGGAGTCTCTTAATGGAATGGAAAGAATGTTCTGGGTTTTCAAGCTATGGTCTCCCAAAGCAAGAATTTCCAATTCTTTTGAAAAAACTACTGGAAGCAATAGCATCCACATCCAAAGAGAACTTAGTTTCTGGTTTTAGGAAGTGTGGTGTACATCCTGTTAGCTTGGATGAACTGTTGAAAAGACTGCCAAAATCAACTGTTAACATAGTACCAGATGAAAAATAGATTGAAGATTCATTTCTAAAATCGTTAGAAGAAAAAAGGAAGCAGTGGACTGAAAATAAAGGAAAGAAAAGGGGAAGGAAAGCGTTAACAGTGCCTGCTGGTAAAAGTATTGGACCAAGTGATTTAGATCCTGAGAACGAGCAAAACAGCCCAAGTACTTCTGCCGAATCTGCAAAGAAGAAAGGGAGAAAAGGGAACACTGTTTTCATGTTCACTGGCATTAAAAAAAATAAAAATTTTGGTAGTACCGATACTGGTAATGGAAGTTCTGATGAAGAACTGCTACATATTTAAACAAAGAAGTGGAGGAGTTTGAAGCTGAGAAGCAGCGTGACGAAAAACTCATATCAGTCGCTGAAGGAAAGACAGACTACTACGATATTTTTAACTTACAACAAGTTGTCAGGAAAGTTGGTGAATATGTAGTATTTAAATATAAAGAAGAACTTTTCCCAGGGAAGATAACATATTTCAGGAACAAAGAAGTTAATATAAGTGCTATGCAAAGATCTCTTCGTTCATGGAAATGGCCTCAGCCTCAAGATCTGCACAATTACCCTTGGGAGGATGTTCTCGGATGGATTAATCCACCAAAGAAGATCTCCCAGAGAGGATTTTATGAAGTTCCAGAACTGAACAATGTTTGGTCTTAGTTTAAACAAGTTTTGTTTTGGAAAAATGTTGTAAAGAATTTTGTTTTGGTTTGGTTTACACAATGATTATTGGTTTGTTTGTGGCATTATTATACCATATGTTTTGTTTCATTTGTCAGAAGAATTTTGTTTGTTTTGTTTTACACGAGCTTGTAACCTGCACTTAATTAATTAATTATTTAAAAGATTATTATTTTGGGTCTTATAAATATTCTATTACTATATTTGATAATTAGGTAGTTTAAAAAATATTTTGTAAATTAGAGTAGTAAAAATAGTGAGTAAAAGATAATGTTTAATGTTTCTTACATATTTTTGAATGTTTAATTAATTAAATAATGTTTTTTTTCAGTGTATATTGAATATTTGGTTCATTTTAAACCCTCCACTATTCCTACATTGCACCATTCATCAAATAACATGTTGATTTAAGCATAAGATTTAAGGTGGAGCAAAGTATACCGCTTTTATTGGTAGACATTGCTCCAGTTTATATGATATATATATATATATATATATAATATTTATGATAAACATAATTAAAAAAAAGTTAATAGCTACATTCCTTGAACATTTCTTAATGTAGGAAAAAAAAATCAGCATTTTTACATCAGTTTAACATATACTAATTTGAATTTTTTCAATTAGACTCTTAAAAGTGGAGGAAAGTAACCCCAGATGACGGTACTAAATTAATATAGAATATAGAACTTTCACTTGTGAAACTTACTTCTTTTTTCTTCCCGTACGCGTTTCGGCGTGATGTGCGCCTTCGTCAGCAGTTTGAGACAGACTGGCCAGTAACTCGTAACGGTTTTCATTTGGAAGGTTTAGTGCAGGTGGTGTGTGGAGGAAGGGGATTGGCGCGGGGATCCAAATTATTGTTAGTTTGATGTATAATTGTGTCAAAAAGTATATGTGATTTATAGTGTAATTGGTCGTTAAGTATGTTGTTTGGTTGTGTTCTGTAGTGTTGTATATTTCATATTGTTCTGCTGTGTTTTCGACTTTTGGGTAAGTAGTGTAATATCTCAAGATTAGTATCTATGTTGGTGTAGCTGTGGTTTTTTGTGTGTATGTGTGTGGCAAACGCGGAATGTATATTGTTGTTGGTTAAAGCTTTTAGGTGTTCAGAGTAACGAGATGAAAAAGATCTTCCTGTCTGGCCTATATAGAAACTATTGCAATCATTACAATTTAATTTGTAAACACCTGTTTTGTTGTATTTGTCTATGTCCGTGTTTGTATCATTGATGTGTTTTTTGATGGTATTGTTTGTTCTGTATGCTATTTTGTACTTGTGTTTCCTGAATGTGTTGGCGATTTTGTGTGTGTTGGAGTTATGGTATGTGAGTGTGATGTATTTAGTTTGTTGTATTCACATACAACAACAACAAGATATACACACAGACGGTCTCCCGATGGGATCCCCCATATCAGGAATACTGGCAGAAATATTCATACACAACATAGAACAGAACCACATAATAAACAACAACAAATACACCAACAAAATCATTTATTGGCACAGGTATGTGGATGATATATTACTTTTATTCAATGGCAATACAAGGCAGGTCGAAAACTTCCACAAATACATAAACACAATACACCACAAACTAAAATTTACACTGGAAGTAGAACAAAACAATAGTATAAATTTTCTGGACCTAACAATTAACAAAACAAACAATACACACACGTATAAAATATACAGAAAACCAACCACAACTGACATGGTTATACACAACACATCAAACCACCCAACAAAACATAAACATGCGGCCTTCAACCATATGCTCCATAGACTAATTAAAATACCATTAAGTAAACAGGACTATAACGATGAACTCAACACTATCAAATATATAGCAATAAAAAATGGATACAACCCTAATATAATAAACAAACTACACAAACACATCATAAACAAAAACAACAAAACACTAAATACCAACAACACACAACAAACTAAATACATCACACTCACATACCATAACTCCAACACACACAAAATCGCCAACACATTCAGGAAACACAAGTACAAAATAGCGTACAGAACAAACAATACAATCAAAAAAACACGTCAATGATACAAACACGGACATAGACAAATACAACAAAACAGGTGTTTACAAATTAAATTGTAATGATTGCAATAGTTTCTACAAGGGCTGTCCAGAAAGTAACTTATGTTTCAGTGTGGGCAGCGATGGGGTGGGGCTAGCGCCGCCATCTTGGTGACACTGGGTGGCATGATTGAGTACGCATCCATCTGGGGCCGGTATAGGTCTGTGTTGTGTTTCTGTGCTTCACTAATAATTTTTAAAATGAGTTCTGCGATTGAAAATCCCCGAGCTGTAAAGTGCGCTCAGTAATACGATTTCTGCAAGCAGAAAACTGCAGACCGGTGGACATTCATCGGCGACTGTGTGAGGTGTATGGGAAGAATGTTATGAGTGAGGGAGGAGTAAGGCAGTGGTGTCTTATGTTTAAAAATGGCCGCACCAATGTGCACGATGATGAGCAGAGTGGCCGGCCGAGTGTTCTTACTGACAAATTGGTGGAGAAAATCAATAAAAAAATCCATGAAAATCACATGAGTTTCCTCAAATTTCACGTAGTTTGCTTCATGAAGTTGTCACGATAAAAGCTTGGTTACCACAAGTTTTGTGCGCGATGGGTCCTGAAAATGCTTACAGAAATGCATAAAAACCAGCGGATGGCATCAGCATTGTCATTTCTTGATGCCTATGACAAGGATGGTGATTCTCTACTGGACTGTATTGTAACGGGGGATGAAACCTGGGTTAGGTACGTTAATTGTGAAACAAAAAATCAGTCCATGGAATGGGGCCATACTTGCTTGCCCAAAAACCGAGGAAGTGTTTGCAGACCTTGTCAGCAAGGAAAATGATGGTGA
This sequence comes from Magicicada septendecula, assembly GCA_034769895.1. Taxonomy (NCBI): domain Eukaryota; kingdom Metazoa; phylum Arthropoda; class Insecta; order Hemiptera; family Cicadidae; genus Magicicada; species Magicicada septendecula. The sequence goes on from CM068373.1 coordinate 326,987,366, forward strand.
CAGTTTTTTGCGACAGGAAAGGGATTCTGGTAGAGTTTATGGAACGGGGTACCACAATCAACTCAGAGGTTTACTGTGAAACCTTAAAAAAAGTGTGGAGAGCAATCCAAAACAAGCAACACGGTAAGTTGAACTCCAGGGTATTGTTCTTCCACGACAATGCCCGACCGCATACAGCAGCACGAATGCAAGAACGTCTGGGAAAGTTTGGATGGGAGATTTTCAATCGTCCCCCATACAGCCCTGATCTGGCCCGAGCGATTATCACCTGTTCATGCGTATGAAAAAGTGGCTGGCAACACAGCGCTTTGAAGATGACGAAGAGTTGAAGGCAGGTGTTAATGAATGGCAGAAATCGCAGGTGGCAGATGTTTACGATGAGGGCTTTCAAAAACTCGTAAATCGTTACGATAAGTGTTTGAACTTGAATGGAGACTATGTGGAAAAATAGTCTAAGAATGTAGTTTTCAAATGTGTAAATAAAACATTTTTTTCTTTTTTTTTATTTACTTATTCTAAAACGTAAGTTACTTTCTGGACAGCCCTCGTATATAGGCCAGACGGGAAGATCTTTTTCATCTTGTTACTCTGAACACCTAAAAGCTTTAACCAACAACAATATACATTCCGCGTTTGCCACACACATACAAACAAAAAACCACAGCTACACCAACATAGATACTAATCTTGAGATATTACATTACTTACCCAAAAGTCGAAAACTTAACACAGCAGAACAATATGAAATATACAAACACTACACAACACAACCAAACAACATACTTAATGACCAATTATACTATAAATCACACACACTTTTTGACACAATTATACATAAAACAAACAATAATTTGGATCCCCGCGCCAATCCCCTTCCTCCACACACCACCCACACTAAACCTTCCAAATAAAAACCATTACGAGTTACTGGCCAGTCTGTCTCAAACTGCTGACGAAGGCGCACATCACGCCGAAACGCGTACGGGAAGAAAAAACAAGTAAGTTTCACAAGTGAAAGTTCTATATTAATTGATTTCTTATAATAAAATACATATAAACACTACTATGCTCTCATATAATTTAATTATCTGTTCATTCTTATTTGTGTCTTAGTTCTTTATAGCAAAATCTCTCTTACTTCAAATACATATAAGTAACCTTTTACATGTTGAATCAGTTCACTTGCCACTCAGCACTGAAGTTCTCACTTCTGGTGTGTGTCCCATGGCACATCCAATTCTTTTTAACTTGGCACACAGTCAAGATTTGATTGGGGATTCTGGATTCAGATTTGATTGAATGCATCAAATCATATACAGGGCCAATGATTCCAGGCTATGTGGAGGATACAGCATATGTCTTGCAGCATGGCAAGAATACCAGGCATTCCTCTGAACAATATAGAATATTTTAAGTTTCTGTTTTTAAGTTTATTCTGGAACCATGGAAATAACATGTGAAAACCATATCTAATATAAGTTTTTACAGAAAACTGAATAAGTTTGTTTGTTCAGGAAACCTAATAAGAGTCCTTGAATAATTGATTTTTAGACAGGTTTCCTAGACATATCAATTCAGATGTGAATTCATCAGACATATCTTAGTATAATGTTATATTTTGTTATATACAAAATACATATTTTGTTTTATACAATAACAAAGAACAAAGGAACATTGAAAGATTCCTTTGCTATATGTTATATATATGATTTAGCAAGAAACAGAGGAATAGGGCAGTTTTTTATAAATTTGAAAAAATATTTTTGTTGTATATTATTTATATATGAATATACAAAAACATTAAGTTCAGATAAGCATAATGAAATCTCTTGAATTCAAAATACTATTTCTATACACAGATTAAAGAAAGATCGAAGACATGACTACTCTCAGCTCTGAAGTGTACAATTTATTTGTGAATTTAGTTTGTTTATTCCTTAATAAATATGTATGATATAATTAATTTTAAAGCATAGGCCTAACAATGGATTGATGTTGAAGACATTTTACAGACTCCTCATTTAAATGTTATTACAGTAGAAACTCAGTAATTTGCAATGTCCGTAGAAGGAGGGATGATGAATTTGGAAAATCGACGAATTATGGAATAACAAAAATAGGCTTGCGCACTTAAAAATAATTGGTTGTTTAAGACCTGAAGATGTCAGTAATGACGAAAAGCTTAGTCGAACAATAAAAAAATTATAGCAGTTAGCAAATTCATAAAAGAAATAGTAAAAATAATTGGTGCGATTAATTACAGAACAATTCAGTATAAACATACATATGTAATTACAAAGTTATCAAACTATAAGTATACAGTATTTACGTTACTGAATTGTAATGTGTGTGTCAAATGTGATGCTATTGAATTATTTTATGTGATTGTACTTTATTTCATTTCCTTTACAAAGTGTTCATTTTATATTACACATGTATACACACAGTTAACACAGTTACATTTCAGTAAACAAAAAGTATCACTCTTTATGAGTGTTTTACATAATTACTTGAATACTGTACTTTAAAATTAATCACATAAATACAATTTTCAATTTTTTTTTAAATTGTAAATTTCACACTGGATTAATTGTTCCCTTCCTTTTGCGGTAGCCAGGTCACGCACTTGTCTCATTACAATCAGTTTAGAGAGGTTAGCTTCTTTTTATTTCTCATAGCACAAAATACATTTACCTAACATATCCTTGGTTACCTCAATATCCTTGCTACAAATTGTGTCTTTGACAATGGAAATTTCTTCATATTGGATGGGCCAGTGCATTGTCCATTATTATTGGTAGCAGGTTAGGAATCAAGTGTTAGGGGTAACCTGTGACTACCACTTGTGTTAGAACAAACTAAAATGTTCAACCTGAAGCTGAAATTTCAAAACACAAATGTCTCCAGAATCCTTGTGTCTATAGAGCCAGAGCATTCCAAAAGAGACTGGTTTTGTCACAATTGTAAATTTGATTTCTAGTCAGCTGTGAACTGGCAATTTTGGAAGCTAATTTTTTAAGATAATTTATAATAGAAGAACTATCAGCACGCATACTTTCCCCCTCAATCTGAAGCTGACGAATTCCATGATGATCTATGAATTTAGACAAATTTTAGAGTATGACAAAACAATACGTATTTTGAAATCAGCACAGTAAGAAATCTGAATGTAAAACACTCATACTAACATCTTGAAGAAAAAATTTAATAAAAATTAAATATTAATTTAATAAAAATTTAATTACTGTTTACAATAAAGTGCAAGTGAAATTAAAAAATTCCTTATTGTTATGTAATATGCATAAAAGTAAGAAGGTAAATACCGTATAATAAATAATCAGATTTTGTTACAAATATAAATGTAAGTATGAAAGTTAGTGGTGCCATAATATGTTGTATGCTTATAGTTTGATGGAACAGACTGGGATTACCTATACTGGAATGCCATAAGTCAGTTTGAGTGTTCAAAGGCTGATTCTCTGCTATACTGTGCTGGAGACCCAACTCAGCAGAGCTCTGTTTCATCTCCGGTAAGTTATCTAGCAATATTTTATTACACAATTATGTAAACAATATATATTGTTTATATTAATTATTTGCTTCTATATAAATCATTTTAAATGCATTTATAAATTAATAAATTTACACACGCACACACACACACACACACACACACACACACACACACACACACACACACAATTAACATATTCGTACATAAACAAATCTATAATATGTAGTAAGTTTTATTATATTAAGAGAAACCTTATTTTCAGTATAACATTTGAGTATTAATAGCATCAAGAGTGTTTTACCCATTATGGGATGGGCATTCCCAGTGAATGACTGAGATTGCTTATGATTTTCTCCTTGTAGAATGGATGAAACATTGAAAAGTAAAACATAGCAGTTCTTAATATTTAAAAAAAAAAAAAAAAATTCAAAAGCAAGCTTATTTTGACTATATATTGAGGTGTAACCTTTAATAATCTTTATAAATTTATAGATATAAGTGAAAATTGGTGCAGGTGACTTTCATTTTTTATCCGACTATGTAATTAGTAGTTAGAAATAGTTGTACAAAGCATGGGTCTTTTAATAACCTTGAAAAAACTAAGTTTATGATGTTGTTGAGAGAATGTAAAAGACAGGAATTGAATATACTGACACTTGGAAATAAACAGATTAAAAATGTAGCAAGTTTTAAGTACCTGGCATTCTGGGTACTTTGGTCACGGAACAAAATTCCATACCTGCAGAAATACCTGCAGAGCCTCAAAAGTAAACTTTTTTAAACAATATTAAGACCAGTTATCAATTATGCATCTGAAATGTAGACTCTGACAACAAGAGAGGAAACCATGGTGCTAAGATGGGAGAGAAAAATCCTAAGGAAATTATATAGACCAGTTATGGAAAGGAGTGTGGAAAAAAAAGAAAAAATAATGAGCTGCAGCAGCTCTATGGGAAACTTGGAATATTAGGTGAGATCAAAATGGTAAGAGTAAGGTGGACAGGTCACCTACAAAGGGCGACTGAAGAAAGAATGCTTAAAAGAGTATTCAAGGGCAGGACCAGGTGGAAGAAGGTGAAAACAAAAACTAAAGAAAGGTGGCTGGACAGTCTTGAGGAGGACTTTAGAAGACTTGGTTTCCATAAGTGGAGATTAGTGGTGCAGAACAATGTAATGGGAGCATGCTCTGAAAGAAGCCCAGGCACTGTATGGATGTAGCACTGAGGATTGATGGATGGAGGGATGCAGATAAGAGAGTATTGTATTTAGGTGGTATGTTTACTTACTACCTCACAACGTAAACTGGCTGGACCAATTTGGCAGATGAGGTGTGAAATCATTTGTCTTGAATCTGGGAGAGTAAACAAGATTATGAAGTTTTAGAACACAAAATCGCAGATGTTACACACCACATTATGTAAAAATGGACAAGTCTGTCAAGTTTGGTACTATTTTAATCAAAACATTGTGGCCTATGGACAAGTATGACATGTCAAAGGTAAGGATGGCCATAGCTTGTCCATGATTTTAACAGCATATATATTGAATTGGATGGTTCTTGTACGTTCATAAGTTTGTTTCATATTAACAGTAAAGTTTCGTTCTGCAGTACAACCACAGAGAGCAGCACTAGCTTGAACACAAACAGCATTACTTTATTTGTTTGTAAACATGTGCATTTCAAGGGAAGCCATTATGTTTTTTCTCTGCATTGTGACATGTGCTGAGTATTTTGTTCCATTACTTTCATGGTTTATAATAATGGATTCCATTAATATCTTATCAAAGATGAAATTTATGATGTTTTCAATCATTCTGGGTCAGAATATTGATCTGCCTGATTCAGAGTCTGAAGTTAGTAACAGTTAAAATGATAAGCAGGGACATTCATGCCTGTGAAGTGAATGAACTAAAATTTAAGGCCTTTGAAAATGGTATACTGTGGTTGACTACAGTGGATTACATTTAAAATGATATTGGACACATATTCTATCATATGAAAGAGGACGATTTGAGCTTTCAGGATATGCGTGTACATTGGAGATAAGTAAAGTTTTTTTTTTTAATTAGGTTTCTATTAAATGAAAATGCTAATGCCACAGCAGTAGATAGTCCTCCTAGGTGATTATTTATATGTTAATAAAGAATTCATAAACATATAGTGGCAAAAAAAAACTTAAAGTGAAATCACTATCAACTATTTATGAAAGGCAGCGTATTTATGGCTAAGTGGTATGTCCGTTCATTTGGTTACAGGTGACTGTTGGATTTTAGGGATTTCGACTTCACTTCGAGAAGTGAGCAAAGAAAAATTATTTAGAATACTTCTGTTAGAATTCTAAGTTAATCACATTACTATAATGGCAAATAATTATTTATTGCTGTACTTCATCAAAATATTTTCTCCTAAAAAAATACAGGAACCCCATTTATAAATGACAGATCTTTTTTATGTTTTTGTTTGTTTTTTTAATAATTGTGACTTCTTCTCTGCTTTACTAAATTATAATAGACAAAATGAACAGATGAAACAGATTAAAGCCATATTTTGGAACATATTATAAATAAATTTAGAGAAAATATAGGTCCTATATAACCAGTCCTGTAAAATGTCATTATTACACCTACAAATACTTGTATGCTATTAATCATTTAAAATTACATATTTAAACAAATGTAACAAATATAACTGTAGATCTACAAATATAATATAAACATATAGAACCAACATAATTTTTATACAATTTTCATCAGCAGTAAATAAATGAATTGACATATTCAATCAGAATATCAGCTTTTACATAATAGTTTGTTACTTGAACTGGTATTGCTCTTTGTTAATTCTAAAAAACTACACATTGATCCATGCTTAGTATACTCACCGAGTCCAATAACTTCAATTCTCTCTCTCTCTCTCTGACACACACACACACAACACACACACACACACACACACACACATGCGTGTTCTCTGCTCTCACATTCACACACAACGAAAAATTGAGGAATATTGTTTGTAAGATTTAAGTTGATACACTGTAAAGAAAATTAAGACAGGCAAAAGGAAATGTGAACTGTAAACACTTAATTATCTGTTTCTGCTTAATTTCTTTTTTTTTTAATTAAAAGTTTGGATACTCCTAACCACAGTTTAGGTTTTTCATATTTTATTGTAACTGCATATATACAGTTTGAAAAACAAAATAAAATTTATATATACTTATGTGTGTTTAAAAAGTACATATGATGTTAATACATTACTGTTGGGGTTTGCAGGCTGATGTTGGAAGTCCAATGGTGTGCAACAACAAACTGATTGGCCTTGTAACAATGAACAAACAGTCTCGGTATTTGACAAACATAACATACCATCACAACTGGATATATGAACATTTAGGTTTAATGACAACTGCAGCGCCAAACACAACTGTAACAGTAGTGCCAACCACAGCTGCAACAGTAGTGCCAACCACAGCTACAACAGCAGAGCCAAGCACAGTTGCAACAGCAGAGCCAAGCACAGGTACAACAGTAGCGCCAAACACAACTGTAACAGTAGTGCCAACCACAGCTGCAACAGTAGTGCCAACCACAGCTACAACAGCAGAGCCAAGCACAGTTGCAACAGCAGAGCCAAGCACAGGTACAACAGTAGTGCCAACCACAGCTGCAACAGTAGTGCCAACCACAGCTACAACAGCAGAGCCAAGCACAGTTGCAACAGCAGAGCCAAGCACAGGTACAACAGTAGCGCCAAACACAACTGTAACAGTAGTGCCAACCACAGCTGCAACAGTAGTGCCAACCACAGCTACAACAGCAGAGCCAAGCACAGTTGCAACAGCAGAGCCAAGCACAGGTACAACAGTAGCGCCAACCACAGCTGCAACAGCACAGCCACGCACAAGTACAACAGTAGTGCCAACCACAGCTGCAACAGCAGAACCAACTACTGGTGGAACCGTAGTACCAACCACAGTTGCAACAGCAGAGCCAAGCACAGGTACATCAGCAGTACCATCAACAGTGGTGACAGCAGCACCAACCACTTCTGCACCAGCAGAACCAACAACAAGTGCAACCACACTGGCATCCACGGCTGCGACAGCAGAACCAACCTCTGGTGGAACCATAGTGCCAACCACAGCTGCAACAATGGAGCCAACCACAGCTGCGACAGCAGAGCCAAGCACAGGTGCAACAGAAATCTCAACAATAACTCCACTACCACTAACACCTACAACTGAGAGTCATAGTAGTGCTGGTATTAGTGTGCTTACTAATTACTACATACTGATATCTGCTATTTGTATTGTTATTACTAATACAATTGTTTTTACTAAAATGATCTAAACTTACATTCCTTGTGTAATGTTATTTCACTCTCTGATGCTCTCATCCTCAGGAGCTAAGTAAAATTTATTTATTTTTTGTAAATATTTTTGTCACTAATATTTTAAACTTTTGTTGATTATGATATATTTGAAGGAGCTGTGTTCATTCATTTTTATTAATTATTTATTGTTAAATGATAATAAATACCTTAGTTTCACTCATTTCAATGTATGTTAAAAAACAATGCCAAGTTTCCTCAATCCTGTATTTGTATTACAGCAATACTGTAACTGGTTTGAAAACTGAATGATTTTGTTTAGCTATAGCTAAGCAGTAAATCATGATTGTTAAATGAAATCAAATTGAAATGATTACTGCAAGATTTTGGATGCATGTTGCACTCACAGAAATTTTATAAACAGAACTTTTTGTTTAGCCTGATTTATGAATTTCACGACTATTTATCTATATGGAAAAATAAGTTATAAAAAAATCAGGTAAAAATATTGAAATGATGTGAGTGTCTTTTCACTAGTCGAGCAGGTATAGCCTCAGTCAAGGCTGCACTCATGTATCTCCCAGGATATTCAGGATAGCACTTGAAATACACATTACGCTGGCACTGAAGTAAGGATGGAAGGATGGAAAGTTATTCTGGAATACCTGTGCTACCTATATAAATGACAGCAGCTGGCTTTTTCAGTCAGTTTACAGTGAACAATTTCCTTAGCGCGGATTGAGTGGTTGGGAAAAATATTTACTTTGAAGTATTGGGAAAAATGTTTACTGTGTTATAATTAATGTGGAACTCTGTTATTTAATATTATTATTGTGTGTGTAGAAATTTAACTTGAATTGTTGTAAGAGATGACCTTGTTGATTACAAATTATTAATTGTGATTAATTAAAGCTGGTAATTAGTGATTTTCAGTGGCAAAGCGTCTGGGGAGACAGTGCCTCCCCAAATAATTTATTCATAAAATAATTAATTTTTATTTATGCATTAAATTGCATAAGTTACTCATAAAGGTATAAAACTAATTGAAGAAGTTAAATATCATGCGAAATGACGCGAATGTGAACCATGGAACCTTGCTGTGCGATGCAATTGTATGTGGAGTATCAGGGTAGATGTTACTTGAAATGTATTTTTAACAGAGCTGGAGATGAGGTGGGCTTCAGTGGACAACAACAGGAGAGGACCTGCGTGTGCAGCATAAAATGCGTCCCGTACATCACGGCAAAAGACATGTCTCCCCCACACTGAATTGTCATCTGGCTGCCTGTGTTACACTGTGCTTGTGTAGTGAATACACTATTTGTTTTTGTTTACAAATTATTTTTAATTTTGTATATAGTTGTATAGACTAAGAAGTGTGTAATCATTTACACACTAATTATTTAATAATACGTATTTTTAAGTGTCATTTAAGTGCTTTAAGCATACTGTTTAATTGGTTTAAAGAGCAAAACGAATACAGTTAGTACCAATTCTACACCAGAAGTATTTGATATAAACTCTGACAACTTTGATTCATTAGAATTTTTGTTAAAATACAAAATCAGTATGTTACATTTAAAGCAAAAGTTATTGCTAATGTTAAAAATATCTCGGGCGTCTTTAGATTTGTTGCAGAAGGATGGAAAAGTTATCAGAAAATTTTAGAAAGTTTGGTATAGTAAATATAGGTGGCTCTCTGGTTGTAAGCAAAACACTGCACTGCTATTACTGTTTGATGTTCAATGGAGAGGAACCATGGAGCAAAGTTGAAGAAGGCACTATAAAAAATTTTGAAGTTACAGCCAATAAACATGTTGGTAACAAAACTCATATGAACAATTCTGAGATGTTTCATATGCTAGGACGTAACAGAATTGAAATTATTTGTCTGAAACACCTAGAATTCAAGTAGTACAGCACAATGAAAATGTGGCACCAAATCAAAGGATAGTAGGCCGTTTAGTAGATGTTATTTGTTATTTAGGGAGACAAGAGGTAGCTTTTAGAAGTCATAAGGAAAATGAGCAATCTCTCAATAAGGGTAATTATTTAGAAACTTCAAATTTACTGGCAACAGAAGTCTTTTATGAAAGAACATACACAGAGTGATTCAAAATTGCACGGCAATCTCTCAGGAGCTGATTCTATAACTAAAAATAAGACACGGCGGATAGATCTCATTTACAAGAAAATATGAAACGTTTGTGTATGCCTGCAGTAATCCGGATTTGTCACCATTACAAAGTGTGAATAAAATTTATGTTTTCTGGCAATATTTTCTAATTAAGATTCATAAACCACACCAATAACAATAGAATAGTTTTTCTTAAAATTTAGGCTAAATTATATAACAAAATATGTTTTTCAGACAGTCACTTAGCTATTATCTGCTAGAGGTAGCATTAACTCTATTTATCATAGTTTTACTGGTTCATTAAGAACATCAACAACCTTAGTAAGAGGTTGCTTTTGGCTGGTATTTTTATGTCTACCCAGATTATTTTGTCACGCTTCTCCACTGGTGATTTCATTGGTGTCTGAATTTTGTTTTCCACTGTACCATATGACCATCAGTGAGGCCACCATAACAGCGGGTCAGAAGTGTTAACAGTGGACACTTTGTACAAGACCAGTGTAATTTGTAATTAATCTGTAAACAATGGATACCAGTCAGATGATGGAAACTTTCCAGGCACTGTTGTTGCAGACAGAGGAACAATGACAACAGAAGGCAGAAGGTGAGAAGATACACCGACAAGAGGCAGAAGAAGCAGAAAAATGTCAGGATGAGAAACATAAACAAGAGGAGAAAGAAGAGGCAGAGGAACAACACTAATGCTGAAAACAGAAGTACGGCAAAAAGCACTGTTGCTCGAGTCGGAATATCGACAAGATGAGAAACGTAAGCAGGAAGCAGGTGACATCAAAGCAGAAGCAAAAGCAGATGCATGACCATACTACTGCAGAGTTGAGTCTATCGCAAGACGAGCTTAATAACCAAAATACTAGAATATCGGAGGTACAAGAATCAGTGACATTAAAAATAGCTGAAGTAGAAAAATCTATCTCCAGTGTGGAAGAAGCTATGTCTACAAAAATATCTGTTATAGAAGAATCCGTGTCAAATAAAATATCTGAAGTAGAAATCTCAGTTGCAAACATAAGAGAACAAATTAAAAGTGAAGTTGAGCAGTCAATGAAAATACAGCCAAGCATTTCAAAACAGATTTCTGAACAGACTGTACCAATGGTAAAGACAGAAAACACACAGAAAATAAGACAATAGAGAAAGTCACTTTGCCTGTGGTTGGGGCAGTTCATGTCAAGGCCCCAACATTTGATGGAAGCACTCACTGGGCTATGTATCTCACCAATATGAAGCCTCTGGTAGTGCAAATAACTGGACAGAGAAAGACAAGGCAGTTTCACTTGTTCTCACTTTAAAAGGACCTGCGGCAGAACTACTACAGGAAGTGCCACCTGACAGCCAGAACACCTATGCCAAACTGATAAAAGCTTTAGAATTACGGTATGGTGATAAACATTTGTGAGATGTGCACTCCACTCAATTAAGAGCAAGGCAACACCATTCCGAGGGGTCTTCAAGAGTTTGAAGTAAGTGTCGACAGACTAATTAGACATTTTCAATTGTGCTAATAAGCAATTCCCATGATTCAGCTTATGCTTGCTTAGCTGCATCTCTCTTATCCACATAAATTTGACTTCCCATGATTCAGCTTATGCTTGCTTAGCTACATTTCTCTTATCCACATAAATTTGACTATCTTCACTTCTGTTTTACTATACAAACACTTATTGCTTTTTCTTTTTCAACAATGGCTTGTGCTATCTCTGCATCCCAAATTTTTAGACCACATTTACATCTAGATTTATATTTCATCCCTATCAGTTCATCTGCTCCTTTAAAAATTGCACTTTTTAAAGTTTCCCATTTGTAATTAACATCATCACCAATGGTTAAGAACTGTAAATAATTACTTAAATGCTGCTGATAAAAAAAGTCTAATTCCACCTTCTTGCAAAAGGTAAACTTTAAAAATTTCCTCTTTTTAAATATAATTCTCAATCATTCTTGGCTTCCTCCATCTTGCCAGAAGGTTTAATCTAGAGACTACCATATAGTGATCAGAATTCAAATAACATCCTTTGAACATCCTCTAACTTCATCTGTTAACTTTTCATTTACAATAATGTAGTCAATAATAGGTCTAAAGTTTTTTGTGCCACAGTATATTTGTTTATATCTTTTTTCTTACAGCAAGAATTAGTAATCTTCAAATCATTGAATGTAGAAAAATCCCTCAATCAATGTCCATTTTCATTTAACAGAACATTAAGTTGATTATCAATTCTAGTTTAGATCTCCTATAACCACCAACTGATTTGATCTGTTAAGCTTTTAATCGCCTATCGCAGATCTCCATATAATATTTTAGTGTCTTCAACTCTTCCTTCCTCTGGAGCATAAACAACTACCACACAGAAATGTCTTCTATATATTTTAAAACATACCCATTGTATTCTTTCACTGATATGAGGATAGGACACGCTCTTAGAATTCCACTTTCTTTCAGCTAACACTGAAACTCTACCTGAAGCTCATCTTGTCAAGGGCACACCACTATAAATCATAACAAATTTTTCTAAATGTCTTGTTCCTTTCAATTTCTTATTAATTTCTATGATTGCTGATATACTTATATTCCTCTGTTTTAAGAATTTTATTCAGTTCCGTTTCATTTGAGTCCATTCCCCTAATGTTCAAAATTTCAATACTGTATTAAATGTGTCTGTTATTCCAATTCTCTTACATTTAAACAATCACTTCAACAAGACAAGTTGAAGCAAAGTAATAGTCCAGTTAGAGGTACCTTGGGCTTGCCACACTAATTCTCACAAGGCATGAGCTCCGGGGGATGAGTTATTAATATAAATTTGCTAAATAATCACAATCAAAAACATATAATTATTTATTTGAACATTATCACCAATGGTTAAGAGCTGTAATAATCTGTGGTCCATCCCCATGTGCATTGGTATCCACAGAAGTCAAACACCTAGAAACATTGAAAATAGTTGCATGTGTCTCAAAATAAATTAAATATGCAAGACGTGCCAAAACTTCAAAATATTAGAATTCCATAAAAATTGGAGCACTTCACGACACAACACATGACTGATGACGATACTAAAGTAAAATCATAGAGTAGGTAACAAAATATATAGTTTAAGTTTTTTTTAAACTCTTATTAAATAATGTTCTGAAAATTTCTTACTTGAACAAAACTAACAGCTATCCTAAGGAAGTATTCTACACTAATGTCCTATGCTTCAAGGTAGAACTTCCTCTTCTGATGCAGTGAAGGAATTAATAAGGAGACCAAAATATACTTTCTGTGCCATCTTGTTTTCACAATTATAAAGGACAGTCAGAACAAATTGTATTTAATCATGTAACACATGATTTAATTATTTTTAATTTAGAAAATGACTTTTCAGAAATTGCTGATCTCACAGCCACGATAATGAGTAATACATAAACAGTACAAACGTAAGGAAAGTTTAAGAAAAAAAAATTGAATGTTAATATATTATGGGTTTAGCTAAGTCCACAATGTTTCCTGTATTTTTAATGACATTTCTCGTAGTTGATACAAATACTCACCATCTTTTAAGGGAAACACTCCATTTAATCCTTGTTGTATGGCCCCAGAGGCATTCTGACAAATGACAAAGTTCATTGTCACTAGCACTATCCAGTAGGGTGGGACTAGATATATTAAACTTTTCAGTGACCACAGTGAATGCTTTAAAATATTTTTCTAACTGGGAAAATAAATGTCCAACAAGAGGTTGTCAATTTCTACTTGAAATCTTTATTCACCTTTTTAATTTTATTATCTTGGTTTAGTTCATTAAAATGTTTTTTGCAAGCATAAGTCTTTTACTGAATATTTGGTTTTACACCCTATGATCTTGCCAGTTCCACATACAAGATATAGCTTTCATTTCAACAGAATTATCTCTCATCTGTTTGATTCTTTCATACATATTTTAGAAGTGAATTTCAGCATCCTTCATGTCAATCAATTTTGAATGGAGATATGTGCTAACTAGACTTATGGAAGAAAATATTTTTAAAATGACCACCAAAATATAAAAAAAATTTGAAGTTTGTTTTTAATCTGTTTGCTTCAGCTCTAACATTGGCATTTTTTTTTTGACTGACTTCTGTACGTAAATTGAAAAACTGTCAATACTTTGTCTCTTGAAATCCAATCTGATGGGACATAGCCTTTTGACTGTTTGAGAAAGAAATCCTCACTGGCATTGACCAGCTTCTTACACTCGCATTCAGAAAAATACTGCCAACATCAGGAACTCATGAAACTGTATCATTCGATATGAGACTGAGGTTATGCACAACACAATGGACATACTTTGTGTTCTCTTCCAGCTTCTCAAGTTGGGCTTGTAAGCCTTTGAAAGCACTAGATATCACACATGGACCATCACAATCTTATCCTTTGCATTTTTCAAATTCAGTGTTTTTTCAAAGAAAATCCAACCCAGAAGCTGTGTGGTTACGCATAGAGAAAATTCATACAAGTAATTCATTTATTTTCTTGGTTTTCGTGGATATGGATATTCTACACACAAAAGGTCGAAAACTATACACTCGTTAACAACTGGAAATACACTAACACACATAAAATGACATCCTAAATGAACAGACACAATTCAAATCACATGCATTATTCGAACATATCACACAACAGCAATCCTTCAAAAGTCGACACCGTCACCAAAAACAAGATGTTACCAGTGGCAGCCTCTGACGAAGCTTATAATAAGCAAAAACTGGTTCAGGCTATAAGGTACAACTTGTACGTTTTTACCAATAAAAAACTTTGTGTTCCGAGTCGGTATTGATTTAATTACATTTAGTTAATTCATTTATTTGTGGTCACTTGATTTGCCAGCTTCATCTATTATAATTTTTATGTACCAAAGAACAACAGAAAACTGATTTACTCATGTAATATCTGGTGTGAGGTCAAGGATTATTAAATGAAATGATGCCTCCCTGATATAACTCTGAATATTCACCTGTTGCAAAGTAAGTTGGAATGAACTCATGCACTGAGTCATCATTTGACAACAGTTTTATTACAGAAAGGAAATTACCTCCTTCTATTTCTCCACTTCCATAACATTCTCTGTTACCTCTAAATGATAAATTTTGGTGGGCCAGGAAAAGAGACATAATAAACAGTCAATGAAGGACCTGCCTCCAGAAGTTAGCATCTTTTCTTATCTCTATCCCATGATTCATCTAATACTCTTTTCCAAGAGTTGTAGACACACCTACGTCTAGGTAAAATACTACTGATTTGTGTTGACCAATTATTTTACTCAGAACCGTTTAATCATTAACACTGTTACCCAACAACAGGAACTCAATTTACTCCTACTGGCAAACAACCAGCAAGGCGTACAATATCACCTTTTCAACTTGCGAGAGTAACAAAGCCAGTATGGCTGTAGTTCCAAACCATTTTTGCTCTTAAATTTGTAATAATATTCTTATATAGTTTTCACACGACTTGTCTGTAGTAAATGGTTCTCTAGGTCAACATAATTCATACTGTACAATAAAATTGTAAATATAAGTATATCACTACTCACTTGGAACACAAAGCTTTTTATTGGTAAAAACGTAAAAGTTTTACCTTACATCCTGAACCAGAACCTTAAGCTCTGATGAAGCTTTTAATAAGTGAAAACTGGTTCAGGCTATAAGGTGAAACTTTGTTTTTACCAATAAAAATAAACTTTGTTCCGAGTCGGTAGTGATATACTTATATTTAGTTAACGAACGGACCATGTCATGGACAACAAAATCCAAGAATAAAATTGTATTTAAATTTTGAGTATTTAATATTATTTGAGAAAGTTCCTGGTCACTTGGATACTTCGTGTTTGCAACATTTTATAAGCAAATTTTGCAAGCATTTGCTCATTACTTCCAAAGGCACCATATGTGTAGGTGAGCTGGATATGTTTAAGTTGGAGGCAATATAATTCGTGGCAGAGTGCCAGTTGAGGTGATGTGTTATTCCCCTGTTATCATGGATCAACATGTTCTACCCCTATGTATGAAATCTATTATTGCTTGTATCTTCAGACTGAACAGATCCCCAGTCCGAAGATATTTCCTTTAGAGCATCAGATAGCAATAAAAACAGAAATTGAACTGAACATGTTTTTCCCCTGGACTCTTCAGCTGTGGATATTCCTTCCGACTTCTATAACAAATTGCAGGAATTTTATTTCGACTGCACACACGATGAACTGACAACAACATACATTAAAACGGCACCAGTTTTTTAGAACATATTGTCATACGAACAATTTGAATTCGCGCATTTAGTAGCCCACTCTACGGCAGAATTCGTGTGCTTCAATTATGCACAATGCACAGGCTAGAGGTGGGCTAAACTAGTATTTTAAAATAACAGGTACGAAAATACCATTCCAAAAAAATAACATGTACAAATACCTGTTAATATATAATTATTATACATAACCAATATTATTCCTTTGCAAGTAACTCGTTGAGATTCCTGAAGATCTACTATGTAATATCTTCAAATAAATACACTGCAAGTAAGTTTATTTTCACTTACATAAACCTATTAATATGTTAATAAACCTACTTGCAATGTATTTATTTGAAGATAGTACAACCTATATTATATAATTTGTTATATGAAATTAATTGAAACTAAAAGTATTAACAGTGTTACTTCACACTGTGACTTTATTAAACTATTACTGTTTAAGAGAAAATAAGAAAAAAAGAGAATTTATAGGCCTATCTCC
Source organism: Magicicada septendecula (assembly GCA_034769895.1). Lineage (NCBI taxonomy): Eukaryota > Metazoa > Arthropoda > Insecta > Hemiptera > Cicadidae > Magicicada > Magicicada septendecula. The sequence continues at coordinate 327,004,123 of CM068373.1, forward strand.
CTTTGGGAATACTAATTTAAGTTTTCGCTAGGAGTAAACAAACTAACATTGGTTAGACAAATCAGTTGCAAAACTCGGGCAATGAAATTTAAGAGTGCATGTTAATACCACAACAAATAATGTGAAAAAGTAATAGTGGTAAGCAAGAAGACCTAGCTAGGGAAAAGTATTTACTTAAAAAAAAAATACAAATTTATGTTCAAAACAACAATGATTTTCATCAGCCATGATTTAAACAGTTTACCCTTATAAAAACATAACCTAAACAGTTTGCGGTACAATTTCATTAGATATCTGATCTTATCTTATTTTCTTATCAGGTGGTACTCAGAAAGAACTCAGAAGATGAAGTGGTACGCAGGTCTGGAAAGGTTGGGAACCACCCCTAGTAGATCAACTGTGCAACTGATAGGTCCTGGCAAAAGCACAAGTTGGGCAAATAATGGTAACTTATTGTAGAGGCATATTATAAATCAATCATGAATATTTTACAGTCTCCAAGAAATTCAGATAATCTAGATTTCTCTTCTTATCACCTCCTTGTTTCATTGATTGCCTTCTAATAAGTTCAGTAAATTCTTATCTTCATCAGATCGTGTATTTATCTTAGGCTGCAGTTTGACCATTTACACCTAACTGTTATCTGTTATGGAGTTTGTTACTTTTATTTCTTTACTAAGTGGAAACTACTATTAGTCAAATGATGAGTGAAGTGATAGAGACAAAGATTCAAAATCAGCAGTTTAGATAAAATGAACAAATTTATGAAAACACCTTATGTTTTAGGGTAGCGTTATCAGATCAATAAAGATTTAATGAACAGGACTCGATAAAGTGTATAAATGTCAGTCATAAAGTTAATGTCCTATCTTAGAGCAAGTTACAGGTCCCAGTGTGACGATTTTAAATATATCGAAAATCGCACAAATTAAAATTTTTAATTTTAATAAGTAAGAGTATCATACACCCTTACCTATATCCAGATTCCTGAATCAACTTGAAACTTTCCAGAACCAAAACGCCAAGAAAGGTATTAAGTAAAGAATAATAATAATAATTACTTTAATTATTAAAAATGCGACTATATAAATAAAGAAATCCCTAAGTCATAATAAAGTAAACATAAAGTATTTACATTCTAATTAATGAATAATTAATAATATATAAAGTACGAACTATTTTCTTAGTGCGTAAATACGCACCAGCTTACTGAGCCCTCGCCCCTAAACTATACGCGCATTCGCCAGTAGAACTTCGCCATGACAAGATGTGAGTTTTGGTGTTGTGTACATACACGTAAGTGTATGGCGTTAAAAGTATATCCAGCGTGAGATGGTTTTATTGTGAATAATGTAGTGTGTAGAGTTAGTGAGAATACATACAGAAAGAAAAAGGTAGCCAACACATCTCTTTTTTAAAATATAAAATGTAAGTGTAAGATAGGTAACTACTAGACTTTAGTACTGCAAAGTGAGAACTATAATTAAAATAAAAAAATGTGAACTACAAAAGTCTGGACCAAGGAAAGTGAAACTACAACAGTTGGAACTTCAAGTAAACAACCGATCTTCGAGAGCAGAAATAATCAACCCGATGTAGATTCACCAGGAACAACGTACTCCACCCTTAGAAGACGACAGGAGATGCCCCAAGGATACAACAACAACCTCATATGAAATTCAGGTGATATCAAACCACAACTTTTGTAAATTTCGCCTTAATAAAAGAAGTAACAAAGAACTTTAAAGAACTTTAGCAATGTAAAGAACAAATTATCAGATTTGTAAATTTTGTAATTTTGTAATGAAGTAATAGTAACCGCAATGTATAGATAAATGTAAGATAATAATGTAGAGTATCACCAATATTATTCTTCCAATAATATGGTTGAAGTTTTGATAAATTAATTATTTTGAGAAAGTTGAGACCCGGATCCGTGGTATTAAAACTAACATCTATGTGAATAAATTTTGAGATAAAACGAATAATATACTTAAGATCTTTGAAGCAGTAAAAGCAGAATTTACTAAAATAACTTTTCTTTAAAATCAAGCATAATATTTGAATAGCAATAAAGAGATGTTTTCGCTAACACCTAGTGAATTATAGTAAAAAATAAAACCATAAAATAGTTTTTGTGATTTCCACTCGTCAATTTATTAAAATTATAAAACCATGACAGCTGTTTCGGCAACACAGTGCCTTCATCAGATAGTATAAGCTGACTAATTTTCGTACAAACGATACAGAATATAAAATATAATACAAGTGCTGTTGTATAGAGAGCGATAGTAATCTCGTGTCAATAAGATTTATACACATTACACAAACATATAACATAACATATACCAAGTCTATTTATACAAATTAAGCAGAGGCGAGCTATTTAGATCTAACTGATCATTTAATAATACATTTAAATATTTGTGTTTATTAATTTCAAGGGTTTCTAATAAATCAAGCTTTGGACCTTTAACAGATAAATGTAAAATTTCAAAATTGTCATTATAACTATGGTCTTTTTCTAACAAGTGATTTGCATAATTTGATTTGCCATCATTATATCTAAAACTATAATTGTGACCATACATTCTTTTTTCGAAAGATCTACCTGTCTGTCCGATATACACTTTATTACAAGACCCACAGGATAATTTGTATACAAGATATCCTCTCTCATAAATTTACTGAAGGTTTGCCTTAATCAAAACTACTTTGAATGTAATGGAAAGATCTATATTGGCAAAGAAGGGCTTGCAATGGGAAATCCACTGAGCCCTTTGGCAGCTGAAATCTTTATGGACTACATAGAAACTAAAATTAGAGCACACCCTTATTTCAAATTGTTTATTTTTTGGTATAGATATGTGGACGATATTTTAGCAATTTTTCTAGGTACACGTAGACAATTACAGATCTTTCTTAATTTTATTAACAATTTACACAAAAATATTAGCTTTACCTTAGAATTAGAAGATAACAATAGTATCAATTTTTTAGACCTTACAATAACAAAATGCAATAATAAATTAGACTTCGGTATTTTTCATAAGCCTACACATACAGATATGACAATACACATTACTTCCACACATCCATACTCACATAAATTGGCTGCTTTTCACAGTTTTATCCACAGACTAGTTAGTATTCCGTTATCAGACTCAAATTTCCAATCAGAACTTAACATTATTAAACAAATAGCTGTCAACAATGGTTACCAACCTAGCCTCATAGATCACTTGTTAAACAAAAAAAAATTTTATTCACAAGCTTTAAAACTAGTTTACCCTCCCTCAACACAGGTTAAAAGATATCACACTCTCACTTACATAGGTTCTGCTTCTGATAATATTGGTAAATATTTCACACAAAGGAATGTAAATATAGCTTTTAAGACGCAGTCTTCTTTGGGAAAATATATTAAAAATAATAAGAGTAAAACAGATAAACTGCAAAAGTCTGGTGTATACAAATTATCCTGTGGGTCTTGTAATAAAGTGTATATCGGACAGACAGGTAGATCTTTCGAAAAAAGAATGTATGGTCACAATTATAGTTTTAGATATAATGATGGCAAATCAAATTATGCAAATCACTTGTTAGAAAAAGACCATAGTTATAATGACAATTTTGAAATTTTACATTTATCTGTTAAAGGTCCAAAGCTTGATTTATTAGAAACCCTTGAAATTAATAAACACAAATATTTAAATGTATTATTAAATGATCAGTTAGATCTAAATAGCTCGCCTCTGCTTAATTTGTATAAATAGACTTGGTATATGTTATGTTATATGTTTGTGTAATGTGTATAAATCTTATTGACACGAGATTACTATCGCTCTCTATACAACAGCACTTGTATTATATTTTATATTCTGTATCGTTTGTACGAAAATTAGTCAGCTTATACTATCTGATGAAGGCACTGTGTTGCCGAAACAGCTGTCATGGTTTTATAATTTTAATAAATTGACGAGTGGAAATCACAAAAACTATTTTATGGTTTTATTTTTTACTATAATTTACAATGGATTTTCACCAAGTAAAGGCATCAAGCATTAATTATTTAACACCTAGTGAGTGAATAAATTTATGCAAACCTTGTCAATTTCCTATATCATAATTGTTTTGTAATTTGTTGGTAAGTTTTTTTACTAACAACGGCAGCTAGTTTAATTTACTGGTAAAGAATTGAACTAGTTCCCGACTTTTGTGTTGTCTTAACAAGGGAGACGGCACAAAATTGCGCCACTCTGCTATTTTAAAAATAATTATGTACGTCGTGGCACACAAAATTGCACCATTACTACTTTAAAGCAAGAAATAATTATGTTGCTGTGGTTGTGTTATTTTATAATTCTTTAACGATAACTACGACAAACATAAATTTATTCACTCTGAAATAAACAAAAAATAAATGAGTAAAATTTTAATTATATTATAATAATATTGGTATCGCTAGTTTGCCGTATTAAGCAAGTCATAGCTGGTAAGTATTCAATTCCAAACCAGTCGGTTCATGTTAAATACGTGTTGAGGAATGTAAACTCTCCCCTTTGTAAACACCCCTCTCATTCATAACCCCTCCTCCCCATAAGAAAACAAAACCATATTAGACAAGCTCTTTCCTGTTTTGTATTGTCCTGAGTTACCACCCTACGCAACTCGACAACACCCCAAAACAGCTGACTCTTTGTGCTGTTGTTAAAGCAATGAAATTTCCGTATATGAAATTTCTCTCTACTAAAATGGTATTATCTTTTGTTTTGATTAATTATATATGTCAATACTGAGAATTTAATTGTTGTGAGATAAGTTATGTTGATTAATTAAGATAAGATTGCATATGGAGGCTTAATATGAAATAAGATATATATGTGTGTGTGTTTAAATAAATTCAAGTTTATAAGTGTTTGAAATAAAATAAATAATAAGTACTTTAAATAAAAAGGTTTAATAATAGCTTGAATAAAAATAATGTGTAATAAAAGTGTAAAGTGTAGGAGTAAAATGAGTAAAGAGAAAATAATAATAAAAGTATATTTGAGTCGTGTAAACGCCCGGTCGTGGCCTGCTTCAAAATAATTCCCCCAGCTTGACAGTAATAGAGACAAACTTGTTCGTGCAGGAAATATTGTAGTAACCCACCCCTATTGTCTTGAATTGATACCGAAGTAAACAATGGTAAATCACCCTAGTGTATGATACAATGCGTCCAGTGTTTGACCCCTCTTAGATTGTAACTGCTCATTGTTTAAATGTAAATAAAGATTCCCGCTTTGTGAAATTCCGCGTATCTCAGTAGAATAAGAAATTAGTGTTAAGATAGGATCTAAGGTTGAGTATGGGATCAACTTTAGATTACTGTAGTAGAATTAAGAGATATAGGGATCAAGACGTAACATAGTCACAATGGCGCCGCACTTAAAGAAAGTTCTTTACAAGGGTTAAAGAAAGCGCAGAAAGCTAACCAATATAGTTAGAGTATGCAAGGTAATCAGTCGGGCCACTATATTGTGAAGTTACGGGAAACTAAGAGTAACAAATAGATTAATAGATAAGTAATATCTATTTATGTGTAAATAATATTAAGGTAAATGTTAAGAAACGAGAGAAAGGGAATTTCACGAAAGAAAAAATATAATTATGTTTATTAGATTTTCTATTATTACACCCCCCCCCCCGTTTTTCATAGTTAAGTGCAGGAGGATGTGACGATTTTAAATATATCGAAAATCGCACAAATTAAAATTTTTAATTTTAATAAGTAAGAGTATCATACACCCTTACCTATATCCAGATTCCTGAATCAACTTGAAACTTTCCAGTACCAACACGCCAAGAAAGGTATTAAGTAAAGAATAATAATAATAATTACTTTAATTATTAAAAATGCGACTATATAAATAAAGAAATCCCTAAGTCATAATAAAGTAAACATAAAGTATTTACATTCTAATTAATGAATAATTAATAATATATAAAGTACGAACTATTTTCTTAGTGCGTAAATACGCACCAGCTTACTGAGCCCTCGCCCCTAAACTATACGCGCATTCGCCAGTAGAACTTCGCCATGACAAGATGTGAGTTTTGGTGTTGTGTACATACACGTAAGTGTATGGCGTTAAAAGTATATCCAGCGTGAGATGGTTTTATTGTGAATAATGTAGTGTGTAGAGTTAGTGAGAATACATACAGAAAGAAAAAGGTAGCCAACACATCTCTTTTTTAAAATATAAAATGTAAGTGTAAGATAGGTAACTACTAGACTTTAGTACTGCAAAGTGAGAACTATAATTAAAATAAAAAAATGTGAACTACAAAAGTCTGGACCAAGGAAAGTGAAACTACAACAGTTGGAACTTCAAGTAAACAACCGATCTTCGAGAGCAGAAATAATCAACCCGATGTAGATTCACCAGGAACAACGTACTCCACCCTTAGAAGACGACAGGAGATGCCCCAAGGATACAACAACAACCTCATATGAAATTCAGGTGATATCAAACCACAACTTTTGTAAATTTCGCCTTAATAAAAGAAGTAACAAAGAACTTTAAAGAACTTTAGCAATGTAAAGAACAAATTATCAGATTTGTAAATTTTGTAATGAAGTAATAGTAACTGCAATGTATAGATAAATGTAAGATAATAATGTAGAGTATCACCAATATTATTCTTCCAATAATATGGTTGAAGTTTTGATAAATTAATTATTTTGAGAAAGTTGAGACCCGGATCCGTGGTATTAAAACTAACATCTATGTGAATAAATTTTGAGATAAAATGAATAATATACTTAAGATCTTTGAAGCAGTAAAAGCAGAATTTACTAAAATAACTTTTCTTTAAAATCAAGCATAATATTTGAATAGCAATAAAGAGATGTTTTCGCTAACACCTAGTGAGTGAATAAATTTATGCAAACCTTGTCAATTTCCTATATCATAATTGTTTTGTAATTTGTTGGTAAGTTTTTTTACTAACAACGGCAGCTAGTTTAATTTACTGGTAAAGAATTGAACTAGTTCCCGACTTTTGTGTTGTCTTAACAAGGGAGACGGCACAAAATTGCGCCACTCTGCTATTTTAAAAATAATTATGTACGTCGTGGCACACAAAATTGCACCATTACTACTTTAAAGCAAGAAATAATTATGTTGCTGTGGTTGTGTTATTTTATAATTCTTTAATGATAACTACGACAAACATAAATTTATTCACTCTGAAATAAACAAAAAATAAATGAGTAAAATTTTAATTATATTATAATAATATTGGTATCGCTAGTTTGCCGTATTAAGCAAGTCATAGCTGGTAAGTATTCAATTCCAAACCAGTCGGTTCATGTTAAATACGTGTTGAGGAATGTAAACTCTCCCCTTTGTAAACACCCCTCTCATTCATAACCCCTCCTCCCCATAAGAAAACAAAACCATATTAGACAAGCTCTTTCCTGTTTTGTATTGTCCTGAATAACCACCCTACGCAACTCGACGACACCCCAAAACAGCTGACTTTTTGTGCTGTTGTTAAAGCAATGAAATTTCCGTATATGAAATTTCTCTCTACTAAAATGGTATTATCTTTTGTTTTGATTAATTATATATGTCAATACTGAGAATTTAATTGTTGTGAGATAAGTTATGTTGATTAATTAAGATAAGATTGCATATGGAAGCTTAATATGAAATAAGATATATATGTGTGTGTTTAAATAAATTCAAGTTTATAAGTGTTTGAAATAAAATAAATAATAAGTACTTTAAATAAAAAGGTTTAATAATAGCTTGAATAAAAATAATGTGTAATAAAAGTGTAAAGTGTAGGAGTAAAATGAGTAAAGAGAAAATAATAATAAAAGTATATTTGAGTCGTGTAAACGCCCGGTCGTGGCCTGCTTCAAAATAATTGCCCCAGCTTGACAGTAATAGAGACAAACTTGTTCGTCTAAAAGTTTTTTTACTAACAACGGCAGCTAGTTTAATTTACTGGTAAAGAATTGAACTAGTTCCCGACTTTTGTGTTGTCTTAACAAGGGAGACGGCACACCAGTACAAAAAAAACTACTTTGTAGTGTTTTACAACAGGAAAGTTACAACAATCTCATCATTTACATGAGATGTGCAGTGAAGTTAAAGTCTCATTACCAAGAAGTATGGCCTATCAACTATCAGCCACTCTGTATGTTATAACACAATATAATTCACTTTTTCAAAATGTATCAAGTTGGTGACTAGTTTAATATAGGCCGATAATTTATTATAATCTGTATTATATATCTGCATAACACACAAGAAATATCGGTATGGAGAACCATACATGACTTCCATATTCTAAGATTTATATTTAAAATCATTTTCGAAATGAAATATTACCATAGAAATACTTCTTTCTACTTACTGCTTCAGCCTTAACCACAGTACTGTGGTCACTAACGTATACCACCTCACGTTATCGCACTCGATTTTCACTGATGATGGAAGTCAATGGAATTGCCGAAACGTCTGGTTTTGTAGAAAACATTGGACTACGGCCAAATATCCCGGGAAGGAATTTTAACAAAAACTACTTCTTTGTTGCCGATAACGTTGTACACATGTATATAAAAAATATGCATAAAATTAATGGCTTGTATAAGTTAATGATTGATCTCCATTAAGTAGTGCTCAAGTTTCCAAAGTTTTAATATTATGATGTCCGTAATTAAAACATCAGAGCAGGTTTAGTGTGTATGAGGGTTCACCGTGGACAAAAATTTTCAACATTTCCTATTGAGCATTGCTTAGAATAAATCTGCGAATCTACAGTGTACGTTTCACAGAACAAACACGCGGAAAAGAAGGAGCGCTCCAAAGTCACTCATGGACCCTCAGCATCTTGCAGAGGGTTCATTCCCTAAAGACAAAAAGTCTGTCTATGAATCGTTCCTCTGTAAACACGTGCAGTTACACTGTTTATGAATGTGCAGTTATATCATTATGAATTTTTTCATTTATTAAAAACAGCTACGTCACTTTGCCCAGAATGAAGTATTCAGCACCAAAAAGTGGCTTCGTACTCGTGTACTCAAAATACTCCTAATACTGGTATAGTCGTTTACTTGTTGTTCCTTGTGTACCTGTAATAACCCTAATACTTGTAGTACTCGTTAGTTGCGTAGGGGAATCCCGCGACTCGGAACAGCGAGGCCGCGAATAACAGTTATTTCAAATTTTCAGTCACTGTTAGATCCGTTCCACAAAAATATCATTCCAAAATACCTGTTATAGGTATATCGGCCCATCTCTAATTTCAATACTTTTCTCAAAGGCTGCTGCTGCTGAAGCCAGTGACTGAATACCATTAATTTTTGTACTATCTAGAAATTCTAGGTGTTTTAGGCTTTGAACATAGTCACTGTCAAAAGAAAATCAGCTGTCAATTTGGTGTGCATATTCAATATAAAAGTTTAAGCAGTTTACTCTGAAATTTTGTATTTCTTCAGGCGATAGATTTGGATCCTTGGATTTTGTTCTCCATGACGTGTCTGTTGATTAACTAAAAAACTTAAAATCCAAGTCAGTAATATTATAGGCTACATATAATAAGATTTTGATTTTTACTTTCCAAAATCACAGTTGCACTTAGCACCTACATAAATATTTTGTAGTTTTATAAAATTTGCAGGGTTTCTGTACTGCAGTTTGGTCACATTTGTTCTTGCTTAAATAATCTGAATCAATATAAAAATCCAAGAATGTTCTATAGACTGTTTGAATCTGGTATAGAGATATTGAATCTTTGGTTTATCTGATTGAAATTCTAGGTTCATTTCTGTTAAAATATGGAGAACATGCTCCAAAAAAAGAAGCTATAATTTACTTATAGGTGTCAACTTTTCATAAATGAATTTTGCATTATCATCAATTAAGTATTCCCCTTGAAAACATAATAGCACTGCTGGATACTGTGCAACAACTCTTTCAACTCATACCAGCATAGATAACTATCTTTTTTGGCATGGCCTTAACAATTTATGGAGTTTAACTTCTGCAAATTTTTGGAAAGCCTGAAATTCATTTTGTTTTCTTGGGATACATTGAAAACAGGGTATACATATTCCTAACTGAATCCTCAGCAGACTGATCGTTTCTCACAGGGACATGAAGCACACAAAGCCAAAGAGTGACAAACATACATCATGAAAAAAAATTTACAGGCATTGCACAAATGTAATGCACAGAGAAGGGCATTGAAAATGCTTCAATAAATCTAAAAAATAAAATATATACTTATGTTCATTCACCAATCAGTGAATTCATTCTTTATTTACCAATGTACAGATGATAAGTTAAATGTAGTCACATTCATAAGCAAAGTTTTATATGTGTACTACGTTATTGACAACAAAGAAGTAGTTTCTATGGAAACTCACTGGTTTCCATTTTTGATCACGCAACAGCGATCGGGCGCAAATGTGCGACACGTCCTTATAAACATTTTCAATGTTAACATATTGATCGGGTACATCCACTTTTAGTATAGTTTGCAGTGAATGTTTAGGACCCATCATAATATTTGTACCATCCGCTGCAAATCATATCAGATTGGACTTATAAGGAATGTCATATTTATGTAAAACATCCATTAATAATTTGTAAAAGCCCTTGGAAGTTCTATCTACAGTAGGGAAAAGACATAAAAAACATCCCACACATCACGATTATTCAAACATATCCTTACAACTACAGCTAAGTGATTATTAGAAGACGTATTTGTTGCGTTGACTCATCTATCAAAATGCTAAAGTTATTGTTCCTCGTAACTTCAAGTAATTCATCAAACTCTGTTTTGCCTGTCATGTTTTTTAATTATTGCTGTATATTTGGTACAGTGTAGGTTACACAACAGTTTTTTTTTTTTTGCTTATTTCAGAATCTGGACAAACTGTTTTAATAAGTTCAACTAAATGGTTATATTATGTTCTGATATAAAAGAGGGTATTCTTATCTCCTCCTCCTTAACTTGTTTATCTGTAAGCCTATTACAAGATCTGGAAAATCTTTGAATTAGGGACATTGAAGATATGGCAGATTTACAGTTTTTAATATGGTTATCAGAAGAGTTAGTTTTTTTTACAGCTGATATACCTGCCTTCATATCCTCTCCACAAATTTTGCAGTGGAAGTACATTTCCCCTTTCTACTAGGTTTTAACTGAGATTTGAATTCTGGATTTTGTTCCAATTCTTTCGTGTATTTATGAATAAATTTACGATTCATTTCAGGAGCGAGATCAGTTTTTGCGGCCTTAACAATTTTTGGGTGAGTTTTCTTACCTTCTGAGTTTTTATTTGCAGTATTGTATTCGACACTATCACTGTCATTTCCATTAATCTTAGAGGTAGAAGAATCATTAATCTCATCATGATAAAAATATATACACACTATCACAAATATGTTTACACAACACAAAAGTATTAAATTTCGAATACCACACATTGAACGTTTTGTCAAAAATTATGTCATACGCACATATAGTAACATATTTCACTTATCATTCAATCCGAACAAATTAAAGTAATAACTTCAACTAAAGCAGCTAACAAAGATCTCTAGCAATTATGAATAAATTCTAACTTACACATACGCTATTATAAGTAACTGAATAATCCTGTGAATTGCAGTACGTTAGTTGTGCAACTAGCTTACTAAGGTATTTCACAAATCAGAGTCACTAATGCATTTCACAGAGAGCAGGAGGCTGGTGTATCCTGGCTGGTGGTTCCCTACCTAAATGTGGGGTTCCGTATTCATGGTAATCAGGACTGTAAAGTCTTGTAAAAAGGAAAATATATTTCTCATTGAATGGTTATTAAAATACGCATAAACTATAACTTTACACATCTAATAATTGTTATTAATTCAAATCACCACCAATTCTCCACATTACACAAATCCCCATCATTTCCCCATTTGCCATTTTGAGGCTTCAAATTTCACCACTGTGGGGAAAATCCCCACACCTGGCAACCCTGAGTGCAAGACAACTGTGCATGCCCGGTTTAGGCAAAGAGTGGAGATGGAGGGTGGTTGACAAGCGCTGTCAGACTGATGTGAGTGAAACTGAAACTCTTTTCAACTGTAACCTAAGTTTGTTCCATAAAAAAGTAATGATTTCCATGTCTGTACAGTGAAATATTCCATTTTAAAAAATAGGTCGAAAAGGTCATGAGTCCTGTACTGATGACTTTTTCACACAGAACGTCACTACTCGACACATGATCTGATGCAAGATTGTTATTATCATTATATTAAAAAATGATTTTCAGCAGCAAAACAATTGCCTTATCACAGAGAGATCAACAGTCTTTCTGTCAAAAATATAATTCTTTTTATTGTCCTAAATAATTCTCCATTTAATCCTGATTAAGCAAATATATATTTTTTTATGAGGTTATCTACACTAATGTGAAAAATAAAACGTATTACCTAACTTAGCTTTTTGTTCATTGTTTAGTGTTGCACACGTTTTTCCGTAACCATTGATTTCAACACTTAGGTACACTATTCTCAAAACTATAAGTGCTCATGAGTTAAAATTTTTTGTGGTTGAACAGTACAATGTAACAATCAAAATGTACTACAATTAATCTCTTCCTTTAAAAAATTAATTTTATAAAAAATTTTAATTAAAATTTTTTCAAAAATGTATACAAATTAATTATTTTTTATAATTATAAGTATAAAACTACCAACTCGGAACACAAAGTTTTTTACCAATAAAAAAACTATGTTCCGAGTTGGTAGTGTTATACTTACAATTAGTTAATCAATGGACAACAAAATCCAAGAATTTTTTTATATTAGTATTTTGTTCTTAAATTGCTTCAAACTAGTGTATGGTAAGGTCTGTTAAGGTATGGTAGAAATTCAAATACATAGCTTCAATAGATCTTTAAATTAATGGTACTGGTACCTAACTAAACCCCTGTTTGCCCATTTAAAATGCTTTGGACAAACAAAGTGCGGATCTCCTCTTAAGGAACCGTTGTTCCAAATCTTTACATGTCATTTTTCAATGTAGTATGAAAGGGTCATGAGTCAACAAATTTCAAAACAATTTTGAAAGAAAACAAAAAAGAACTTAAAACGGTGTTTTTGTTTGTTTTAACTTTAATTCAATTACAGTTTACTAGAAAAAATACTACAGTAGAACTTGGCTAATTCGAACGTGCATAATTCGAATTCGTGGATAATTCGAACTTTTACCGTGGTCCCTTGAATATCCTATGTAAAACCATGCAAAAACATCGTCTGTAATTCCACGCCTCGTCAGTCAGCCACCCTCACTGTTGCTTTCAGTTCATCCTGTCTGCATTCGTGGAAGTGTTGTCTTTTTGAGTTTCTACTGTGCGAGCTGTGTCCTGTAGTGAGAGACCGTTCCTTTCTTTATACAGTACTGTATATACAGACTGGTGTGTTTTAGTGACGCTTATTGTGCAGTTTTATTGTGTTGTGTGTTCATCATGGCCCTTTCAAAACCAACACGGACCCAATACAAATCATTGACATTTGCCAAAAAAGTTGCCGTTATACGGGAAGTGGAAAAGGGACAAAAAAAGAAATCTGAAATTGCCAAGGAATTCGGGATACCGCCAAATACGCTGTCAACGTATCTAAAAAATAAAGAGAAGATTTTGAATAGTGTGTGTAAAGCCAGCGACAAAGATAGGAAAAGAGCGCGAGGACCAGAAAATCCTGACGTGGATGAATGTGTAGTGAAGTGGTTTAAGCAAGCAAGGGACACAAAAATTCCAGTCAATGAGCCCCTCGTCAGAGCCAAAGCTGAGGAATTCGCATCTAGCTTCGGGAAAAATGATTTTAAGGCCAGCACTGGTTGGCTTGATGGTTTTAAAGAAAGGAATGGCATGTCTTTCAAAACTGTTTGTGGGGAAAGTGGATCTGTTGACGTTGAAGCTGCAAATTCATGGAAAGACGATTTGTTGCAAATGATTTCTGATAGAGACGCTAAAGACATTTTTAACGTAGACGAGACGGGCTTATTCTTCAAATGCACCCCCGACAAAACACTTGCTTTTAAAGGAGAAAGTTGTAGAGGCGGAAAACACAGCAAGGAGCGCATAACACTTTTATTCGGAGCAAACATGGATGGCTCGGAAAAACTGCCTTTGCTAATGATAGGGAAGTCAGCCAACCCACGTTGTTTCAAAAATGTAAAAACGAAACCAGTTGAATATGAATCAAACAATAAAGCTTGGATGACAGGTGAAATTTTCGAAAGATGGCTTTTGAAAATCAACAGGAAATTTCGGAATCAAAACAGAAGAATCGTCTTGTTTATTGACAACTGTACAGCGCACAACACTATTCCTGTGATGGAAAATGTAAAGGTTGTGTTTTTCCCTCCAAACATGACTTCAGTAGTTCAACCTATGGACCAAGGTGTAATAAAAAATTTTAAGCATTTTTACAGACGGCTTGTGGTCCAAAACATTCTGTCAGGTGCTTATTTACATGAGCACGAAAATATCAAGATTAACATCCTTCAAGCTGCCCGCATGTGCAACAGTGCTTGGGACCAAGTTACGCAAAAAACAATTGCTAATTGTTTTCGTAAAGGTGGTTTCTGCCACATTGAAGGTGAAGAGGAGAATAAAGCTGCTAGAGAAGTCGTACCCACTACGGATAACTGGGAAGATGTTGGACATGACGCAGGCATTCGTTACACGAAGAGTTTGTAAACATGGATGAAGACTTGGTGGTGTGCGGTGAACAGACAGATGCGGAGATCGTGGCTGATGTTACGAACAAAAGAAATGATGGTACATCTTTAGATGAAGAAGGGGACCAGCTAGAACTTCCAGAGATACCGATTCCAACGGCTTCACAGGCATCAAATTACATTCAAGACTTGAGACGGTTTGTTGAAGGACAGCAGAACGTAAGTGACGCTATTTTCCAAGCACTTAATAAACTTGAAGAGTTTACTACAACTCAGTGTATTACAGTAACTGCAAAATGCAATCAAAAGTTTATAGCTTTTTTAAAAAACTGTAAATGCTATATTTTGTACTGAAACGTGTTTATACGTTTGTAATACATATGTATAAGGAAATTGTTTAATAAAATGACATATTGCTTTACTGAATTTCGGTTTTTGATTTGATTTTTCTACCCTTATTAAAAGTT
Source organism: Magicicada septendecula (assembly GCA_034769895.1). Lineage (NCBI taxonomy): Eukaryota > Metazoa > Arthropoda > Insecta > Hemiptera > Cicadidae > Magicicada > Magicicada septendecula. The sequence continues at coordinate 327,019,326 of CM068373.1, forward strand.
TTCCTAATTCGAATTTTTGGATAATTCGAATTTTTTACTGGTCCCTTCAGCTTCGAATTAGCCAAGTTCTACTGTATTATTTTTTGTTTCACCATTTCTCTGTAAATCAGTTTTTTACTATTTTTTGAAAATCTTGGTTTGTGGACTCATGATCTTTTCATAACAACCGATTCATGTGTTGTGTGTGTGTTTACACAGGATGTAACGTAAGAGGTACAGCTGTTTACATTAATATTCTTGAATAAATTTAGAAATCACATTATTTTATATCAAATTTCAAAATTAGGCTACATTAATTTTGTATCACTATTGGCTCTGTAAAGTTTAATTTTGTTAAATTGACGTTTATGAAGTAAAATGGTAAGCCTTTTATTGTGATACAATGGCATCTTGTTTGTTCAAATCCGATAACAAAAAACCAAATTGTCAGAAAACAGCTTATTCATAAATTCTGACTACTTGATTTTTGTGTGTCCCCGACTTCGATTTCTCCAGTATAAGAAACATTTACTTTAAGTTATTATATTTTTTCAAATTAACTTACTAACAGCAATTTATAACAAAGTAAAAGATTGATTTTCAACCATTAAGTTAATAGCTTTTAACAAATTCAACTACAAGTATTTCTTCTTCTTCAGCGGCACAACAACCCATTACTGAGTCAAGGCCTCCTTTAACAGCCTCCGCCAGTTGTCCCGGTCAAGTGTACTCCAGTTCCGGGTTCCAAGGATATGGCGCGCATCATAGTTCATATTGTCTTCCCAATTTGTAAAATGTGGCTGGCAAAAGAAACTGACAGGTTTCTGCACATAAAAGTTTTACAGATGGCCTATGTGAATTTTCCAATCCAACCCCCAACCTGAAGGACCAAGAACTTTGATTTCGGGGTGCTCTTCCCCTGGAGAGTTGCTTTCACCTCAGCTGATGAGCTCTCTCTGCCCGGTCGCAGTAGGCTAACTGACTCAGTCCATGTGCGCAGCCGTTAGGCTACTATAGCCTCCTCCACCTCCACACTAGATGCACACCCTGCTGCCGATGTGCACCATCCTGCCCAGCCAGGACCCAGGATACCCCCAGGCCGTCCTGACAGAACCCCCATCTCTTGTTTGCTTACTGATCCACTCCGCCAAAGGGATTGGTTACCACAACCTTGGAGTGGATTGCTTGGTGTAACAGGGCCCACCGACGTGTAGGTGAGAGTGGAGTTGGGGTGGAGAGGCTGGTACATTTCTCTTCTATGAAAGCATATGTTCGCATCACACCCCTTTTTGACCCCCAACTACAAGTATTTACACATTATAATTTGAATCACAACAATTAAAATTATTTGTAATTAATAGATAATGATAAAGGCATGTTTCAATTTGTACATCATTTGTTTGCTTTAGCGAGTTCAGTTATAACGCATATAGTTTAACTAAATAAACCTGCAAATTATTTTTCTTAAAGAATTTCTTAAATTCATTTGCGTATGTAACTTTCATGATATTGATTAAAGCCTTGCTGGGCACTTGGTGAAACATATTATTAAAAGGGTTAAAAATACAAACACTTGGTAGTTTCACAATTTATTCTTATACTCTGACAATTGTTTCAGCCTATTAGGCTTAGGAAACTAAGGCTGTCCTCAGCAGCTCTTTGAGACTAGCCTAATAGGCTGAAACAATTGTCAGAGTATAAGAATAAATTGTGAAACTACCAAGCATTTGTGTTTTTAAACCTTCTGTGTTACTTTACTCATTCTTTATCATTTCATTTGATTGTTGAGAATGGCTAATTAGTTTTGCTGAAACGTAAAATATTCGTTTCACATATGAACTTTCAAACTGAATTGAAAGAACACACAGTAACTTTATGCAGAATGCTTTCACAGCCAAAAATTGCCGAGTGACAAAATACTTGTCAGGTTGTACAATTGGTTAAGAGAAACTGGATCTTTTCCACCAAACCATTGATCGATGTAGACCTTTAGAAGAAGGAGGAAAGAGTATGAAATAGAACTAGCTAAAATCATGAAGTGAGTACAAAGAGAACTGTGATTTTACGAAACCAAACAATTAAAACCATACTACCTGCAAAGATTAAATGCCCTTGAAAATGTTGACTATGAAGAGAGATTGGCATTTTGTTTACTTTTCTAAGTAAACCTTAGAAAAGTAACCTTTTATAGCTGCAATTTAACCATACTTATTTAGTTTCTGACGTGTTCATTGGTGAAGCAAGTCTTACATGAAATGGAATTAATTACACTAATGTCCATAATAATCATTACTGGGCAGATGAAGACCCTCTCCACACATGCCTTTTTGATAAAAGGTATTAATTTCACTAAAAAATAATCGCTTACTTTATTATAAAGTACTAAAAGTGAGATAATTTTAAAAAATAGTAGTAACTTTTACTAAATTTTTCTCATACTGGAAGAACCAAAGTACACCACTAAGTAGTCATAATTTATGCATAGGCTCTTTTCCTCCATAACTCAGTTATTTATAACCAGATTTGAACAAACAAGATCTTTCTGTGTTTATAATAAAACACTTAATATTTTTTTACTAGATAAATACAATGTGATAAATTAAAATTTACAGAGCAATAAGTGATTAAAAAATTAAAGTGACTACTGCTTTGAAATTTGAGATCATAAAATAACTGTGATTTCTTAATTTATTAAATAACATTAATGTGAACATAACGACCCAACATCTCAGTCATCATGTTCCCAATGGTAGTCAACGCCAGTACTAGTGGCAGATGAGCAATACTGTTGGTATAGGATTACCCCTCCATCCCCACTCTTCACCTGAACTGGGTTAACTTGTTTTGCACTAGACACAAGCCATTCAGGAAAGGTCTAGTGGCAGGTCACACCCTTAACATGCAGTTCATCTGTGGTCCCTGTGGCAGGAGCACAAATAGAAGTTTTGTAGTCCTTTGTGTAGGAGTTTATTGATACAACAGAACAATAGCCTATACACAAAACAAAACAACAGAACACAAAACAAACAACAGACAAAGACAGAAAGCAACAAATTCATAACACTAACGTACATCAATAACCACACTGAAAAAAATAGCCCACAAATTCAAAAAAGTAGGTTACAGAATCGCATACAAAACTACAAACCAAACAGAACACACTATCAAAACACACACACAAAACAAATTTGATCTACCGGGTGTTTACAAACTAAATTGCTCAGATTGCAACAAATTCTACATAGGCCAGACAGGACGTAGCTTCAAACAAAGATACATTGAACACACAAAGGCATTACACTCCACTGCCGAATCCACCTTTGGAAACCACCTCACTGAAGCAAACCACACATACAAAAACATTGTCAATAACATGGATATTCTACACATACACACAAAAGGTCGGAAACTAGACACTCTTGAACAATTGGAAATATAGAAACACACAAAAACGACATCCTAAACAAACAGACACAATTCAAATCACACGCATTATTCGAACATATCACACCCCCACACACACACATCGATCCTTCAAAAGTCGACAGTCGCCAAGAACAAGATGGACAGCGCTCCAAGTGCAGCCTCTGACGAAGCTTATAATAAGCAAAAACTGGTTCAGGCTATAAGATAAAACTTTTACGTTTTTACCCATAAAAAAATGTGTTCCGAGTCGGTAGTGATTTAATTATATACAGTATCAACTTTTTTTTGGTGCACTAAATTTATTGTAGATTCAGGTTTCCTTTTGATTATTTTCGTTGTCTATAAGCTAAGTTATATTTCTCTCAACACTTATTGTTTCTATGGCTGTAACAGGATTCTTTTTAGCATTTTGACAAACCGACATATAGCATACCATGCTAATTTCCTACACTGCTGACAAAAGTTACTCTTTTATTTTATTAATGACATTTTTTTGTAATACATTTTACATCAGCAACCATCATCTAAAAAGTACTATTTGTATATTTGGGAGTGGAACATCCTGGGGTATTTTTGTCCAAGTATGAGATTTTATCAATCCTTAAAATAGTGATTTTAAGAAGTATGTTAGCAATATTAATGTATATTTAAGACTGTAGGTTAGGCACCATTTAGCCTGCATATACTGGTAGTTAGTCATCTGACAAGAGTATCTTTCCTGTTTATTAGGTTGTGATTTTTGTGTTTAAATTAAAGTAATGTCAGGTCAGCTTCTTTAACTCATAATTACCTCCACTTAAGGAATTTGAAATATTTGACTAGATGACCTTTTCTGACAAGACATGACGTAATGGTTGGATGTTGAAACTAGATGGAATAGATTAGTAAAAAGTGATTAGCTATTGAGTGCTTGAAAGGATACGATCAATTGATCAATAGTTAAATTTTAAACAAAAAAATCATGTCTAACCTACAAAATGAAGAAAACCAATAACTTACATGCTTCAAGTATGCAAAGTAATTTAAAAATTGCATTTGCAAGGAATTATACAGCACGTTATTAAAACTTGTGTCAAATATGTATTTACTGTTTTGAGTTATAATGCTAATATTGAAAGAATTTTTAATGTAGCAATTTTTACAATTACATTTTGAGCCAGAAAATAGAGAAATATCTTCTTAACAGAGTAAGCAAAGTATAGATTTTACTTGTAAAAAAAGCAATTGTTTATTTTTATTTTATCATGCATGTTTTTCTAACTAATATTTACTTTTTGTAATTACTGCATAACAGTTTCTTAGTAATTTTTTAAATGATAGTTATTTTTTCAAAAATTTAATAAATTTATTATGAACAGTGGGGGTGTGATGCAAACATATGCTTTCATAGAAGAGAAATGCACCAGCCTCTCCACCCCAACTCCACTCTCACCTACACGTCGGTGGGCCCTGTCACGCCGAGCAATCCACTGCAAGGTTGTGGTAACCAATCCCTTCGGCGGAGTGGATCGGTAAGCAAATGAGAGATGGGGGTTCTGTCCGGACAGCCCGGGAATATCCTGGGTTCTGACTGGGCAGGATGGTGCACATCGGCAGCAGGGTGTGCATCTAGTGTGGAGGCGGAGGAGGCTATAGTAGCCCAATGGCTGCACACATGAGCTAAGTCAGTTAGCCTACTGCGACCGGGCAGAGAGAGCTCGTCAGCTGAGGTGAAAGCAACTCTCTAAGGGAAGAGCACCCCAAAATCAAAGTTCCTGGCCCTCCAGGTTGGGGGTTGGATTGGAGAATTCACATAGGCCATCTGTAAAACTTTTATGTGCAGAAACCTGTCAGTTTCTTTCGCTGGCGGAGGCTGTTAAAGGAGGCCTGGACTCAGTAATGGGTTGTTGCGCCGCTGAAGAAGAATAAGAAGAAGAAGATTAATGAATAGCATGCTAATGACATTTCAAATGTACTGAATTTTTGTTGTTGATTTAGATGTACTGATTTATGACCAGAATTGTTCTAGTTTTTGATTCCAGTTCTCTTAGGAGTTCATTTTAGCAGACTACAACCAAAGTAAATTTAATGAAGAAATTTGTGTTAGTGGTTGAAATCACAATCAGAATGATCACAGTTGCACACCACTATATAAAAATTATCCCGATTAGCGCTTTCAAGCCTCACAGCCCATCGTCAGATCGGAATAGCTATGAGGCTGTGAGGCTTGAAAGCGCTAATCGGGATAATTTTTATATAGTGGTGTGCAACTGTGATCATTCTCAAAGTAAATTTCACTATATTTTGATCCTGCATAAATTTCACTGTTTTCTTCTGCAGTAGGTACACATGTCACTGCTTTCTCAGCAGCCTGCACAAATCCAACTGTATATTCTATGCACTGTGGCCCAGGCAGAAGCAGCCCTTCTATGTGGGCGTTATCTAGGGCCTTGTGCCTTAGAGGGGCTGAATTTTCTTGAAAATTAACTTAATAAGTAGGCCTACATTAAGGTTAGTGCTTTTTCAATAAAGCAAACATACTGTTATGTAATACGGAACATTCTACAAGTTTATCGAATGTTCCAGTGGAATCCAGCTGTAATGTGTGTGTGTGTGTGTGTACATAATGCTGCTGCTTTGTGGTCAAGACAATTATGCGTCAACTATTGGGTCTATACCAGACCATACCGGTCCGTGCTTGCTGTGTTCAAGGCCGCAATGAGTTACGTTCTAGTGTTTTCTAGTATACGCCTATTAGCGAATATTCTGGAATCTCAGCAGGGTATAAATACAAGTACTCAGTGAAGCTCAGTCAGTTATTATAGGGCGATACTCTGTGCGTTTAAGTGGCGATTTACATAGTACTGTTTGAAGTATTTTGGCGAAGTGTTAGCCTATGTGTTTTATAATCAATTGTGTTTCATATTAGTTGACATTTTATTGCGAGTGAACAATTTTTATTTGATTTGTTGTAAGAGACTGTCTTGTTAATTACAAACTGTTTAATTGTGATAATTCAAACTGGTGATTAGTGACTTAATTGGTGTCTTGAATTTTGTTTTCCACTGTACCGTATGACGATCAGTAGACTCCTAACAGTGGTGTCAGAAGTGGGATAAAACCGTTAACAGTGAAAACAGTGGACAATTTGTACAAGACGAGTGTAATTCGTAATTAATTGGAAAATAATGGATGCCAGTCAGACGATGGAAAATTTCCAGGCGCTGTTGTTACAGACAGAGGAACAACGACAACAGGAGGTGGTAGAAGCAGAAAAACAACAGGATGAGAAAGCGGAAGAGAGACAGAAAACTGCTGCTGGAAACAGAAGAAAGACAAAAAGCACTGTTACTCGAGTCGGAAGGACGACAGGCAGAATTACATAAGCAGGGAGAAGATAAGACAGAAGCTCTTTTTGAAGCTATGCAAGAACATACTACCGTGGAGTTAGGACTCCTTCGGGGCGACTTGAACAAATTACGCAGTGATTTAACTGGTCAAAAGGTAAGATTTTCTACAGTCGAAAAATCTGTACCAAATATAGAACAAACAATGTCAGAAAAAATATCTCCAATTGAAGACTCAATTTCAAACATAAGAGAACAAATTAAAAATGAAGTCGCGCAGTTCATGAAGACAAAACCAAAACAAATTTCTGAACAGACTATACCAATCATAAAGACAGAAAAAGACACAATAAATAAGGCAATAAAGAAAGTCACTTTGCCTGCAGTAGGAACAGTTCGTGTCAAAGCTCCAACCTTTGACGGAAGTAGTCACTGGACGAAATACCTTCACCAATTTGAAGCTCCTGCATGGGCAAATAATTGGACAGAGAAAGAGAAGGCAGTTTCACTCGTTCTCGCATTAAAAGGACCTGCGGCAGAATTACTACAGAAAGTGCAACCTGACAGCCAGAACGCCTATGCCGAATTTATAAAACCTCTAGAATTACGGTATGATGATAAACATTTGCGAGATGTGTACTGCACTCAATTGAGAGCAAGGCAACAGAATTCCGGGGAGAGTCTTCAAGAGTTTGAAGCAAGTATCGACAGACTCATCAGACTGGCCTATCCTGAAGCACCAGAAGATTTTTGAACGAGGTGTGCGATGCAGAAATTTACTGAAGGTGTCCCGACATAATGAACTACAGGAAGTGTTACGAATGGCAAGACACCAGAATAGTGCAGATGCCCTGGTACACGCTTTGCAACTTGAGGCCGCCAAGTCAGTATCTGGTCGAACAAGCCATAAAGTGCATGCGCTGAAAGACCTCGACAGCACAGACGATGAAGAAGAAGAGCAAGGAACAGTGACCAAACGTACAGCGCCACAGAGCAAAGTAAGAATGATGGAAGACCGAAGTGTTACCGATGTGGGAAACCTGGACATCTACTTCAGAAAAGTAGCGGGAGCTTGGTGGTTACCAGATTCGTTCAAGAAAGGCCAACATCGATTATAGTTGACACAAGTGCAACAGTTTCTATTGTATGCTCCAATGTGGTGAAAGATCTCAAGCCAATCTGGTGCTATTGCAGCTTGCGAACAGCTACTGGATGGCCTGTAAAAGTCTTTGGAAAAGTGGAGATACACCTACACCTTGATCAACTTGAGTTTGATCATCAAGTACTTGTTGCAGACATTGTGGATGAAGCAATTCTTAGCGTGGACGTTATGAACGCCTATGGATTTATAGTCGACTCCAAAAACAATGTCTTGAGAATCGGAAAAGAAGTAATGCTCTTCACAATGAATACATCAGAAAAATCAATGGCTGTGATAAATCAAGTGGCCGTAACTGTTCCGCCAAACTCCGAAAAGATCATCATGGTTAGAACCAAGGTAGATACTAGGGGCAACCAGTGCTCTATATTCGAACCCTAGGTAGTCAGCACACTGGGCGTACTAATTGCCAGAAGTTTAGTAAAACCTGATAAAACTGGAAATGTACCTATTAGAGTGGCGAATATTTTGGATCAAGCTGTGATTTTACAAAGCAATATGCTCCTAGGCAAATTGACTCCTGTGGTTTGGGTAGCTGGAATGACGCAAATAAAATGCAGTACTACGGACATTTCCAAATTACCAGAGGAGCTGCAGGAATTATTGAACAGATCTTCTAACAATCTCTCAAGTGATGAGGTAAAAAAACTCAAATGGTTTTTACACGAATTGAAAGATATTTTTGCAGTTCGGGGCCAGTCATTGGGAAGAACCTCTCTTGTACAACATCAGATTAATACCGGGGACACAACACAGATACGTCAACATCCTCGAAGGCCTCCATTATCTAAGCAAGAGGAAACGTCGCAGTTAGTACAGGACATGTTGACAGAGGGAGTAATCGAGCCTTTGTCAAGTGCTTGGTCTTCTCTGGTAGTGCTGATAGCGAAGAAGGAGGGTGGATTGTGTTTCTGCATAGACTACCGGAGATTAAATGACGTTACAAAGAAAGACTTCTATCCATTACCTTGTGTTGATGATACACTCGAAACGCTGTCTGGAGCACAGTGGTTTTCCACACTGGACCTGAAGAGTGGATATTGGCAAGTGGGTCTTCATCAAAAAGACAAGGGGAAGACCCCTTTCTCAACCCCAAGTTGCTTATTCCAATTTAACGTCATGCCATTTAGACTCTGTAATGCACTGGCAACGTTTGAAAGATTGATGGACCTGGTACTCTGAGGCCTGACATGGAAAACTTGCCTTGTTTATGTAGACGAAATCATAGTCATCGGGAAGACTTTCAAAGACCATTTGGAAAACTTTAAGAAGGTTCTAACTAGAATTCAAGGTGCCCAACTGAACCTGAGCCCGAAGAAGTGTTCTCTATTCAAGAAGGAAGTACAGTATCTGGGACATCTGGTTTCGGCAGTGGGTGTTAGCATGGATCCTAATAATGTAGACACCATAAGAGACTGGCCAGTGCCGAAGAGTAAACATGAAATTAAGAGTTTCCTGGGGTTATGCTCATATTACAGATGCTTTATGAAAGGCTTCACTACTATTGCTAAACCACTACATGAACTAATGGAAAATAAATGAAACTTCCAGTGGTCGAGAGAGTGTGATCAAGCATTTAGGATTTTGAAAATTGCATTATTTTCACAACCGATTCTCGCTTTCCCAGCTTCCGAAGGGAAGTGCATCGTAGACACAGATGCAAGCAATACTGGTCTAGGAGCAGTTTTGTCTTAAGTGCAAAATGGTGAAGAACGAGTAATAGGGTATTACAGCAAGATGCATTCTAAATCAAGAGAGAAATTATTGCGTTACAAGGAGATAGTTGCTGCCAATTGTTCGAGCTTTGGAGCACTTCCATAAATACCTCTATGAAAGGGAATTTTCACTATGCACCGACCATGCTGCACTTGCATAGCTCTTGAGACTTAAACATCCAGAAGGGCAGTTGGCAAGGTGGCTCGAACGTCTGCAAGAATACAACTTCAAGGTACAACATCGGCAGGGGCACCTGCATGCTAACGTGGATGGCTTATCACCAAGACCGTACCTGGAAGACTGCCGACATTGCCATAGAAAGGAAGAACAAAACACCAGAGAACATGTACAACCCATCACTGTAGATTTCCTGGCAGATGGCTGGACGACACAAGTTTGACGATAAGAACAGATGACTGATGAAGACATTGGACCGATCCTGACAGGAAAAGAGGAAGGTCACCACCTGGATTGGCAAGATGTCTGCCATGGTTCGGAAGCGCTGAAGGGCTACTGGACACAATGGGAATCCCTTACCTTAGAGAATGGATTGCTGGAAAGTGCAGATGGACGAGACGTGGTCATGCAGTTGATAGTTCCCCAAAGTAAAGTGCAGTCTGTTTTGAAGGAGATGCATGATGGAACATCTGGAGGCCATCTTGGCGTTAACAAAACCCTTGACAAAATACGGAAGCGATTCTGTTGGCTTTATCTTCGCCACGATGTAGAGGAATGGGTTCGGATATGTGAAATATGTACTGCAAGGAAGGGCCCACAAACCAGAAGCAGTGGAAAAATGAGACAGTATAACGGTGGACTGCCTTTCGAGAGAATTGCCATAAACATTGCTAGACCATTCCAAGCTACTGACGATGGAAACCAGTACATCATGGTTGTAGGTGACTACTTTACTAAGTGGGTGGAAGCCTATACAACTGCAAATCAGGAGGTTACCACTATGGCAAAGGAGTTAGTTCACAACTTCTGTTGCCGTTATGGAGCCCCTATGGAAATCCATATGGATCAAGGGAGAAATTTTGAATCAGGAGTGTTTAAAGAATTATGCTGTCTACTCAGAATTCGAAAGACCTGGACAACGCCTCTCCATCCTCAGCCGGGCAGGATGGTTCAGAGATTCAATAGGACACTTGAGCAGCATCTTTCGAAGGTTGTTGATGAGAACAAAACAGATTGGGACCAACATATACCACTATTCCTCATGGGGTATAGATCATCAGTACACGACACAACCGGCATGACTCGAGCAAAATTGGTATTTGGGCGGGAGATTCGTCTTCCTGGGGACTTAATGTTCGGATCACCTGAGACTCAGTCCCAAGAGCCACAGAACTATTCCTCGCAATTAGAAAACCAACTGCAAGAAATGAATCGCTTAGTAAGACAGCTGAAGATTGACAGTGATAAAATGAAAACTCAGTATGACTTTCGCAGCAATAGTGTACGTTTCCAAGAAGGAGATCAGGTCTGGTTGTTCAACCAAAAGGGCTGCCGTGGTCACTCACCTAAGCTTTAGACTAACTGGGAAGGACCCTACACTGTGAAAAAAAAATCAACAATATTGTTTATCGGATTCAACAGGAAGGACAATAAAAGTTCTAGGTCGTCCACCTAGATTGCCTGGCTAAGTATTCCTTCAGAGACGGTTTGCCAGTTCGGGACGAACAGGCTTAAGGAGGGGGGAGTGTTACATAATACGGAATGTTCTTCAAGTTTATCGAATGTTCCAGTGGAATCCAGCTGTAATGTGTGTGTGTGTGTGCGTGCGTATATAATGCTGCTACTTTGCGATGAAAGACAATTACGCATCAACTATCGGGTCTATACCAGACCATACCGGTCCACGCATGCTGTGTTCAAGGCAGCAGTGAATTATGTTGTAGTGTTTTCTAGTAGATGCCTATTAACGAATATTCTGGAACCTCAGCGGGGTATGAATGCAAGTACTCAGCGAAGCTCAGTAAGTTATTATCGGGCGATACTCTATGAGTTTAAGTGGCGATTTACATAGTACTGTTTGAAGTATTGTGGCGAAGTGTTAGCCTGTGTGTTTTATAATCAATTGTAATACAATTGTGTTTTATATTAGTTGACATTTTATTGCATGTGAACAGTTTTTATTTGATTTGTTGTAAGAGACTGTATTGTTAATTACAAACTGTTTAATTGTGATATGACTTAATTGGTGTCTTGTATTTTGTTTTCCACTGTACCATATGATGATCAGTAGACCGTTGTAACAATATGTTGCTATATTACAAACATTGTATAGGATTTTTAATGAACCACTCATAATAAATGTTGCTAATCAGTAGTGTCTATGCAAACATTACCGCAGTGACTGCTACTAGACTATTTACTAACTAGGGAGCATGTGTCTGGGTATGTAGTGATGAGTACACCATTAAGCATAGCAAAACTGATATGTCAGTGACAACAGATAGATAGCCAGTGGCCTAGTTTATGTTATGATGTGAAAAGGTCTAACCTCACCTAACCTAATTGTTTCATGTGTGCATAATTTCACTTCTGTGTTTCTGTCTATATATTGCTGTGTTTTATTAAGTATTTCATATTTATATTTTTTATTTATTTCAAAAAATTGGGGAAGTGAAAAAAGAGGCAGATATATTGGTAGGTAATTTGAGTCTGGCCATGTGAAAAGGGAGAAGAAAGTGATGTGGGAAGGCTATAAAAGTACAATCAGAAGTGCTACAGCAAAATTTTTTAGTATTGGAGCAAGTACGAGGTATTGGAGAAAAGGACACTTCTGAATCAGAAACCTTATGTGTAACTGGACCATTGACTTTAAGTATCAAATCAGATACATGTAAAGCTAAAAGTGAACAATATATAATAAGGAATAAGGGATGCAAGGCTTACTCTATTGAGCAAAGACACTTTCATGTTTAAATAAGATTGAGGTTTTGCAAATGAATGATATACCTACTCTCATACTGGGTTAGAAATATCACATTCAAGTGTGAGCGTTGAGCCTGGAGACTGGCTTTGCCTGGTGGATGATACAGATAGAAGTAATTTAATTTTTTAAGGACTAATTCAAGCTGATAAGATTATCCAGATAATTTACACTGTAAATAAAAATTACAGACATTTATCTGATTTTCATTACAGTAGAGTTTTAAGCAACAATGGAAAAGAAGATTGGTTTGTATTCCAAGAAAAAAAAAAATTCATTGTCCAGCATAGTCTACTTTTCTTACTTTCAAAGTTTCTCCCCTTAAAGATCATGGTGTACAAGATTGGAAGAATGTCCAAAATCTCATTACCTAGACTCGAGCAACCTCACTCTGAATGTTGCAGTGGCAGTTTGAAAAGGAACTCAGCAAGGACATTTTAATAACATTATATACAGGAATATAAATTAAGTATATTTGCAAATAATAAATACTTTACATATTTTTTATCTCAGTATTTATGGAGATAATGCTAGCCAGCTACCTCCCATACAAACTGCCCCTGCTAAAATCTCATGAGAATACTAATGAACAGTTAATACTAATGGACAGTATTATTAAGATATTTGATTTATAAAAAAGGCTGAAATGTGGAATAACTGTAGAATATGAGCTTCATAATCGAGTTCACGCAGAAAGAAGAAGATAGAGATATTCTGAATAGGATACTTGCTACAATCAACTACCTAGCATGGGATCTCCTCTAAGCAGGATACTTTCTGACCTTTATCTTAATTTTTTCGAAAGTGAATATTTATTTTCTAATAGTAATAAAAACCGTAACAACATCGTGTCCTATTACAGGTATGTCGATGACACATTTATCTTCTTTGATGGCACATTAAGACAAATTGAGCTTCTGAAAAACTACTTGAACAGTGTTAATAAACGCATACAATTCACACTTGAAACAGAAGAGAACAACCAACTGAACTTTCTTGATCTCACCATTATTAAATCCCAGGATGCTTTCAAATTTAAAATTTACAGAAAGCCCACTACCACTGACACCACAATACATGCTCATTTGTATCACCTGTGGTCCCAGAAAATGGCGGCATACAATGCATTTGTCCATAGACTTCTTACTGTACCCTTAGAGCAAGATTGCTTCATTGATGAAGTAAACACTTTAAAACACATCGCCATATCCAACGGTTATAAAGCTAATATAATAGATAAACTCATCTCCAGACACAAGAGCAAAATTCAAATTCTGAACAGCGCGGTGCATAGTACTGACAGATATATATCGGTGGAGTACACATCTTTGTTGCCTAACATCATAAGAAATCAATTTAAGAAATACAATATCGCAGTTATCTTTAGGACAAAAAATAACATTGAAAATGATCTGCGCCCCAAGATACACAGAAGCATAGACACGCTCTGGCATTTACAAAATTATGTGTGATGATTGCGACATGTTTAACATCGGCCAGACCGGGAGACGTTTTGAAGAGAGGTTCAAGAAACACCTGCCCATGAAGAATGTAAAAAACAGTAAATCGACTTACGCACAACACCTGATTGATTGTGATCACAGTTACACAGACTTCTCTGTTAATTTTAAACCCATGCACTTTAGTAAAAAAAGCAAATATATGAATACATTAGAAGAGTTTGAGATATATAAAGCTGCTAGGACACAGAAAGAGTGCCTTTTGAACGATATGGTGTCGATCAAATCCAACGCGCTCTTTGATACAAAAACTAGCACAGACATGAGGAATACTACCAACTTATCTTTACATTGAACTTTATACGGCTAGTGCGTGTTTACTTTCTCGACTATGTGCATTGTCCCCTCATGCAGTATGAGTATTTATTGAATTCAGTGTTTTTTATGAACTGACGAACTCGACCCGAGTGATCATCACCTGAAGATAGGACCTTGATCCTGAAACGCGTCGTGTCTAGCGACAAAAGTAAGCTGCATGAAGGAATAACAGGTATATTAACCTATTTTAAAGATTAAACCCATACAGTTTCAACAAATAAAAAATTACTTATTCTAAGAAAATTAGAAAGTCAACACTACTGTACACAGTAAGAAAGTTAGCATAACTGCAACAACAATAAAGTAGCACAAAAAACAAAAATTAGTTTAGTTTCCAGTAGGATGCTGATTATATGAATGCTCATCATCAAGGTATATGGATTGCTGAAATTTATACTAAGTAGTTGAAAATAATAAAAAACATTAATCTAATATTGTGTTGTTTTAACAGAAAAGCAATTTTTAATATTAAAAGTAAATAACAGTACGATTATCCCATACTCATTAAATCAAAACATTTTTGAAATTTACAATTCCTAATAGCCACTATTCACAGTTATGTGCACATCTTCCTATCCATAAAATTAATGTATGAATGATATTATTAATAGGTGAGAATACACTATTAGATGTACCAGACCTATTAAATGATGAGAACATATAAATATGAGTGCAGAAAAGCTTGACCAAGATATAGTCAATCCTTTTTGGAATTATATAACACTGAACATGATATGTCATCCCATAAACTGCCTACCATAAACATATGTCATCCCATAAACTTGACACAGGCCGAGCGCCCGAGCGAAGCCCGGCACAGTCAAACACGTAGATTGTTCGTGATGCCGTAACACTGCCTCGTCCTTAAGCCTGTTCGTCCCGAACTGGCAAACCGTCTCTAAAATTGTACTTAACCAGGCGATCTAGGTGGACGACCTTGAACTTTCGCTGTCCTTCCTGTTGAATCCGATAAACAACATCGTTAATTCTTTTTTTCACACTGTAGGGTCCTTCCCAGTTAGACTGAAGCTTAGGTGAGCGACCACGATGACGCTTTGGATTGAACAACCAGACCTGATCTCCTTCTTGGAAACCCACACTATTGCTGCGAATGTCATACCGAGTTTTCATTTTATCTCTGGCAATCTTCAGCTGTCCTCTTACCAAGCGATTCATTTCTCGCAGTTGGTTTTCTAATTGCGAGGAATAGTTCTTTGCCTCTTGGGACTGAGTCTTAGGTGATCCAAACATCAAGTCCCCAGGAAGACGAATATCCCGCCCAAACACCAATTTTGCTGGAGTCATGCCCGTTGTGTCATGTACTGATGACCTATACGCCATAAGGAATAGTGGTATACGTTGGTCCCAGTCTGTTTGGTTCTCGTCAACAACCTTCGAAAGATGCTGCTCAAGTGTCCTATTGAATCTCTCAACCATCCCGTCCAACTGAGGATGCAGAGGCGTCTTTCGAATTCCGAGTAGACGGCATAATTTTTTAAACACTCCTGATTCGAAATTTCTCCCTTGATCCTTACGGATTTCCATAGGGGCTCCATAACGGCAACAGAAGTTGGGAACTAACTGCTTCGCCACAGTGGTAACCTCCTGATTTGGAATTGCGTAGGCTTCCACCCTCTTAAAAAAGTAGTCACCTACAACCATGATGTACCGGTTTCCATTGTCAGTAACTGGGAATGGTCCAGCAATGTCTATGGCAATTCTCTCGAAAGGTTGTCCAACGTTATACTGTCTCATTTTCCCCCTGCTTCTGGTTTGTGGGCCCTTGCTTGCAGCACATATTTCACACGTCCGAACCCATTCCTCTACGTCGTGGCGAAGATGAAGCCAATAGAATCACTTCCGTATTTTGTCAAGGGTTTTGTTAACGCCAAGATGGCCTCCAGATGTTCCATCATACATCTCCTTCAAAACAGACTGCACTTTACTTCAGGGAACTATCAACTGCTTGACCACGTCTCGTCCATCTGCACTTCCCTAAGCCCTTTTCAGCAATCTGTTTTCTAAGGTGAGAGATTCCCATTGTGCCCAGTAGACCTTCAGCACTTCGGAACCATGGCAGATATCTTGCCAATCCGGGCGGCGACCTTCCTCTTTTGCTGTCAAGCTCGGTCCAATGTCTTCATCAGTCATCTGTTCTTGTCGACAGTCTTGTGTTGTCCAGCCGTCAGCCAGGAAATCTACAGTGATGGCTTGAACATGTTCGCTTGAGTTTTGTTTTTGTTCATCCTTTCTGTGGCAATGTTGGCAGACTTCCGGGCACGGTATTCGTGATCAGCCATCTGCATTACCATGCAGGCGCCCCCACCGATGTTGCACCTTGAAGTTGTACTCTTGCAGACGTTCGAGCCACCTTGCCAACTGTCCTTCCAGATTTTTAAATCTCAAGAGCCATGCAAGTGCAGCATGGTCGGTACATAGTGAAAACTCTCTTCCATAGAGGTATTTATGGAAGTGCTCCAAAGCTCTGACAATTGCCAACAACTCTCTTCTTGTAACACAATAATTTCTCTCTGGTTTAGAAAGCGTCTTGCTGTAATACGCTATTACTCGTTCTTCACTTGAGACAAAACTGCTCCTAGACCAGTATAGCTTGCATCTGTCTCTGATGTACTTCCCTTCGGAAGCTGGAAAAGCGAGAATTGGCTGCGAACATAATGCAATCTTCAACGTTCTAAATGCTTGGTCACACTCTCTCGACCATTGGAAGTTTCGTTTATTTTCCATTAGCTCATGTAGTGGTTTAGCAATAGTAGCGAAGCCCTTCACAAAACATCGGTAATATGAGCATAACCCCAGGAAACTCCGAACTTCGTGTTTATTCTTCGGAACTGGCCAGTCTCTTACGGTGTCTACTTTATTAGGATTCATGCTAACACCCGCTGCTGAAACCAGATGGCCCAAATACTGTACTTCCTTCTGGAATAGAGAACACTTCTTCGGGCTCAGCTTCAGTTGTGCACCGTGAATTCTAGTTAGAACTTCCTTAAGGTTTTCCAAATTATCTTCGAAAGTCTTCCCGATCACTACAACATCGTCTAAGTAAACAAGGCAAGTTTTCCACGTCAGGCCTTGGAGTATCAGGTCCATCAATCTCTCAAATGTTGCCGGTGCATTACAGAGTCCAAATGGCATGACGTTAAATTGGAATAAGCCACTTAGGGTCGAGAAAGTGGTCTTTTCCTTGTCTTCTTGATAAAGACCCACTTGCCAATATTTACTCTCAGGTCCAATGTGGAAAACCACTGTGCTCCCAGCACTACAGGGGAAGACCAAGCACTTGACGAAGGTTCGATTACTCCCTCTGTCAACATGTCCTGTACTAACCGAGACATCTCCTCTTGTTTAGATAATGGAGGCCTTCGAGGAGGTTGGCGTATCGGTGTTGTGTCCCCGGTATTGATGCGATGTTGCACAAGAGAGGTTCTTCCCAGTGACTGTCCCCGAACTGCAAAACAATCTTTGAATTCGTTAAAAACTGTCTTGAGTTCTTTTACCTCACCACTTGAGGTCATTAGAAGATCTGTTCAAAATTCTTGCAGTTCCTCTGGTAATGTAGAAGTATCCGAAGAACTGGATCTTCGTTGCATTATTCCGGCTACCCAGGCCACAGGAGTCAATTTATCTAGAAGCGTATTGCTTTGTAAAGTGATAGCTTGATACTCGCCACTCTAATAGGTACATTTCCGGTTTTGTCAGGTTTTACTAAACTTCTGGCAATTAGTATGCCCGGTGTGCTGACTACCTGGGGTTCGAATATAGAGCACTGATTGCCCCTAGTATTTACCGCTGTTCTAACCATGATGATCTTTTCAGAGTTTGGCGGAACAGTTACGGCCACTTGGTTTATGACGTCCATCGATTTTTCTGCTGTCGTCATTGTTGATAGCATTACCTCTTTGCCTCCGATTCTCAAGACGTTGTTTTTGAAGTCTACTATAAATCCGTATGCGTTCACAACGTCCACACCAAGAATTGCTTCATCCAAAATGTCTGCAACAAGTACTTGATGATAAGACTCAAATCTACCGAGGCGTAAGTGTATCTCCACTTTCCCATACACTTTTACAGGCCATCCAGTAGCTGTTCGCAAGCTGCAAGAGCACCAGATTGGCTTGAGATCTTTCACCACATTGGGGTGCACAATAGAAACTGTTGCGCCTGTGTCAACTGTAATCGAGGTTGGCCTTTCTTGAACAAATCCGGTAACTAGCAAGCTCCCGCTGTTTTTCTGAAGTGTAGAAATTGCATATTGTCTAGGGGCTTCGTTCCTCCAGTTTGTCAGCACATGCCCCGTTGTGCCGACTACTGCTCGTTTCCCTGCTGCTGAATTCTAACCCGACAATCTCGTTGTAGATGTCCACATTTCCCACATCTATAACACTTTGGTCTTCCATCCTTTCTTATTTTATTCTGTGGCACCGACCATTGAGTCTCTGTTCCTTGTTCTTCTTCCTCATCATCTGTGCCGTCGCGATCTTTTAGCGCGCACACTTTACGACTTGTCCAACCAGACGCTGATTTGGCGGCCTCAAATTGCAAAGTATGTACCAAGGCGTCCGCACTGTTCAGGTGTCTTACCATTCGCAACACTTGCTGTAGTTCGTTATCTCGGACACCGGCAGTAAATGTCTGCATCGCAAAACCCGTTTGAAAATCTTCTGGCGCTTCAGAATAGCCCAGTCTAATCAATCTGTCGATACTTGCTTCAGACTCTTGAAGGCTCTTCCCGGCATGCTGTCGCCTTGCTCTTAACTGGGTGCAGTACACATCTCACAAATTTTTATCACCATACCGTAATTCTAGAGCTTTTATCAACTCGGCATAGATGTTTTGGCTGTCAGGTGGCACTTTCTTTAGTAATTCTGCCGCAGGTACTTTTAATGCAAGAACAAGGGAAACAGCCTTGTCTTTCTGTCCAATTATTTGTGCATGCAGCAGCTTCAAATAGGCGGAGGTACGTTGCCCAGTGACTGCTTCCGTCAAAGGTTGGAGCTTTGACATGAACTGTCCCTACTGCAGGCAAAGTGACTTTCTCTGTTAACTTATTTTCTGTCTATCACTGGTACAGTCTGTTCAGAAATTTGTTTTGATTGAATCTTCATGCACTGTTCAACTTCAATTTTAATTTGTTTGCCATAGAGTTTTCTACTGCAGATATTTTTGTTGACATAACTTCTTCCACAGTCAAGGCAGCTTTTTCTACTTCAGCTATTTTATTTGACATGGATTCTTCTACATCAGATATTCTGGTATTCTGATTATTGAGCTCACCTCGTAATTCACCTACGTCACCACGTAGGAGACCCAATTCTGCGGTAGTATGTTCTTGCATCTGCTTTTGTTTATGAATTAACGCTTTCATGTCACCAGCTTCCTGCTTACGTCATTCCTCTGTTTCTTCCCTTTCTTGTCTTCGTCTTTCCTCTGCCTCCAACAGGAGGGTTTTCTGTCTGTCTTCTGCTTTCTCTGCATCCTGTCGTCGTCGTTCCTGTTTCTTCCCTTTCTTGTCTTCGTCTTTCCTCTGACTCCAACAGGAGAGTTTTCTGACTGTCTTCTGCTTTCTCTGCATCCTGTCATCATCATTCCTCTGTCTGCAACAACAGCGCCTGGAAATTTTCCATCATCTAACTGGCATCCATTGTTTTCTGATTAAATACGAATTACACTCGTGTTGTACAAAGTGTCCACTGTTTCCACTGTTAACCATTTTAACCCACTTCTGACACCACTGTTACGATGGTCTACTCGATCATCATAGGTTCAGTGGAAACAAAATAAGTACAAGACACCAATTAAGTCACTAATCACATCTTTAATTGTTACAGTAAAACAGTTCGTAAATAACAATAGTCTCTACAACAAATCAAATGAAAATTGTTCACACGCAATAAATGTCCACTAATATTAAAACTCAATTGTATTACAATTATACTGTCTGAATATAAAACGCAACACTTCACTAATAACTACTTGAACGTACACAGTAATAACTCGAACCGCTCTGTAAATATATCGCACTAATACTCTCGAACTGCACTATGCAATATCTCGCATTGAACTGAAAACTAAGGCCGCTACCCCATGTATTTATAGTCACGCTCACACACCAGAAGCTTCCAAACTGCGTCTTATCTCTCGTGAACTACATAATTAACTACGGCCTTGACACAGGCCGAGCGCCCGAGTGAAGCCCGGCACAGTCGAGAAGATTCTCGCAAAATGCGTCTGTAGCACGTATGCCACACGCTTACATTCTGGATCTCTCTGGAACGTTCAATAAACACGTAGATTGTTCGTGATGCCGTAACAATATTATTAATAGGTGAGAATATACTATTAGACGTATCAGACCTATTAAATGATAACATATAAATATGATTGCACAAAAGCTTGACCAAGATAGTCATTCCTTTTTGGTATTATACAACACTGAACATGATATGTCACCCCATAAACTGCCTACCAACAACCACTCTGGTCTTTCCTTGTTGTATTATACAACACTGAACATGATATGTCACCCCATAAACTGCCTACCAACAACCACTCTGGTCTTTCCTTGTTGTACGTTGTTGATCTTCCCTCTTAGAACACTGAAGATTATCCTAGCTACTTATGAATAATGCCTCTATAAATTGAACAGTAATTTATTTCTTATTTCATATGTTATAAAGTGAGATGTTTCTCTCTCCTATTTTCCCACATTTTATTTGTTTGCACATTTTTTATATATTGTAAATGTTTTTTTTGAATTTTTATATTTTTCAATTCATTTTGAATCAGAAATTAATTTAATAAAGTTTGTTAGTGGTTTTAATCACAAACATTATAACTGTTGCACACCACTATAGAAAATTATTCTGATTAGCGGTTTCAAGTTTCACACCTCATCATCAGATCACAAATCTAATGAAAGTGACTGATGAGAGCTGTGAAGCTTGAAAGTGCTAATTGGAATAATTTTTCTATAGTGGTGTGCAACAGTGTTAATTCCATTTTGAATCAGTTACATAATAAACAACGATATTAAGTATATAAGATGTAAAATGTTAGAAATACCCAATTACCTGGACTTCTGACTTTAAAATTCAACATTTCAGAATTCAATCCAAATAATCGGCTTCTGTATTATGTAATTTATGAGAACAGGGTAATGTGTTGGCTCTCCACATAAGTAATGTTTGATTCCTTACTACAAGTAAATTTTACTATAAAGTTTATGCTTCATTCTTTTGCCAGAAATTGTTTCTTATTCACCCCCTTGCAAGGAAACAGTAACACAGTCAGTGCCTTTCAGAGTCAATGTTAAAAAGTATAAACCTTAACATCAGTTTGAGTATGCATGTCATTGCTGAGTGAACCCTCATCATGGTGTAAATGTGGTATAACATGATATAACACTGCAATGACTAGTTCCTGACTTCTGCTGCTCTTTTCAGTTTGAGGTACCTCTCAAAACTCAATCTTAATCTTGTAAGTACAAAAAAGTAATAACACAAATATAATCTTGTAATTGATGTCACTCTTATTTGAAAGGCTTACATACTAAAAACCGTATTGAGTCCACACTCATTATCATTACTTTTTAATCAAATAATAAAGTAACATATACTGACCAAAGACCGTGCGTTGTTCACAAAGGGCACTCAAGGCAAGAAAATTTCTAAATATCTATGGCCAGATTCAATTGATAACTAAGTTCTTGGGTTATCAAGCCACAGTATGTTGTTGAAAATGACAACTTTCACCTTCAGTTGTGGAAGTCATCTTCTGTCAGTCTTTTTTGGTTACTAGAAAGTCTACAACTTAAAAGACTGGCAATATAATAATTATTTTTTAATAAGTGTATGTAAAACTTTCTATTTCATGTGTTCTATTTTCTTGATAAACAACTACATTATTTTAATTTCTTTGTTGGTTTCACCTTTGGAACAAACTGTTCATGTAGAGAAAACTGAGCAGTAACTGAGATGACAGTTCACTTCACTTTTATTGCTCTGTAAAGAAGAGTATCCGGAATGTGTAAATGAAACACAAACTACTTATTACCTATATACTCATTACACTTTATTTTGTCGCCTTCAAAACACTTTTGCCAATGCTGACGAAGGTATAACGTACAGCTCCTCTTTTATGGCTTCAATTGAATCAAAACACTTTTCCCAAAGTGGTAATTTGAGTCTGAAAAATAGGAAAAACACGTGGGGCCAAATCTCACGAATATGGTGCTTAATTGGTAAGTCATGTAATGCTAGAATGTATTAATTTATGTCTTGCCAAATCAATTGATTGAGTAAAGGATTTTGTACAAACATCGCACTGGTATTTCTTAATGCCAGAATGTATTAATCTATGCCTTGCCAAATCACTTGATTGAGTAAACGATTTTGTACAAACAACGCACTGGTAATTCTTAATGCCAGAATGTATTAATTTATGTTTTGACAAATAGCTTGAGTGAGTAAACGATTTTGTACAAACATCGCACTGGTACTTCTTAATGCCAGAATGTCTTAATTTATGTTGTGACAAATAGCTTGAGTGAGTAAACGATTTTGTACAAACATCGCACTGGTAATTCTTAATGCCAGAATGTATTAATTTATGTTCTGACAAATTGCTTGAGTGAGTAAACGATTTTGTACAAACGTCGCACTGGTACTTCTTAATGCCAGAATGTATTAATTTATGTTCTGACAAATTGCTTGAGTGAGTAAACGATTTTGTACAAACATCGCACTGGTACTTCTTAATGCCAGAATGTATTAATTTATGTTTTGACAAATAGCTTGAGTGAGTAAACGATTTTGTACAAACATCGCACTGGTATTTCTTAATGCCAGAATGTATTAATTTATGTTCTGACAAATTGCTTGAGTGAGTAAACGATTTTGTACAAACATCGCACTGGTAATTCTTAATGCCAGAATGTATTAATTTATGTTTTGACAAATAGCTTGAGTGAGTAAACGATTTTGTACAAACATCGCACTGGTACTTCTTAATGCCAGAATCTATTAATTTATGCCTTGCCAAATGGCTTGATTGAGTAAACGATTTTGTACAAACATCGCACTGGTAATTCTTAATGCCAGAATGTATTAACTTGTGTTGTGACAGACACCTGGCATGAGTAAATGTTTTTGTACAATCATCACACTTATGTTTAACGTTTTTGTGAACTGGTGTGTAATGCTTTAACGATGATGGTGAAGGCAGGACAAGAGATTGATTCTGAATTGGATTTCCTGCATATAGTTCACACTCCTGAGTATAATCCACTTCTTCACAGACATTCTTATTAATGGTTGTAAATAAATATAACTGAAACAAAGGAGTACATAACATTAGTAATAAATCCTTAGTTATTATTTCTTACAAACACTAGACACTGACCTTAAAACCATGTTCCATCTGTTAACTTATCAGCTTGAAAAAATTAAGTTTAATCTATATAATTACATACAATTTATTGCATTACTATTCACTATGAGAATAGTAAAATTTGAAAAATTGGATTTAATGTGGTATCCATTGCAATGTCCCTTCCGCATCTTACGCCAATTAACAATCTTTAGACAACATCTTGTTTCTTGGATCTACTGAAGTGTATTAAGATTTTTGTCACAAGTCAGAATGGAGGTGGAATGAATGCATAAGAAAAACAATAGTTGAATCAATATCTCACCAGGTGCACTCTGTACACTGAATATATAACTATGAATATTTGTTTTAACCCTGTAGCATTACATATATATATATATTGTAGCACGACAGATGATCCACATTGTTCTGAATGAAAAAATGATTATAAATAAGGTGAAAATAAAATTAAATCAAAGGCAACTACATTAAAAATTAATTAAGGACCACAGTAAAGTGCAATCATAGTCTGAAGAAAGAATATTGCTATGACAGCACAGAACAATCTACGCGTTTATCGAATGCGCCAGAAAGATCTTGATGTAAGCGTGTGGTGTACGTGCTACTAGACGCATTTTGCGAGAATTTTCTCGACTGTGCCAGGCTCCGCTCGGGCGCACGGACTGTGTCAAGGCCGTAGCAATTTACGTAGTTCGCGAGAGATAAGACGCAGTTTGGAAGCTTCTGGTGTGTGAGTGTAACTATAAATACATCGCGTCGCGGGCTTAGTTTTCAGTTCAATGCGAGATTTTTGACTGTGCGGTTCGAGAGTATTAGTGCGATATATTTACAGACCGGTTCGGGTTATTACTGTGTACGTGCAAGTAGTTAGTAGTGAAGTGTTGTGTTTTATATTCGGACGGTATAATTGTAATACAGTTGAGTTTTAATATTAGTGGACATTTTATTGCGTATGAACAATTTCATTTGATTTGTTGTAGACACTGTGTTGTTAATTACGAACTGTTTTACTATAACAATTAAAGGTGTGATTAGTGACTTAATTGGTGTCTTGTACTTATTTTGTTTCCACTGTACCTACGACGATCGAGGAGACTGTCGTAACAGTGGTGTCAGAAGTGGGATAGAACGGTTAACAGTGGAAACAGTGGATACTTTGTACAAGACGAGTGTGATTCGTAATTAATCGATAAACAATGGATGCCAGTCAGATGATGGAAAATTTACAGGCGCTGCTGTTGCAGACGGAAAAACGACAGGACGAGAAACGCAGACAGGAGGCGGAAGAAGCAGAAAGACGACAAAAAGAAGAACGAAGACAAGAAAGAGAAGAAGCAGAAAAACGACAGGATGAAAAACGTAAGCAAGAAGCAGATAAAACGGAAGCTCTCTTTGAAGTTATGCAGAAACAGTTGCAAGAACACAGTACCGCAGAATTGGGTATCCTATGAGGTGAGCTTAATAAACAAGTTACTAAAATATCGGAGGTACAAGAATCAATGACATTAAAAATAGCTGAAGTAGAAAAATCTGTCTTGACTGTTGAAGAATCGATGTCTACAAAAATATCTGTTATAGAAGAATCTGTTTCAAATAAAATATCTGCAGTAGAAAACTCAATGGCAAACATAAGAGAACAAATTAAAATTGAAGTTGAACAGTGCATGAAGATTCAACCAAAACAAATTTCTGAATAGACTGTACCAGTGATCAAGACAGAAAAATACACAGAAAATAAGTTAACAGAGAAAGTCACTTTGCCTGCAGTAGGGACAGTTCATGTCAAAGCTCCAACCTTTGACGGAAGCAGTCACTGGGCAACGTACCTCCGCCAATTTGAAGCTGCTGCATGCGCAAATAATTGGACAGAAAAAGACAAGGCTGTATCACTTGTTCTTGCATTAAAAGGACCCGCGGCAGAACTACTACAGAAAGTGCCACCTGACAGCCAGAACACCTATGCCGAGTTGATAAAAGCTCTGGAATTACGGTATGGTGATAAACATTTGCGAGATGTGTACTGCACCCAGTTGAGAGCAAGGCGACAGCATTCCGGGGAAAGTCTTCAAGAGTTTGAAGCAAGTATCGACAGACTAATTAGACTGGCCTATCCTGAAGCGCCAGAAGATTTTCGAACGCGTTTTGCGATGCAGACATTTACTACCGGTGTCCGAGATAACGAACTACAGCAAGTGTTACGAATGGCAAGACACCAGAACAGTGCGGACGCCCTGGTACATGCTTTGCAATTTGAGGCCGCCAAATCAGCGTCTGGTTGGACAAGTCATAAAGTGCGTGAGCTAAAAGATCGTGACGGCACAGACGATGAGGAAGAAGAACAAGGAACAGAGACTCGACGGTCGGCGCCACAGAATAAAATAAGAAAGGATGGAAGACCGAAGTGTTATCGATGTGGGAAACCTGGACATCTACAACGAGATTGTCGGGTTAGAATTCAGCAGCAGGGAAACGAGCAATAGTCGGTGCAACGGGGCGTGTGCTGACTAACTGGAGGAACGAAGCCCCTAGAGAATACGCAATTTCTACGCTTCAGAAAAACACCGGGAGCTTGGTAGTTACCGGATTTGTTCAAGAAAGACCAACCTCGATTACAGTTGACACAGGCGCAACAGTTTCTATTGTGCGCCCCGGCGTGGTGAAAGATCTCAAGCCAATCTGGTGCTCTTGCAGCTTGCGAACAGCTACTGTAAAAGTGTATGGAAAAGTGGAGATACACCTACGCCTCGGTAGACTTGAATTTAATCATCAAGTACTTGTTGCAGACATTGTGGATGAAGCAATTCTTGGTGTGGACGTTATGAACGCATACGGATTTATAGTCGACTTCAAAAACAATGTCTTGAGAATCGGAGGCGAAGAGGTAATGCTATCAACAATGACAGCAGAAAAATCGATGGACGTCATAAACCAAGTGGCCGTAACTGTTCCGCCAAACTCCGAAAAGATCATCATGGTTAGAACTGCGGTAGATACTAGGGGCAATCAGTGCTCTATATTCGAACCCCAGGTAGTCAGCACACCGGGCATACTAATTGCCAGAAGTTTAGTAAAACCTGACGCAACCGGAAATGTACCTATCAGAGTGGCGAATATTTTGGATCAAGCTATCACTTTACAAAGCAATACGCTCCTAGGCAAATTGACTCCTGTGGCCTGCATAGCCGGAATAACGCAACGAAGACCCAGTTCTTCGGATACTTCTAAATTACCAGAGGAACTGCAAGAATTATTGAACAGATCTTCTAACGACCTCTCAAGTGGTGAGGTAAAAGAACTCGGACAGTTTTTACACGAATTCAAAGATTGTTTTGCAGTTCGGGGACAGTCACTGGGAAGAACCTCTCTTGTGCAACATCGCATCAATACCGGGGACACAACACCGATACGCCAACCTCCTCGAAGGCCTCCATTATCTAAACAAGAGGAGATGTCTCGGTTAGTACAGGACATGTTGACAGAGGGAGTAATTGAACCTTCGTCAAGTGCTTGGTCTTCCCCTGTAGTGCTGGTAGCGAAGAAGGATGGTGGATTGCGTTTCTGCGTAGACTACCGGAGGTTAAATGACGTTACAAAGAAAGACTGCTATCCATTACCTCGCGTTGACGATACACTCGACACGTTGTCCGGAGCACAGTGGTTTTCCACATTGGACCTGAAGAGTGGATATTGGCAAGTGGGTCTTCATCAAGAAGACAAGGAAAAGACCGCTTTCTCGACCCCAAGTGGCTTATTCCAATTTAACGTCATGCCATTTGGACTCTGTAATGCACCGGCAACATTTGAGAGATTGATGGACCTGATACTCCGAGGCCTGACGTGGAAAACTTGCCTTGTTTACTTAGACGATGTCATAGTGATCGGGAAGACTTTCGAAGATCATTTGGAAAACCTTAAGGAAGTTCTAACTAGAATTCACGGTGCACAACTGAAGCTGAGCCCGAAGAAGTGTTCTCTATTCCAGAAGGAAGTACAGTATTTGGGCCATCTGGTTTCGGCAGCGGGCGTTAGCATGGATCCTAATAAAGTAGACACCGTAAGAGACTGGCCAGTTCCGAAGAATAAACACGAAGTTCGGAGTTTCCTGGGGTTATGCTCATATTACCGACGTTTTGTGAAAGGCTTCGCTACTATTGCTAAACCACTACATGAGCTAACGGAAAATAAACGAAACTTCCAATGGTCGAGAGAGTGTGAACAAGCATTTAGAACGTTGAAGATTGCATTATGTTCGCAGCCAATTCTCGCTTTTCCAGCTTCCGAAGGGAAGTACATCGTAGACACAGACGCAAGCAATACTGGTCTAGGAGCAGTTTTGTCTCAAGTGCAGAACGGTGAAGAACGAGTAATAGCGTATTACAGCAAGACGCTTTCTAAACCAGAGAGAAATTATTGTGTTACAAGAAGAGAGTTGTTGGCAACTGTCAGAGCTTTGGAGCACTTCCATAAATACCTCTATGGGAGAGAGTTTTCACTACGTACCGACCATGCTGCACTTGCATGGCTCTTGAGATTTAAAAATCCGGAAGGACAGTTGGCAAGGTGGCTCGAACGTCTGCAAGAGTACAACTTCAAGGTACAACATCGGCGGGGGCGCCTGCACGGTAATGCAGATGGCTTATCACGAAGACCATGCCCGGAAGACTGCCGACATTGCCACAGAAAGGAAGAACAAAACTCAAGCGAACATGTTCAAGCCATCACTGTAGATTTCCTGGCTGATGGCTGGACAACACAAGACTGTCGACAAGAACAGATGACTGATGAAGACATTGGACCAATCTTGACAGCAAAAGAGGAAGGTCGCCGCCCGGATTGGCAAGATATCTGCCATGGTTCCGAAGTGCTGAAGGGCTACTGGGCACAATGGGAATCTCTCACCTTAGAAAACGGATTGCTGAAAAGGGCTTGGGAAAGTGCAGATGGACGAGACGTGGTCATGCAGTTGATAGTTCCCCGAAGTAAAGTGCAGTCTGTTTTGAAGGAGATGCATGATGGAACATCTGGAGGCCATCTTGGCGTTAACAAAACCCTTGACAAAATACGGAAGCGATTCTATTGGCTTCATCTTTGCCACGACGTAGAGGAATGGGTTCGGACGTGTGAAATATGTGCTGCAAGCAAGGGCCCACAAACCAGAAGCAGGGGAAAAATGAGACAGTATAACGTTGGACAACCTTTCGAGAGAATTGCCATAGACATTGCTGGACCATTCCCAGTTACTGACAATGGAAACCGGTACATCATGGTTGTAGGTGACTACTTTACTAAGTGGGTGGAAGCCTACGCAATTCCAAATCAGGAGGTTACCACTGTGGCAAAGCAGTTAGTTCACAACTTCTGTTGCCGTTATGGAGCCCCTATGGAAATCCATACGGATCAAGGGAGAAATTTCGAATCAGGAGTGTTTAAAGAATTATGCCGTCTACTCGGAATTCGAAAGACCAGGACAACGCCTCTGCATCCTCAGTCGGACGGGATGGTTGAGAGATTCAACAGGACACTTGAGCAGCATCTTTCGAAAGTTGTTGACGAGAACCAAACAGACTGGGACCAACGTATACCACTATTCCTTATGGCGTATAGATCATCAGTACATGACACAACCGGCATGACTCCAGCAAAATTGGTGTTTGGGCGGGATATTCGTCTTCCTGGGGACTTGATGTTTGGATCACCTGAGACTCAGTCCCAAGAGGCAAAGAACTATTCCTCGCAATTAGAAAACCAACTGCGAGAAATGAATCGCTTGGTAAGAGGACAGCTGAAGATTGCCAGAGATAAAATGAAAACTCGGTATGACATTCGCAGCAATAGTGTGGGTTTCCAAGAAGGAGATCAGGTCTGGTTGTTCAATTCAAAGCGTCATCGTGGTCGCTCACCTAAGCTTCAGTCTAACTGGGAAGGACCCTACAGTGTGAAAAAAAGAATTAACGATGTTGTTTATCGGATTCAACAGGAAGGACAGCGAAAGTTCAAGGTCGTCCACCTAGATCGCCTGGCTAAGTACAATTTTAGAGACGGTTTGCCAGTTCGGGACGAACAGGCTTAAGGAGGGGGCAGTGCTACGACAGCACAGAACAATCTACGCGTTTATCGAATGCGCCAGAAAGATCTCGATGTAAGCGTGTGGTGTACGTGCTACTAGACGCATTTTGCGAGAATTTTCTCGACTGTGCCAGGCTCCGCTCGGGCGCTCGGACTGTGTCAAGGCCGTAGCAATTTACGTAGTTCGCGAGAGATAAGACGCAGTTTGGAAGCTTCTGGTGTGTGAGCGTAACTATAAATACATCGCGTCGCGGCCTTAGTTTTCAGTTCAATGCGAGATTTTTGACTGTGCGGTTCGAGAGTATTAGTGCGATATATTTACAGACCGGTTCGGGTTATTACTGTATACGTGCAAGTAGTTAGTAGTGAAGTGTTGCGTTTTATATTCGGACGATATAATTGTAATACAGTTGAGTTTTAATATTAGTGGACATTTTATTGCGTATGAACAATTTCATTTGATTTGTTGTAGACACTGTGTTGTTAATTACGAACTGTTTTACTATAACAATTAAAGGTGTGATTAGTGACTTAATTGGTGTCTTGTACTTATTTTGTTTCCACTGTACCTACGACGATCGAGTAGACCATCGTAACAATATCAATTAAAACCAAATTTAATATGTAATATATGATAAGTTATAAAAAATAAAACAAAAAGCCAAGATAAAGTAAGGAAATACCCAGGTAGGATAGGAGTAAGTAAGGAAATACCCAGAAGAAACCGACATCCAGAATAAAAGGACTACTTTTGAAAGAAACCAAGTAATAGGAATATAAAACCCCAAAAGAGATTAAAGGTCCCTAAAAAAGTATAACACCATAAAATAAATACTAATGTAAAGTACGTATATTGTAACGTATCAAAATAACGGTTACATAAAAATAATATAATACGTCAAATGAAAGAGTACCATAAGCATATTTCATCAAGCATGGAAGAAGAAACAGAAGTATGAAAATCAACCGTGTATCTATGAATGAATAATGTTAAAGTAACCCAACGAAGAAGAAAGAAGAGTCATAAAAATATATCATCGAGTAGAAAGAAGAAAGAGAGAATACAATGAAATAATATAATACGTTAGCATCTAGGCCCAATAGATCAAAATAGTGAGGGGATATGCCGAAAATTTATATCATCATAAGGAAGAGAGATATCAAATGCAATTATCATAGTGAGAAAATAGACTAATTTGTCATAATAGTGAGATAAATATAAGATAATGATTATCATAATAGTGAGTGAAAATGTGGAAGAATATAACTATATTAAATGAACATGAGTTATCACAAATAGTGAGGAACCAAGAAATGTATCACACATGACAAACAATTAAAATGAAGAAGAAACAATTGAATAACCAGAAGAAAAAGAAGAAATGTACCTTGAAGAATGAAGATTATGTACGACCAGAACAAGACACCAACATTCCCAAAATATGGAAAGCACCACAATCAATATAATAACCAGAATAAGAGTAATGATTATAAGATTAGTAGTAATTAAAAACTACCTATCAAACAAGGACATAGTGAAACCAATATAATAAAAAACCAAGTGTTGAACCTTAATAAGTGATCACAAACAATAACAGTGAATACTTTATAAAGTGCAACAATAAATAATATAATAACACTAACCCCAAATAAGCAACACAGACAATATTAGTGAAGTGTTTATAATGGAGGGAAGTGAATAAAGATTAATAAGTGAAAAAATCAACGGTTATCAAGTGAAATACACAAACAATTAGTGTACCAATTGTAATCCAAGATTGTAAAACCACAAATATACTCAGTAAGACCACCAATTTAATGGTACTGAAAAGAGAAATAATTGCTCAAAGAGATCAATGATAAAAGCTTTATAATCCTTGATATGGAATGTGCCTGAATGTCATAGTAACACAGGACAAAATGTAGATAAATGTCAAAACCAATAAGTAGTAAACAAACTAATTTGTTGAAAAGAAACAAAGCAATGTACACAAGCCAAGATACAACCCACCAAAATGTGTAACATAATTAGATAAAAAAACAAGTATTATTGTAAAAACATATAGTGTAAAATGTGTACAACATGTGCAAAACATAGTAATAAACAATTATAGTAACATGCCATAATGACATGACAGTACTTAAGATGAATACTGAATAAAGTAAGAAGCATACTGTTGCCAGCTAAATGACACATAACCTCATCTGAACTGGACCTACAACATAAAATCATACACAATAATTAGATAAAGTAATTATCAGTAATTGTTTCAACCAGAGACCAAATAAGAATAAATGTACAAGACAATGAACACCATATGAACTGAAAACACAACTATATGAGTCAGATTATTTATGATAACAATAAGCCAATTAGACAGAATCCCATGTGACCAGAGAGTCAATCAAAAAACCTTAACAAAACTTGTAAAGAGAGAGTAAGAGAGTTTACCAGTAGTTAGAGGAATGTTCAATACAACTATGAGAATACCTCACAATCATTGTACAAGTA
This sequence comes from Magicicada septendecula, assembly GCA_034769895.1. Taxonomy (NCBI): domain Eukaryota; kingdom Metazoa; phylum Arthropoda; class Insecta; order Hemiptera; family Cicadidae; genus Magicicada; species Magicicada septendecula. The sequence goes on from CM068373.1 coordinate 327,051,691, forward strand.
ATTTAATAACTGTAATTTAATAAACTAACTAACTGTAATCATAGGACTAGGTGTAAACAACCATCATACAGTAACTTTAAGAAATTTCAGCTAACAAAAAGTTATTAAAGTCCACTAAACAGACCATGTACAACATTTGTACACACTTTAATTATCAACAATGCATATAATATGTGGTAAAAATAACTAAATAAGAGTGACAGAATGGCGAAATAATAGCATAGTGTATTTTAAACAATGCTATATGTGTAAATAAGATAACATTTGCCGAAATAAAGTATTAGCAAATGTATGTAAAAGTATCAAATAACATTCTAGTACCAAAGATATGTAGTAGCATAAGGGATAATGGTGATGTAAGCAAATATAAATACTTGGACATGGATGGCTTGTACGCCATTAGTACATTTTGCTTAAATCACAAATATGTTAATATTACGTATTAGATTATAAGAGATATGGACTCCAGACGTTTAATCATAAGCATTAAGATATAATTACACCAAAATATAGTGGAAAAAACTTATTTTTATTAAGAGCCACTATATGAATTTTGAATAAAGTGAAGTGAGTTATTAATGGATGGAATTATTACTTGTTTGGACTTAAATTAAAGACACAAGTATCTGCAAAACAATGCGATTATCCAAATGACAATCAGACTATTAATAAGAAACTTATGAATATTATAAGATTTTGTCATTTCCGATTGGAAAGGAATGCGTCATAGCTGAGTCTTGAACCCAAAGCATAGACGCTAAAAATTAAAATTTTAATTTAACAAAGGCATTTGGGGTAGAGAGTACCGCATTCTAAGCCAATAGGATGATCTGATTTTACCAGACGAGAGCAGAAGCTTTGATGAGAGGAACTAATTGTCTTCCAGCCACCGATGTGAGCGGAGCCTGCGACAGTCCTCAAGGAAAATATTTTAAAATGTGCGCGTATAAGAGTATATAGTCATAACTAACCTCAACTGAACACCAATTTTTATCGTGTGACAGTGCTACGAGTGATAAAGTGAATTATTAAAAACATGGCCAGTGTATAATAAAGGTCATGTTAAGTGAAAGATGCAGGGAGTATTATATGTTAACAATTTTTAAGATAAAATGATAATATAATATTCATTGATTAACGAACATTATAGCAGACTACGCTAGCCAAGCAAACACACTATGCACGATTAGCTAGCAAACGATGAAGTATTATCAGGTTAAATGAATAAAAGTTCTCGTCTGATTTAATGATGATATTTAATCAAAATATTTTAATATTCATGTTAGAAAAATAATAACAGAAGCGGAAATAATAATTTATATCGCACACCATACCTGTAAAATATAGTCGCTTGCTTGACTACGATTTCAGTAGTACTTGATAAATAATAATTTAATATGCGAGAACAATCATTACCGTTAATTATACATCTTATTACAACAGATAATGTTTTTGTGAAGATAGTATTAAGATTTTAATAATATTAATTATTCTATTTGTTAACTTACTCTCATCTATAGGTAAACTAACCTATAACCAACACATATTTATTTGCCAACAGAGAGTCACTTCTGTCATTAATAATACTCTTATGAATAGACTCGATAATAAGAGTTTTTCGATTTTTTTTATCAAACCCAGTTCATAATAATAATAATTAAACCAGTAACATTGTTTTATAGTGTAACGTTAATAACACGTGTACACAGCTTTTAGTATCAGAATGCAGCACACCTGCCGTACGATAGTACGATAATTTGAATATCGTATTGAGGTTAATGATTTTTAATTTTTTGTCTTTTTAATCATAATATATGAATAAATATTGTTGTTTAATAAAAGATCTTTGTATCTTGCATCATGTACATTCAAAGGATTCATGAAATTTGGTAATGCTTATAACCAAAATAAACACAACCTGAATTACCATATTATTGTACATTGTACCAGTGTTACCAGCCCTGAGCTGAAGAAGTTTCAGAAATTAATTAACTTTGTTGTTTTAAAAATTATTAGTAATTGTTTTAAAAAGGGATTTCATTGAATTTCACTAATGTTAATAAACACCTCAATTTGTTACCAGTGAACAGAGAGTCTTTATTTCTATTAAATAGGTACAAATAATTTACATTTTAGAAGCAATTGTTTCACAAGGTGGCGGCAATATTCAAGCGGCCAATATTTGAATATTCAATTCACAATTGAATATCATTGTCATTTTGTTTAATGTGTATATGTCGATATCCAGGCAAAGTATTTTGTGTGTTATTAATGTATTTCCAGTGAGATAGAACAACCCATTAAGAAGATCGAAGACGTTCACGGATGGTAAGTGGGGAGGTGAATACAGCAAGATATCAGTGATTATAATCCTTTTCAAACATAAACATTAATTTAAATTTGAACATTACTAATTCAATCATTTACTAAACAACACTAATCATCGATGTTTACATTACAACGTGAGGAGTGAAGAAGAGTCTACTACTAAACCAAAATTTAAATAATTTAAAAATAAAATACAACACACAAGAAAGGGGATAAGCAAGATGTCAATAACTATAGAGGAGTGTCCCTCCTTTCAATTGCTTATAAAATTTTCTCGAAGATTCTTCTGAACAGAATAGAAGATACGCTTGACAAACAGCTGGGCGAATACCAAGGAGGGTTTAGAAAAGGACATTCCTGTGTTGAGCAGATCTTCAACTTAAAATCAATAATCCGTCATAGAATGCTGAGCAGCAAGAAAATTGTGGTGTCCTTTATAGACTTCAAAAAGGCATTTGACTCAGTGGACAGAGAGACCTTGGAAAGGATCATAAGAGAATTTGGAATCAAAACAAAACTAGCAAATATAGTCAAAGAGACCCTAACAAACACAACATCCAGGGTGAAGTTCATGGGAGAGCTCTCTCGTCCATTCGAAATTAAGACAGGAGTGAGACAGGGCGATGGCTTATCGCCACTCCTATTCAACTGTGTCCTCGAGAAGATCGTGAGAATTTGGAACTTGGAACTGGAGAGTCGAGGAATAAACCCAATATGCCTCGGAAGAAAGTCGGGAGGAATTAAAGTCAACTGCCTGGTGTTTGCAGATGACTTTGCAGTACTATCAGAAAACCCAGAAGAAGCAACCGTACAAATCAATCTCTTGGAAAGGATAGCCAGCCAAACAGGACTAAGGATCTCAGTTGAAAAGACCAAATTTATGACAAATGACAAACATGGACCAAAATTCCTTGAAACAGAGATAGGACGAATTGAAAGAGTCAAAAAGTTCAAGTACCTAGGTGAGACTATACAGGAGAATGGGTTAGAAAAAGCAGCTGTTGGAGTTCGAATTCTAAAAATGGAAAGAGCATATGGATTAACAAAAAATATCTACAACAAGAAATGCATCTCCTGGAATGCCAAAATAAGGCATTACAACACCGTCGTAAAAACGGAATGTCTCTACGTCAGTGAATGCCTCTCGATGAACTATAACCTCGACAAACTAGAAGTCTTGGAAAGGAGAATTCTAAGAAAAATCATGGGTGCAGTTCGGACTGAAGATGGATGGAAGCTGCGAAGCAATAGGGAAGTCTACCAGAACGTGGAAAGAATCTCGGAGACTATGCGGAGGAGGAGGCTGACATTTCTCGGACATCTATACAGAATGGACAAAAATCGATTAACCAAACAAATATTCGACTACCTCTGGAAGAAGAAGACCACTACAACGTGGATTAAGGAATGTTAGAAATGTTAGAAAGAAGTGAATTTAGGAGTACAGTGAAAAATCTGGAATTGTTTCAAGATGCAGGAAGACCTAATAGAAGTGGACGAACTTGGACAGAAGATGAAAGGAAACAAGCCAGTGAGCGTATGAAGGAGTATTGGAGACAGAGGAAACTCGAGGCAAAGCAAAAGAAATAAAGTTGTAGCGTGATCCTAAGTGGTCAATTCGCTAAAAAAAAAATACAACACTAATCTACCCATTCATTAAATTACGTTACAATATGTAAAAGTGTCTAGAGGTATAATTAAAAGTGTACCAGTGAAAGTTATTTTTATAATGAGAAAAAAAACAAATCTTAATAATCCTCTGTAAATAAGATTCTTGATCCTATAAGACTAGAAAACTGAATAGAGATAAGATCAAAGAATAACAGTGGACCAGTGTAAGTTATTTTGTTATGAAAATAAACTAAAAATGTTTCTATGTAAGTGCCACTCTTTATCTTACAGCATTCAATAAAATGACAAAAAGATAAAATAAGAGCAGGCAATAAATAGTGAAGTGACCAAGGGTACATCCCTAAAATAAAACAAAAACAGCCAAGACTGTACCAGAATTAATTTTAAGGAATAATTTATAAGGAAAAAACAGATGTGTTTTGTGTATATTAAGTTCATTGAACCCCAGGCTTAAATGTTTGAAATAGGGTATAATTTTGTTGTTGTTATAAAATATTTATTATGTTTAATGATGTTAACTAATAGTAAACCTTACTGTAGTTAGGTGAGAGTAATTTAGTTATGAGTTTATAAAAAATAATCAGTCAGAAGGGTATTAGCAAGCTGTATTAATAATAAACATTGTATGTGAACAAAAGTAAAATCTAGGCAAAATGGTAAATCTCAACAACCTTATAATGGATAAATAAGTTAAGTAAATCAAGTAAATTGATGAAATTTATATAATGTAAATCAATCACAGGGTATAATACCTGTAACAATACTTTATAAAGAGATTGAAGGAATGTATGAAAGATTATTAGAAAAAATGCAAGTGTAATAACACTGGAATCTAAGGGGGAAAGCCGCCCAGTTTAAAGATAATATTTAATTTAGATAACCAAATCATAAAATTACAAGGAATTAAGGAAAAATAAACATTTTATTTCAATCAGGGATCTTGTTCGAAAATAATTCTAACTTCATAAAGATGGTAAACCATTTAAAGTGACAGGAAGTAAAATTTAAGGCCTACATTCAAATATGCTGTAAATATGGCATTTTGAGATAGAAAACATTGTAAAAATATCATATTTGGTATTAAATAACACAGAATTAACTAAGGAAAGAGATTATGTATTTAGTATTTAATAAAATTGAATAATAGTAAAAATGTATTCAGTCATATAATGTAAAAGTCAATTGTGTAAGCGGAAATGCCAGAGATTTAAAACAATGTCATTTTAATATTAAATTGGCCAGGACCTTTTGTATGAAGAAGAAAGTTAGTTAGTTGATTGTTATACGTGGAGTAGTACACTTCAGAACGAGCTCTCGCAATTAATCCATATAAAGAGAGAAGAAAAGATGGTGGACATAAACCAAGCCTATCAAAATTAAACTCGCGAATTTTAAAAAACTTTAGTTAACACGAAATTCAGTGAAATAAACCAGCTTAAACTATTAATGAAAACAATTACTGAACATTAAAAGGTGCAATTTTAAAACATATAAATGCTAATTCTGAATATCGAGACAAAATCTGCCATTATTGACCTTATGGACTAAAGTGAAATAAGAACACTATTAAACACCGATTATCGAGACGAATCACTGACCACTGATCCACGACAACTACACTATCACCAGAGGAATTAATCACTACTGCTGGGACGAGGAAAACTTGGAGCAGAACATTTATTTGAAGAGAATTCCGTTGTGCAGGCGTTCGTCAACATATGAAGCACGGAGACAGCCATTTTGAATTCCCATAATCCTTTGCAGCCACGGCAAGACTCCGTCGTCAGTTTGGGTTCGCAAAATTTTTTTAATCATTCACCTTTATATATTAAATAATAACTTGTATTTTTAGACTATTAAGCATTGTATTGTAATTGTTATACTTTTCAGACTTTGCCCTTTCTCTGACTATCATAAAATAACAGCTCAAAGAACCTGTGACTTAATATTAAGAATTTATATACTGTAATCACTCGCCCTGAGAAACGAGTCTGTAATTTATCGATCCACTAATCGATTTAAAATCGATCAATTATTATTCTGTTAATAAAAAACTGGAATTTTATAATTTTGGCTTTTATTTATTTTATAATCATATAAATAGAAGAATATAAAATAATATTTAATACCTGGACTACAAGAAAAGCGGAGATTAACAACGTCGAAGGAGTACACACTTAGACTAACGAAGGACCGCTAATCGATTAGTACAGGAGACAATCCATTTAACGCAGAAACAATTCTGGTTATGCTAAGTGATTAAATTGAAAAACAATAATTAAAAGAAATAAAATTACATCAATACAAATAAAATAATTAATTAAAAATTAATAAATAAATAAAAAGACAAAAATATTTTTTTAATAAAAATAAACAAAATTATTTTGTTACAAAATTGGCGTCCAACTTAAAGGGCTTTAATTAGTGATCGATAGGCCATAACAGATAAGGATAATTTTCCCAATTCCTAATTTTAGCCGGCAGCTGTTATCAAGTCAAGAATGGTAATAAAAATGCCGAAACGAGCACTATCCAAGAAAAGGGTGGCCGAAGCTGAAAAAGAGATCGATATGGACGATAAAAAGGCAACTCCGGTTGAAGATATTGAAGGAAGATTACCTCCTGCGGAATCTAATCAACCCGCACAACAAGAGGAACAACCGAGATACCCACACAAACAGGGGAAGTCAATGTACAGGATAAAGAGTCCGAGAAATCCAAAACAACAGAAGAACCGAAGTTGGATAAGATGATGGAAATGTTCCTCCGAGAATTCAAAACAACCAAGGAAGAATTGGGTAATAAAATTTAAAATACAAATAAGAAAATTGATGAAACTAATAAGAAGATGGAGGAAAACAGTAAGAAGATGGAAGGTGACAACCAACAGTTAAAGGAAGAATTGAGTAAGAAGATGCATGAAAACAACTAATCCACAAAGGAAGAATTGGGAGAATTAAGTTACAAAATCGAAAATACCAATAAGAAAATAGATGAAAACAATAAGAAGATGGAGGAGAAACTGGATGAGAATAACCAACTATTAAGGGAAGAACTAAGGGAGGTTAACCAGAAAAATATTGACAAGTTAGACGAAAGGATAGAGTTGTTGAAAGAAGAGATTAACAAGGAAATCAATGATAATAATGAATTCACAAACAAGAAATTAGAAGAAGAAACAATAGGAATAAAACAACAAATTATGGAAGTTGACGAAAGATGTAGCCAGACTAAGCAAGAAGTACAGGGTTTTAAGAAAGAAGTAACCACCAAAATGAATACTATCGAAACAAATAATAGAAACAAATTGGATGAAAACCGAAGAGAACACAGGAAGAATTAAGGAAGGTACGGAACCAAGGCACGGAAAGGTGTGACGGTATGGAAGTTGCTATGACAAATATAACCGGTCAAGTACGGCAGAGCCAAGAAGAGATGGAAGTCATTCGAAATAGACCCACTAACATTACGGGTATTCCTATAAATGAAAATAGAGAATGGCTGAATTTTCGCCAGTATAAAAGAAAACCTATGGAGTTCTTGGCCAGGATTGAAAAATACTTTGCCAAACATCGGGGAAATACATGGAGTACCAACCGGGAACTGTTAGACGAATCGTTCCGAGAAATGACGGACAATTGGTGGATGGCGAATAGGAGTGAAATCACAGACTACCAACAATTCAAGTACATGTTCAAAGCAAAGTACTGGTCGGAGACAACACAGAACTTGATACGTGATAACATCTGTCATGGAAGATACAATGCCCAAATAGGTAATACTATGACTGTCTATTTCTTAGGAAAAGTGTCTTGCAAAACATTTGGAACCGGCAATACCCGAGGAATGCCTAGTAAATAAATTGTCATACCACTACGATGAAGACATCATAAGAGCGAGAAGGGGTAGCCAAATAAAGACGGTGCAAGCTATGACCGAATTATTAGAAAATTACGAAAACGAAGACTACTATCGGCAAAATAGAAGGAGGAATGATCAGCCAGACATAAGAAATAATCAGTACCCCAATAACAATAATAACCATAATGGTAATAACTACCACGGGAACCGCAACAATTCGAATTATTATAATAGTAATAATCACACTAATAATAATAATAATAATAATTTCCCTAATAACCTGAATCCTAACAGGAATAACAACAGCTACCCAAGTAATAGGAATAATAATTATCAGAACCACAATAATTATAATAGTCAGAGAAACCCCAACCAAGGTAATGCCGAACATTATTACAATAATAATAGAAATTGCCAACCAAATAACAACCATAATAACAATAGGGTTTCTAGGCCAAGAGTGAATTTCATAAGGGCCGAAGAAAATGGTCACAGAAGATATACACATCAGCGATGGAACAGTTTCCACGATTATGATAATTGGCAGAGAAATGGAGAACGTGATGGTTCCGAGGTACAATCAACCTAGACGAAGTACCAGTTTAGATGATCCCGACTGGCAACCAAACCACGAACAATCATTTGACCATCGTACTGAGCGGCAGGAACCGACTCCAAGTTTCCAGACCAACACCTCGGTCGGCCCTAATAATAATAACAACGACAATGATAATTTAAACGGGAGGAGGCAGTGATGAATTATTACGACCCTTCACTGCTTCTATCTCCTGGGTATGAACAAGAGTTGCATGGTGCAACTGACTCTAATAATATTACCATCATTAGTAGTAACTATTTGAAAAATATAAGAAACGAACTATTGGAGGAGAATGACACTAACCTAAATAGTCAAAATAATGAAATCATATACATAAACGTGGAAGTAGAAGGGATTTTCGCCCAAATAATGATTGATACAGGTGCGAACGTATCTATAATTAATACAACTGAATTGGAAAGAATCCAAAAAGAATGTGGTCAAACATTGCTGATATTACCAGTAAATAATATTATACTAATAGGGGCTACTGGTCGCCAAAACAAAACTATAAGAAAACAAGTTTCCGTAAATGTTATTAGCAAGGGTATAGCTATAAATATGGTATTTTTAATTGCAACAGGATTGCCATTTAATATATTGGTAGGGTGCGATGTATTAAGGAGGAACTCAGCTATCATTGATTTGAGCAAAGAAAAGGTATCACTGTTTACAGAAGGGATAACGTGGACGGCGGATTTAGTAGGTAGCGAGACAATACTTCCCAGCAGTATCCACCAACAACTTCGGAAAATAAACTATATAGAAAACAACTCCCTAATTAACCAAATAGTATACAATAACACGGAAGAGGATTTATGGTCACAGAAGATACAGGAAATAAGGGACTTCCGGTGTGGAATCACAAAGGGAAAATTACCCATACACCAAGCAAACAATTTAATAAGGATATATGAGAAGTATCAATCAGTATTTTCAGTTGAACCCGGTAAGATAAAAAACTATCAATGCAAACTTCAATTCAGGGAAACAGTGGAGTTTAACCGAAAGTCATATTCTATAGCGCATTCACTGAAGGAGGCCGTACGAGCGGAAATTAATAAAATGATCAGCAGTGACATCATAGAGAGTAGTCAATCTCCATTCACCAGTCCGATCGTAGCAATTCCAAAGAAAAATGGCCAAGTCCGGCTTTGTTTGGATGCGCGCGAGATAAACAAGATGATAATAAATGACGGAACATCGCCCGGTGAGATAGAAGAAATCTTTAAAAGGTTCCACGGTACCAAGTTCATTAGTACATGGGACACGGTGTGAGGTTACTGGCAAGTGGAGTTGGACCCACAGAGTCGTCAGTATATGGCATTCATATTCGAAGGGTGCAATTACCAATTCAAGAGATTGCCCTTCGGACTCGTGAATACAGTAGCCATCTTTGTGGCCTGTATGAACCAGATACTTGGACAGGAAGCACTCCAATTTACCACTGGGTACGTAGACGATCAGATTACCTCGGAAACCTAGGAGGAACACTGCTACAGAGTGGAACACATACTCGAGAAATTAGCCATAAACAATATAACTCTTAAATTAGAAAAATCCAAGTTCATTGCTAGAGAAGTCCAGTTCTTGGGATTTAATTTGGATGACCAAGGAACCTCACCGTCATTAGAAAAGGTGGAAGCACTACAGAAGTTCCCTAAACCAAAGAATAGAAAACAATTACAGTCATTTCTAGGACTCTGTAATTATTACAGAAAATTCCAAAATCAATATTCAGAGCTAACAGCCAAATTTCAACATCAATTATCCTTCAAAAACAAATGGATCTGGGGTCAAGAGCAAGGCGTTACCTTTCAACTCATTAAGGGCAAGTTTTTAAAAATTATAATACTTCACCACCCAAATTTTAAACAACTTTTCTTCTTGAACTGCGATGCCAGCAACATCAGTCTAGGAACGACACTGTATCAAGATGAGAAGGGTCACCATCTAGTAATTAGCTTCGCTAGTCGGACATTGAATCAATGCGAAAGGAACTACAATGTAACCGAGAAAGGATTACTCAGTGTAGTATTTGCTTGTGGTAAATTCCGTACCTATATTTTAGGGTATCCAGTTACAGTCCAGACTGACCATAAATCTATCTCGTTTTTAAGGAGATGTAAATTGAGTCACGGCAGACTGACCAGGTGGATACTTGCCCTGCAAGAGTACGATCTACGATGGGAGTACATCCCGGGAAAAAAGAATGTTGTAGCGGACGTGTTATCACGGATTAATTTGGAAGATCAAACTTTTGAGGGAGAGAAGGAGAGCATACTCAAGATCTACAACCTTATTAGAACCAGATCAGATTTAGAACCATTATTGATGAACATCGGCATCCACTAGCAATCTGACCCAAAGTTGAAAATATCAAGAATCGATTAGAAGAACAAGATGACACAATATCTAAATTTTACCATATCAATAAAGGAATATTATTTATTAAACCTTCCCTAAATCAGGAAACCTGGAAGGTGATTATTCCAACCAATATTGAAAAGGACATAATAATCGATTACCATATACGGTATGGACATATGGGAGCCCTGAAAGTGAAAGGCACTAGAAGAGAGCTGTCACATAAAAAACATAAATCGGAAGGTGAGAAATTACCTCAAATCCTGTCATATTTGCCAACAGGTGAAAACTAATAACGAGAAGAAGGAAGGCATTATGATACCCATAACATCTAAGGCAAAGCTGGAGAAAGTGTTCTCAGACATCTGCGGACCATTTCCCCGTAGTGGTGGTCGACACCGATATAAATATCTAATAATAATAATGGACCATTTCACAAAGTTTATAAGGCTATACCCTGTTAATCGGGCAACTACTCTGAAAATTTTAGGAGTGATAACCGAACTATATGTTCCAGAAATAGGAAAACCCTCATCAATCATAACGGATCATGGTACCCAATTTAAGGGGAGAAGATGGCGGGATACCTTATTATCATTTGGGATTAAAACGTATAAAACATCAGTCTACCACCCAAGTAGTAATCCGGCAGAGAGGGTGTTAAGAGAAGTGGGAAGAATATTGAGGACTTATTGTCACCACCAACAGAAAAAATGGCAAGAATATCTAGCAGCCACGGAGGAATTCCTCAATTTAGCTTATCATCCAGCTACAGGAATTACCCCATACTCCGCCATTTACGAGAAACCACCCCCACAAGAGATCGAGGAAATCATAGCGTTCCCTATGAATGATGGTTATAAATTTGACAAAGTAAAATTTTATAACAAGATGGCCGAAGACCAGGAGAAGTGGCAAACCAAGTATCAGAAGGCGAATGGAAAAATAATAACATATAAAATGGGAGAAAAGGTACTGCTGAAAAACCGCGAACTACCCAGCACCCTAGAAGGAATAACTAAGAAGTTATTACTACTATATACTGGACCATTTATAGTCACCAGAACAAACAACAATAACACGTATGAACTAAAGGAGATTGTTTCAGGAAAAATCAAAGGCGTATATAACCAGGCCTCCATAAAAAGATATTACGAGGATTGAATTTAGTAAAATAACTAAATTACAAAAGAACGTAAGATCAACTTACAACAAATATTTACAGAAATTGATTTTGAATGGAAATAAAATAAATAAATTTAAAAAGAATGTAAGGCCATCTTATATAAATGATTTGCAGGAACTAATTTCGAATTAAGAAGATTAGAATTTGAATTTAAATCAAACAAATTCAAAAAGAACATAAGATCAACTTACAACCATTATTCACAGAATTTAATTTTGAATGATTAATTTATTACCAAATTCTAAAAAACTATAAGGACAATGTACAAGAATTATTTGAATAAACGATTATGGAAACGAATTGTAAAGAAAAATAATAATTATAATACTAAGTTCTAAAAAACTATAAGGACGACTTATACCAATAATATGAATAAACTAGTTTTGGAAAGAAAATAATAAAACATATACGAAATACAAAGAGAAGTAAGGACCACATAAATAATATAATGTTAAGGAAATAATTTGGATGAAACCCAGAGCAAAATAATTTTGAAAAAAAAATATATAATATAATATAACTATGATCACAATTTGAATTTCAATTATAATGAAAACAATTGGAAGAATAACTGTACTAACATGAAACCAATAGAACAATTCAGAAGAACTAAGGAAAAACCAAAAATATACTGTATATGCTATTAATATCGATAACCAGAAGAAGATTGTGCGAACAATAAAAGAATTAAAGAGAATTCAGATGAAAAGGTTTACACCCAATAACAAGTGATAAATATATCAACAGAGCTTCCAACCATGATAAGAATAAATATATCAGCAGAGCTAAAAAGTTAGCAGAATAAATAGTAAGAAGAATAACTGAGATAGAAAATATTAGCAAATCTGAGCAAATACGAAGTGAAGTATCCAAGGATGTTTTTTATTAGTCGAAAAATAGACTATTCTTATATAATTTTTATTTAATGACTGTCTGTAGATAATTCCAGCAGTATTATGTTTTGAGCAGAGATGAAGTTCCTCTGATCTCAAAGAAGTGTAGTATGGCCAGCAGAGTATACGTAGCCAAAAGTGCCTCTCTGGACTGCCCCAGCTCACATGTTAGGGAATGAATATCCCAAGGACAAAGCACTAAGTTAAGGAAGAAATAAATATAATAACAATAATAAACGTCAGATAACAATAACTATCAAGGAAGAATCAATGTAAGAAAAAAAATATAAGCTCAAGTATGAAGAAGCCGATATAGAAATGGGAAGGAGACGAAGAATATAATAACTAAAAATTATCATAAGCAATTATTTCATACATACTCAAAGTATGGTCTGAACTAATCACTTCTGGAGGAGAGCAATCTGTAGCATGACAGATGATCCACATTGTTCTGAATGAAAAAATGATTATAAATAAGGTAAAAATAAAATTAAATCAAAGGAAACTACATTAAAAATTAATTAAGGACCACAGTAAAGTGCAATCATAGTCTGAAGAAAGAATATCAATTAAAACCAAATATATAATATATGATAAGTTATAAAAAATAAAACAAAAAGCCAAGATAAAGTAAGGAAATACCCAGGTAGGATAGGAGTAAGTAACGAAATACCCAGAAGAAACCGACATCCAGAATAAAAGGACTACTTTTGAAAGAAACCAAGTAATAGGATAGTAGTAAGTAAGGAAATACGCAGAAGAAACCGACATCCAGAATAAAAGGACTACTTTTGAAAGAAACCAAGTAATAGGAATATAAAACCCTTAAAGAGATTAAAGGTCCCTAAAAAAGTATAACACCACAAAATAAATACTAATGTAAAGTACGTATATGTAAAAGTGTCTAGAGGTATAATTAAAAGTGTACCAGTGAAAGTTATTTTTATAATGAGAAAAAAAAACAAATCTTAATAATCCTCTGTAAATGAGATTCTTGATCCTATAAGACTAGAAAACTGAATAGAGATAAGATCAAAGAATAACAGTGGACCAGTGTAAGTTATTTTGTTATGAAAATAAACTAAAAATGTTTCTATGTAAGTGCCACTCTTTATCTTACAACATTCAATAAAATGACAAAAAGATAAAATAAGAGCAGGCAATAAATAGTGAAGTGACCAAGGGTACATCCCTAAAATAAAACAAAAACAGCCAAGACTGTACCAGAATTAATTTTAAGGAATAATTTATAAGGAAAAAACAGATGTGTTTTGTGTATATTAAGTTCATTGAACCCCAGGCTTAAATGTTTGAAATAGGGTATAATTTTGTTGTTGTTATAAAATATTTATTATGTTTAATGATGTTAACTAATAGTAAACCTTACTGTAGTTAGGTGAGAGTAATTTAGTTATGAGTTTATAAAAAATAATCAGTCAGAAGGGTATTAGCAAGCTGTATTAATAATAAACATTGTATGTGAACAAAAGTAAAATCTAGGCAAAATGGTACATCTCAACAACCTTATAATGGATAAATAAGTTAAGTAAATCAAGTAAATTGATGAAATTTATATAATGTAAATCAATCACAGGGTATAATACGTGTAACAATACTTTATAAAGAGATTGAAGGAATGTATGAAAGATTATTAGAAAAAATGCAAGTGTAATAACACTGGAATCTAAGGGGGAAAGCCGCCCAGTTTAAAGATAATATTTAATTTAGATAACCAAATCATAAAATTACAAGGAATTAAGGAAAAATAAACATTTTATTACAATCAGGGATCTTGTTCGAAAATAATTCTAACTTCATAAAGATGGTAAACCATTTAAAGTGACAGGAAGTAAAATTTAAGGCCTACATTCAAATATGCTGTAAATATGGCATTTTGAGATAGAAAACATTATAAAAATATCATATTTGGTATTAAATAACACAGAATTAACTAAGGAAAGAGATTATGTATTTGTATTAAAATTAAATAATAGTAAAAATGTATTCAGTCATATAATGTGAAAGTCAATTGTGTAAGCGGAAATGCCAGAGATTTAAAACAATGTCATTTTAATATTAAATTGGCCAGGACCTTTTGTATGAAGAAGAAAGTTAGTTAGTTGATTGTTATACGTGGAGTAGTACACTTCAGAACGAGCTCTCGCAATTAATCAATATAAAGAGAGAAGAAAAGATGGTGGATATAAACCAAGCCTATCAAAATTAAACTCGCGAATTTTAAAAAACTTTAGTTAACACGAAAGTCAGTGAAATAAACCAGCTTAAACTATTAATGAAAACAATTACTGAACATTAAAAGGTCCAATTTTAAAACATATAAATGCTAATTCTGAATATCGAGACAAAATCTGCCATTATCGACCTTATGGACTAAAGTGAAATAAGAACACTATTAAACACCGATTATTGATACGAATCACTGACCACTGATCCACGACAACTACACTATCACCAGAGGAATTAATCACTACTGCTGGGATGAGGAAAACTTGGAGCAGAACATTTATTTGAAGAGAATTCCGTTGTGCAGGCGTTCGTCAACATATGAAGCACGGAGACAGCCATTTTGAATTCCCATAATCCTTTGCAGCCATGGCAAGACTCCGTCGTCAGTTTGGGTTCGCAAATATTTTTTAATCATTCACCTTTATATATTAAATAATAACTTGTATTTTTAGACTATTAAGCATTGTATTGTAATTGTTATACTTTTCAGACTTTGCCCTTTCTCTGAATATTATAAAATAACAGCTCAAAGAACCTGTGACTTAATATTAAGAATTTATATACTGCAATCACTCGCCCTGAGAAACGAGTCTGTAATTTATCGATCCACTAATCGATTTAAAATCGATCAATTATTATTCTGTTAATAAAAAAACTGGAATTTTATAATTTTGGCTTCTATTTATTTTATAATCATATAAATAGAAGAATATAAAATAATATTTAATACCTGGACTACAAGAAAAGCGGAGATTAACAACGTCGAAGGAGTACACACTTAGACTAACGAAGGACCGCTAATCGATTAGTACAGGAGACAATCCATTTAACGCAGAAACATAATTCTGGTTATGCTAAGTGATTAAATTGATAAAAACAATAATTAAAAGAAATAAAATTACATCAATACAAATAAAATAATTAATTAAAAATTAATAAATAAATAAAAAGACAAAAATATTTTTTTAATAAAAATAAACAAAATTTTTATTTTGTTACAAAATTGGCGTCCAACTTAAAGGGCTTTAATTAGTGATCGATAGGCCATAACAGATAAGGATAATTTTCCCAATTCCTAATTTTAGCCGGCAGCTGTTATCAAGTCAAGAAAGGTAATAAAAATGCCGAAACGAGCACTATCCAAGAAAAGGGTGGCCGAAGCTGAAAAAGAGATCGATATGGACGATAAAGAGGCAACTCCGGTTGAAGATATTGAAGGAAGATTACCTCCTTCGGAACCTAATCAACCCACACAACAAGAGGAACAACCGAGATACCCACACAAACGGGGGAAGTCAATGTACAGGATAAAGAGTCCGAGAAATCCAAAACAACAGAAGATACGAAGTTGGATAAGATGATGGAAATGTTCCTCCGAGAATTCAAAACAACCAAGGAAGAATTGGGTAATAAAATTTAAAATACAAATAAGAAAATTGATGAAACTAATAAGAAGATGGAGGAAAACAGTAAGAAGATGGAAGGTGACAACCAACAGTTAAAGAAAGAATTGAGTAAGAAGATGGATGAAAACAACCAATCCACAAAGGAAGAATTGGGAGAATTAAGTTACAAAATCGAAAATACCAATAAGAAAATAGATGAAAACAATAAGAAGATGGAGGAGAAACTGGATGAGAATAACCAACTATTAAGGGAAGAAGTAAGGGAGGTTAACCAGAAAAATATTGACAAGTTAGACAAAAGGATAGAGTTGTTGAAAGAAGAGTTGAACAAGGAAATCAACGATAATAATGAATTCACAAACAAGAAATTAGAAGAAGAAACAATAGGAATAAAACAACAAATTATGGAAGTTGACGAAAGATGTAGCCAGACTGAGCAAGAATTACAGGGTTTTAAGAAAGAAGTAACCACCAAAATGAATACTATCGAAACAAATAATAGAAACAAATTGGAAGAAAACCGAAGAGAAACACAGGAAGAATTAAGGAAGGTACGGAACCAAGTCACGGAAAGGTGTGACGGTATGGAAGTTGCTATGACAAATATAACCGGTCAAGTACGGCAGAGCCAAGAAGAGATGGAAGTCATTCGAAATAGACCCACTAACATTACGGGTATTCCTATAAATGAAAATAGAGAATGGCTGAATTTTCGCCAGTATAAAAGAAAACCTATGGAGTTCTTGGCCAGGATTGAAAAATACTTTGCCAAACATCGGGGAAATACATGGAGTACCAACCGGGAACTGTTAGACGAATCGTTCCGAGAAATGACGGACAATTGGTGGATGGCGAATAGGAGTGAAATCACAGACTACCAACAATTCAAGAACATGTTCAAAGCAAAGTACTGGTCGGAGACAACACAGAACTTGATACGTGATAACATCTGTCATGGAAGATACAATGCTCAAATAGGTAATACTATGACTGTCTATTTCTTAGGAAAAGTGTGTCTTGCAAAACATTTGGAACCGGCAATACCCGAGGAATGCCTAGTAAATAAATTGTCATACCACTACGATGAAGACATCATAAGAGCGAGAAGGGGTAGCCAAATAAAGACGGTGCAAGCTATGACCGAATTATTAGAAAATTACGAAAACGAAGACTACTATCGGCAAAGTAGAAGGAGGAATGATCGGCCAGACATAAGAAATAATCAGTACCCCAATAACAATAATAACCATAATGGTAATAACTACCACGGGAACCGCAACAATTCGAATTATTATAATAGTAATAAACACACTAATAATAATAATAATAATAATAATAATAATAATAATAATAATTTCCCTAATAACCAGAATCCTAACAGGAATAACAACAGCTACCCAAGTAATAGGAATAATAATTATCAGAACCACAATAATTATAATAGTCAGAGAAACCCCAACCAAGGTAATGCCGAACATTATTACAATAATAATAGAAATTACCAACCAAATAACAACCATAATAACAATAGGGTTTCTAGGCCAAGAGTGAATTTCATAAGGGCCGAAGAAAATGGTCACAGAAGATATACACATCAGCGACGGAACAGTTTCCACGATTATGATAATCGGCAGAGAAATGGAGAACGTGATGGTCCGAGGTACAATCAACCTAGACGAAGTACCAGTTTAGATGATCCCGACTGGCAACCAAACCACGAACAATCATTTGACCATCGTACTGAGCGGCAGGAACCGACTCCAAGTTTCCAGACCAACACCTCGGTCGGCCCTAATAATAATAACAACGACAATGATAATTTAAACGGGAGGAGGCAGTGATGAATTATTACGACCCTTCACTGCTTCTATCTCCTGGGTATGAACAAGAGTTGCATGGTGCAACTGACTCTAATAATATTACCATCATTAGTAGTAACTATTTGAAAAATATAAGAAACGAACTATTGGAGGAGAATGACACTAACCTCAATAGTCAAAATAATGAAATCATATACATAAACGTGGAAGTAGAAGGGATTTTCGCCCAAATAATAATTGATACAGGTGCGAACGTATCTATAATTAATACAATTGAATTGGAAAGAATCCAAAAAGAATGTGGTCAAACATTGCTGATATTACCAGTAAATAATATTATACTAATAGGGGCTACTGGTCGCCAAAACAAAACTATAAGAAAACAAGTTTCCGTAAATGTTATTAGCAAGGGTATAGCTATAAATATGGTATTTTTAATTGCAACAGGATTGCCATTTAATATATTGGTAGGGTGCGATGTATTAAGGAGGAACTCAGCTATCATTGATTTGAGCAAAGAAAAGGTATCACTGTTTACAGAAGGGATAACGTGGACGGCGGATTTAGTAGGTAGCGAGACAATACTTCCCAGCAGTATCCACCAACAACTTCGGAAAATAAACTATATAGAAAACAACTCCCTAATTAACCAAATAGTATACAATAACACGGAAGAGGATTTATGGTCACAGAAGATACAGGAAATAAGGGACTTCCGGTGTGGAATCACAAAGGGAAAATTACCCATACACCAAGCAAACAATTTAATAAGGATATATGAGAAGTATCAATCAGTATTTTCAGTTGAACCCGGTAAGATAAAAAACTATCAATGCAAACTTCAATTCAGGGAAACAGTGGAGTTTAACCGAAAGTCATATTCTATAGCGCATTCACTGAAGGAGGCCGTACGAGCGGAAATTAATAAAATGATCAGCAGTGACATCATAGAGAGTAGTCAATCTCCATTCACCAGTCCGATCGTAGCAATTCCAAAGAAAAACGGCCAAGTCCGGCTTTGTTTGGATGCGCGCGAGATAAACAAGATGATAATAAATGACGGAACATCGCCCGGTGAGATAGAAGAAATCTTTAAAAGGTTCCACGGTACCAAGTTCATTAGTACATGGGACACGGTGTGAGGTTACTGGCAAGTGGAGTTGGACCCACAGAGTCGTCAGTATATGGCATTCATATTCGAAGGGTGCAATTACCAATTCAAGAGATTGCCCTTCGGACTCGTGAATTCAGTAGCCATCTTTGTGGCCTGCATGAACCAGATACTTGGACAGGAAGCACTCCAATTTACCACTGGGTACGTAGACGATCAGATTACCTCGGAAACCTAGGAGGAACACTGCTACAGAGTGGAACACATACTCGAGAAATTAGCCATAAACAATATAACTCTTAAATTAGAAAAATCCAAGTTCATTGCTAGAGAAGTCCAGTTCTTGGGATTTAATTTGGATGACCAAGGAATCTCACCGTCATTAGAAAAGGTGGAAGCACTACAGAAGTTCCCTAAACCAAAGAATAGAAAACAATTACAGTCATTTCTAGGACTCTGTAATTATTACAGAAAATTCCAAAATCAATATTCAGAGCTAACAGCCAAATTTCAACATCAATTATCCTCCAAAAACCAATGGATCTGGGGTCAAGAGCAAGGCGTTACCTTTCAACTCATTAAGGACAAGTTTTTAAAAATCATAATACTTCACCACCCAAATTTAAACAACTTTTCTTCTTAAACTGCGATGCCAGCAACATCAGTCTAGGAACGACACTGTATCAAGATGAGAAGGGTTACTAGCACCATCTAGTAATTAGCTTCGCTAGTCGGACATTGAATCAATGCGAAAGGAACTACAATGTAACCGAGAAAGAATTACTTAGTGTAGTATTTGCTTGTGGTAAATTCCGTACCTATATTTTAGGGTATCCAGTTACAGTCCGGACTGACCATAAATCTATCTCGTTTTTAAGGAGATGTAAATTGAGTCACGGCAGACTGACCAGGTGGATACTTGCCCTGCAAGAGTACGATCTACGATGGGAGTACATCCCGGGAAAAAAGAATGTTGTAGCGGACGTGTAATCACGGATTAATTTGGAAGATCAAATTTTTGAGGGAGAGAAGGAGAGCATACTCAAGATCTACAACATTATTAGAACCAGATCAGATTTAGAAGCATTATTGATGAACATCGGCATCCACCAGCAATCTGACCCAAAGTTGAAAATATCAAGAATCGATTAGAACAAGATGACACAATATCTAAATTTTACCATATCAATAAAGGAATATTATTTATTAAAACTTCCCTAAATCAGGAAACCTGGAAGGTGATTATTCCAACCAATATTGAAAAGGACATAATAATCGATTACCATATACGGTATGGACATATGGGAACCCTGAAAGTGAAAGGCACTAGAAGAGAGCTGTCACATAAAAAACATAAATCGGAAGGTGAGAAATTACCTCAAATCCTGTCATATTTGCCAACTGGTGAAAACTAATAACGAGAAGAAGGAAGGCATTATGATACCCATAACATCTAAGGCAAAGCTGGAGAAAGTGTTCTTAGACATCTGCAGACCATTTCCCCGTAGTGGTGGTCGACACCGATATAAATATCTAATAATAATAATGGACCATTTCACAAAGTTTATAAGGCTATACCCTGTTAATCGGGCAACTACTCTGAAAATTTTAGGAGTGATAACCGAACTATATGTTCCAGAAATAGGAAAACCCTCATCAATCATAACGGATCATGGTACCCAATTTAAGGGGAGAAGATGGCGGGATACCTTATTATCACTTGGGATTAAAACGTATAAAACATCAGTCTACCACCCAAGTAGTAATCCGGCAGAGAGGGTGTTAAGAGAAGTGGGAAGAATATTGAGGACTTATTGTCACCACCAACAGAAAAAATGGCAAGAATATCTAGCAGCCACGGAGGAATTCCTCAATTTAGCTTATCGTCCAGCTACAGGAATTACCCCATACTCTGCCATGTACGAGAAACCACCCCCACGAGAGATCGAGGAAATCATAGCGTTCCCTATGAATGATGGTTATAAATTTGACAAAGTAAAATTTTATAACAAGATGGCCGAAGACCAGGAGAAGTGGCAAACCAAGTATCAGAAGGCAATTGGAAAAATAATAATATATAAAATGGGAGAAAAGGTACTGCTGAAAAACCGCGAACTACCCAGCACCCTAGAAGGAATAACTAAGAAGTTATTACTACTATATACTGGACCATTTATAGTCACCAAAACAAACAACAATAACACGTATGAACTAAAGGAGATTGTTTCAGGAAAAATCAAAGGCGTATATAACCAGGCCTCCATAAAAAGATATTACGAGGATTGAATTTAGTAAAATAACTAAATTACAAAAGAACGTAAGATCAACTTACAACAAATATTTACAGAAATTGATTTTGAATGGAAATAAAATAAATAAATTTAAAAAGAACATAAGGCCATCTTACATAAATGATTTGCAGGAACTAATTTGGAATTAAGAAGATTAGAATTTGAATTTATATCAAACAAATTCAAAAAGAACATAAGATCAACTTACAACAATTATTCACAGAATTTAATTTTGAATGATTAATTTATTACCAAATTCTAAAAAACTATAAGGACAACGTACAAGAATTATTTGAATAAACGATTATGGAAACGAATTGTAAAGAAAAATAATAATTATAATACTAAGTTCTAAAAAACTATAAGGACGACTTATACCAATAATATGAATAAACTAGTTTTGGAAAGAAAATAATAAAACATATACGAAATACAAAGAGAAGTAAGGACCACATAAATAATATAATGTTAAGGAAATAATTTGGATGAAACCCAGAGCAAAATAATTTTGAAAAAAAAATATATAATATTATATAACTATGCTCACAATTTGAATTTCAATTATAATGAAAACAATTGGAAGAATAACTGTACTAACATGAAACCAATATAACAATTCAGAAGAACTAAGGAAAAACCAAAAATATACTGTATATGCTATTAATATCGATAACCAGAAGAAGATTGTCAGAACAATATAAGAATTAAAGAGAATTCAGATGAAAAGGTTTACACCCAATAACAAGTGATAAATATATCAACAGAGCTTCCAACCATGATAAGAATAAATATATCAGCAGAGCTAAAAAGTTAGCAGAATAAATAGTAAGAAGAATAACTAAAAAGAAGAATAACTGAGATAGAAAATATTAGCAAATCTGAGCAAATACGAAGTGAAGTATCCAAGGATGTTTTTTATTAGTCGAAAAATAGACTATTCTTATATAATTTTTATTTAATGACTGTCTGTAGATAATTCCAGCAGTATTATGTTTTGAGCAGAGATGAAGTTCCTCTGATCTCAAAGAAGTGTAGTATGGCCAGCAGAGTATACGTAGCCAAAAGTGCCTCTCTGGACTGCCCCAGCTCACATGTTAGGGAATGAATATCCCAAGGACAAAGCACTAAGTTAAGGAAGAAATAAATATAATAACAATAATAAACCTCAGATAACAATAACTATCAAGGAAGAATCAATGTAAGAAAAAAAAATATAAGCTCAAGTATGAAGAAGCCGATATAGAAATGGGGAGGGAGACGAAGAATATAATAACTAAAAATTATCATAAGCAATTATTTCATACGTACTCAAAGTATGGTCTGAACTAATCACTTCTGGAGGAGAGCAATCTGTAGCATGACAGATGATCCACATTGTTCTGAATGAAAAAATGATTATAAATAAGGTAAAAATAAAATTAAATCAAAGGAAACTACATTAAAAATTAATTAAGGACCACAGTAAAGTGCAATCATAGTCTGAAGAAAGAATATCAATTAAAACCAAATTTAATATGTAATATATGATAAGTTATAAAAAATAAAACAAAAAGCCAAGATAAAGTAAGGAAATACCCAGAAGAAACCGACATCCAGAATAAAAGGACTACTTTTGAAAGAAACCAAGTAATAGGATAGTAGTAAGTAAGGAAATATGCAGAAGAAACCGACATCCAGAATAAAAGGACTACGTTTGAAAGAAACCAAGTAATAGGAATATAAAACCCCAAAAGAGATTAAAGGTCCCTAAAAAAGTATAACACCATAAAATAAATACTAATGTAAAGTACGTATATGTAAAAGTGTCTAGAGGTATAATTAAAAGTGTACCAGTGAAAGTTATTTTTATAATGAGAAAAAAAAACAAATCTTAATAATTCTCTGTAAATAAGATTCTTGATCCTATAAGACTAGAAAACTGAATAGAGATAAGATCAAAGAGTAACAGTGGACCAGTGTAAGTTATTTTGTTATGAAAATAAACTAAAAATGTTTCTATGTAAGTGCCACTCTTTATCTTACAACATTCAATAAAATGACAAAAAGATAAAATAAGAGAAGGCAATAAATAGTGAAGTGACCAAGGGTACATCCCTAAAATAAAACAAAAACAGCCAAGACTGTACCAGAATTAATTTTAAGGAATAATTTATAAGGAAAAAACAGATGTGTTTTGTGTATATTAAGTTCATTGAACCCCAGGCTTAAATGTTTGAAATAGGGTATAATTTTGTTGTTGTTATAAAATATTTATTATGTTTAATGATGTTAACTAATAGTAAACCTTACTGTAGTTAGGTGAGAGTAATTTAGTTATGAGTTTATAAAAAATAATCAGTCAGAAGGGTATTAGCAAGCTGTATTAATAATAAACATTGTATGTGAACAAAAGTAAAATCTAGGCAAAATGGTACATCTCAACAACCTTATAATGGATAAATAAGTTAAGTAAATCAAGTAAATTGATGAAATTTATATAATGTAAATCAATCACAGGGTATAATAACTGTAACAATACTTTATAAAGAGATTGAAGGAATGTATGAAAGATTATTAGAAAAAATGCAAGTGTAATAACACTGGAATCTAAGGGGGAAAGCCCAGTTTAAAGTTAATATTTAATTTAGATAACCAATTCATAAAATTACAAGGAATTAAGGAAAAATAAACATTTTATTTCAATCAGGGATCTTGTTAGAAAATAATTCTAACTTCATAAAGATGGTTAACCATTTAAAGTGACAGGAAGTAAAATTTAAGGCCTACATTCAAATATGCTGTAAATATGGCATTTTGAGATAGAAAACATTGTAAAAATATCATATTTGGTATTAAATAACACAGAATTAACTAAGGAAAGAGATTATGTATTTAGTATTTAATAAAATTAAATAATAGTAAAAATGTATTCAGTCATATAATGTAAAAGTCAATTGTGTAAGCGGAAATGCCAGATTTAAAACAATGTCATTTTATTATTAAATTGGCCAGGACCTTTTGTATGAAGAAGAAAGTTAGTTAGTTGATTGTTATACGTGGAGTAGTACACTTCAGAACGAGCTCTCGCAATTAATCTATATAAAGAGAGAAGAAAAGATGGTGGACATAGACCAAACCTATCAAAATTAAACTCGCGAATTTTAAAAAACTTTAGTTAACACGAAATTCAGTGAAATAAACCAGCTTAAACTATTAATGAAAACAATTACTGAACATTAAAAGGTGCAATTTTAAAACATATAAATGCTAATTCTGAATATCGAGACAAAATCTGCCATTATCGACCTTATGGACTAAAGTGAAATAAGAACACTATTAAACACCGATTATCGAGACGAATCACTGACCACTGATCCAGGACAACTACACTATCACCAGAGGAATTAATCACTACTGCTGGGACGAGGAAAACTTGGAGCAGAACATTTATTTGAAGAGAATTCCGTTGTGCAGGCGTTCGTCAACATATGAAGCACAGAGACAGCCATTTTGAATTCCCATAATCCTTTGCAGCCACGGCAAGACTCCGTCGTCAGTTTGGGTTCACAAAAATTTTTTAATCATTCACCTTTATATATTAAATAATAACTTGTATTTTTAGACTATTAAGCATTGTATTGTAAGTGTTATACTTTTCAGACTTTGCCCTTTCTCTGACTATTATAAAATAACAGCTCAAAGAACCTGTGACTTAATATTAAGAATTTATATACTGTAATCACTCGCCCTGAGAAACGAGTCTGTAATTTATCGATTCACTAATCGATTTAAAAATCGGTCAATTATTATTCTGTTAATAAAAAACTGGAATTTTATAATTCTGGTTTCTATTTATTTTATAATCATATAAATAGAAGAATATAAAATAATATTTAATACCTGGACTACAAGAAAAGCGGAGATTAACAACGTGGAAGGAGTACACACTTAGACTAACGAAGGACCGCTAATCGATTAGTACAGGAGTCAATCCATTTAACGCAGAAACATAATTCTGGTTATACTAAGTGATTAAATTGATAAAAACAATAATTAAAAGAAATAAAATTACATCAATACAAATAAAATAATTAATTAAAAATTAATAAATAAATAAACAGACAAAAATATTTTTTTAATAAAAATAAACAAAATTTTTATTTTGTTACAAATATATATATATACACTATTGACGAAGTGTAATTAATAAAAATTTTGTGAATCAAGTTATAATGTAAATAGATAAGATAAATATGAAGTTAGTAAAGCTTGTAATAAATATAAGGGTAATAAGAAGTTATGAATGATAATAGAGATAAGTAAATGAGGAATTAAATGCGTATTAAATAAAATAAAAATGTAGTATGACTAATAACGAAAAGCATTATTTTGACAAAGTAACTAGAGAATAAGGAAGTGGTGCAGGCGTCTGTTTGCTGACACCCCAGCAAACAGAAGATACAATACTGAGCGGAAACGGTGCCGACCATAAAATTATAAATGCATTGTATTCACGATACAGCAAAAAAACTTAGCATTACTGTTAGAAAGCCCTTAGCCAAACAATGAAATTCACCCACTCCGACTGATTTTAGAAAGCGAAGCGTCATTTTTTAAAGTAACAGAAAAACGCGGTAGAAGTCAATCGCCCAAACTATGAACCAATCACCGAAGGCTTCACTACTGAGCGGGAACTAAAGGAGCCTCACAGATGGATGATTTCAAACTAAGCACTGAAAATTTTAAACATAAGCCAATTGGAAAAACAGACAGACGTCAGTGTAGAGGGAGGAACTCTGTCAGCACATAAAAAGATCGGGCAATAGCAAAACGAAAAAGTCTTCGATAACAACCAGACGTGAAGTCCATGTCACTCCCAACGAGGAAATCTCGGTTGAAAGTTTGAGTGTACAGACGCGGGACTGACAAAGAAAGATGTATAGTTTTGTCAATGGTAAATGAATATAAGTGTATGAAGAACAGACGGACAAATGCGAAAGTCAGTCTCGGAAAGTATAATTATGTTATGTGCGCGGAATTGTGAGTTAACCAGTCAATTTATAACCTGTGCGTGTCGACTAGTAAAATAGCACGAAGTGAGTGATGTGTCAATCTCTCAGACAAGAATTTAAGTGATTGTGAAGTTCGGTGCACGCAGCAGAAGGACCGCTATTGGAATTCAACAGAACAAGTAAATGTATTATAGCCAAATCATTGTCCAGTAGCTTATCAATTTACTGAAACAAACTTAGTTGTCTGACTCAAATGCTCATTTCATTCTAAAACAACCCACAAATCGTTCAGAGTTAAATAAAAATTATAACAATGCATTTATATGTAATATGAGAGGTACTGGTGTGAGTAGTAATAGAGATAGAAATATTAATATGACAAGTTCAAACTACGAATTATTAATGATAAACGATAAATCAAATGCTAGAATGTGAGTTGAATGATATAATTCATTTGTTGATTTAGTGAGAAGTAAATATACAATTATATAGTAATAAAAGAGTTGATGATATAACGATACATATGTGTAAATTAAGAGGTACAATATTGTGGGCACGTACCAATGGATAACGTATACGAAGTAGTAGAATAACCAAAGGAACTACTCCATATAAGAAATACCAGTATAATAAAGATTTTTTTTATTAATTAACAGAAGATGTTATAAACCTTGTAGTAATGAAGAATAATTCATAAGAAATATTGAAGGATGGTTTTAATCAATGATAAATATTAAATGTATGTAAGTAATGAAGAATAATTCATTAGAAATATTGAAGGATGTTTTAATCAATGATAAATATTAAATGTATGTAAGTAATGAAGAATAATTCATAAGAAATATTGAAGGATGTTTTAATCAATGATAAATATTAAATGTATGTAATCTTATTCAGTCAATATAAGTTCTTTTAAGTCTGAACGATCTGAGTTATTATTTATATAACCCCCCGAGATTGAGTCCATCTCTGGCGCCCAACAATTTAATAAAACCACAAGCAAAGCAAATATTATTATATTGAGGCTACAAAACATGATACAGTTAAAGGTAAATAAATTTAATTATACATAATTATTAATTATACAAAATTTGTATTTGCGCCTCAACGCGGGTGAAACGCGTTGTAAATTATAATAACCCTTTGGGGACTGATATCAGATGTCTTTGTTTTGTCATTTAAAATTGCCACTGTTTTTACAGGAATCGTTTTTGAGTGCTGCCAAGTGAGATGGTAAACAAACATTCGTAGTTTTCAATCCAACCACCAGATAACACAATTTTCTTTGTTTTTAGAAAGTACGTGATACTGAAGTGGCAGTGTTCTTGTGTTGCTTTTCGCTGCTGGAATTCTGGTTGGTTACACTTATGTTGTTTTTCATTGTATTTCTAATTTTAGATGTTATGGTTGTTGAATAAACAAAATTCTACATTTATTTAGTGTGGTTTTATAAGTGTTTTTGTTAAAATAACTGTGTACTAATTTCAAAAAGTTGATTTAAACTTTGGTGTTACGTGGTCATTTCTTTGTGCTACAGACTCTGCATTTTTTTAGCAAATACCTAGACTACCATACAAGGGAATCAACTATGGCGTTTGGAGTGCGAGATTTTTTTTTGTAAGACAAGGAGTGAGTTGAATACAACTTTATTGCTCAAATCGACATTACCTTTTTAATATTTTATTTAGACAGTAATTAACATACTACAGTATACTATATTCTGTATCCCCAAATTATACCTTTAAAAAACACTATTTCTACCCAAGTATGTTTCATATGTGGAAGAGGAAGAAAAATTACAGCCACTACAAAAACAACTTGGTCTTTTCACAAGTACCAGTGTATAATGCTGGTCCTCAAAGGGTTAATGTTTTCGCTTATGTGACATCCGTGAAGTCTGGCTTCCTTGAGAGGAATTTGCAACACCTGTTATCCCTAAACTGATAAAGACATTAAACTTAACTTTCGATGGTATGTGAACATTAACAGAAGGGTTAGGTCAGACAATTATCATTGTTATAATATATTACACAATGTTTCGACCACTAAACAATCTGTGGACATCTTCAGGTGTGAGTTGACCTAGTAAACTGAATACAAACTTAAGCCTACCGAAGAATTATTCACTAAGAAGTGTAAACCATCAAAAAATTAATAAACCACCACGACCTACAAAGTTAAATGTAACTATAGAAAAGCTTTATAAAAAAACCGCTACTTACCCTCCAAATCCATTAGACAGCACTGTGCAGCACCTCTACACTGACAAAGTCACTAACAATATTATCAGCAGTATAAGCCTATATTTGAAGTTTTCTCGGTTTAGCGGTTACTATAGGAAAACAAAGAACTTTGAAATAGCAAGACCATTAAACTATCTGTTTAAAGATAAGATCGAATTTAAGTGGTGACAAGAGCATAACAAACCATTTGAAACTCTAAAAACTGTACTAACTAGTAAACCTCTTTTGCAATACCCTAATTTTGAAAAAGAGTTCATCTTAATAACAGATGCATCAAAAGAAGCTGTAGGAGCCATTCTGTCACAAGGACCGATAGGAAGCTATAAATCTACTGCGTATCCCAGTAGAACTTTAAATAAAGCAGAACAAAATTACTCAACAATTGAACAAGAATTATTGGCAATAGTATGGGCAACAAGACAGTTCCATCCTTATCTATGGGGCCAGCACTTCACCGTAATAACAGATCATCGACCGCTAAAATGGTTAATCAGTCTGAAGGATCCAGGTAGCCGATTACACAGATGGTCAATAAAACTGAGCGAATACAACTTTGAAATATTACACAGACCAAGTAAAAGTAACCAAAATGCTGACGCACTTAGTCGTGTAATAATAGAGAAAGTAGATATATCACCACAAGAAATATTAGCCAACCAGCAATCAGAAAATGAGATAAAGGAAATCAACAGAACTCTAAGTAAATATGAGAAAGATGATCAAGGAAGTATATATTACGTAGACAAAAGAAACTGTAGTAAGTTAGTAGTACCAAAAGACAACACAGAAAATATAATGAAAACATATCACAACACACCTTTTGGGGGCCATCAAGGCACTGACCGAATTACAGGGGTAATCAAGGAACAATATTATTGGAAAAATATGAATTGCGATATAAAGAATTTGTGCTCACATGTAAAAATTGTTTTTAACGAGAGAAAAACTTCAGCTAATGATGAGCAGCAGCACCAATGCAGACATCGATGCCTGTAACCTAGCCATTTCAGAAAGTTACGATGGATATAGTGGGGCCATTACCAAAAACTCATGCTGGGAATCAATACATCCTCACCTCATCAAGACCACTTTTCTAAGTATCCAGAGGCTTTCCCTCTACCAGACCATAGAGCCACAACCATAGCAAGAATATCTGTAGAAGAGATATTGTGCAAACGTGGAACATCAGAGAAATTACTCACAGATCAAGTGACAAATTTCACCATTGAGCTATTCCAAGAGATATCCAAACTTTTAGATATAGAAAAATTACAGACTACTGCATACCACCCACAGACAAACGGTATAGTTGAGCGAAGCCACCAAGCAATAACGGCGGGTCTGAGTCAATTCACTAGTAATGACCAAAAGGATTGGGACGTATGGTTACCATATGTCATTATGACGTGTAGATACACTCCGCATAGTATGACGAAATACTCTCCCTATTATTTGCTGTACAGGAGAGAGATGCGATTACCTACTGACTGGATGCGAGGAAGAAGTTCAACAAGATTTAAGTGAAGACGATTTAGTCCAAGAAATCAAACGAAGGATGCAGATAGCTAATCAATGAGTGATAGATGCATCTCATCACAGAAAAGAGAACAGCAAGATGTAATATGATATAAAGGCTAGGGAGAAAATATACAACATTGGAGACAAAGTTCTATTACACCAACCGTTAGTTAGACGAGGCTGAAGCAAGAAACTGGCTAAACCTTGGATAGGACCTTACACCATTATTGAAATAAATAATAATGTAAATGTTACTATAAAGCACGTTAAATGTACACAAAAGTACATGTCAATAGAATTAAACCTTTCAGGGAAATAAACTAAAATTTCAATGTCTTGTTCCAGATAATGATGTTACTCATCTTTGTGATGATACTATTGTCAGGAGCACAAGGCCAATGGTACGACATACAACTCCTTGAGGATAAACCAGGATTATACTTTGCCGAGCAGTACCAGATTTTACTCACCTCAGAGCACTGGGTTATCGCTATAGACACTGACCTAAGGAAACTAGAGGCTAAACTCAGCCAGATTGATTTAATATGGGAGGAAACCGCAGTTCTGCACAACGCCAGTAACTTAACGATTTGGGCTGGACCTTACTTTGAAAAATCATGGAACTCTATCAAGTGCACAACTAAATAGGGTCAAGTAGTTATACGATATTGTTGGAGCTAGCGACATGATCGCATGGTCTAAACGGGGAATCTTTAATACAGTTGGATTTGGGTTAAAAACATTATTCGAGACTATGTTTAGCAACGATGCCACCAAATATAATATAATTTTGGTGTAATATAAAAGTGTCTAAATTTGTATTTTGCATTATCTACAGACCTATTTATTTATAAGGACCATTGTATTATGATTTATGCAGTAAACGCTACTTTTTTAATTTTATATTTGATTCATGACGTTAATGTATTTATTTATTCCCTAGTTATTAAATTACATTCTATAAAACAAACAAACTTACCTGTAGTCTCCAATTCAAGAGCAATAGCTCTCCATATGCTACCAAAAGCATCTTTATTTCAATGCTCAGGATGCTTCGCATCATATATCTCACTATTATCTCTCACTAAAATAATTAACTTTTCAATATCCATCATGTATTTGGCAGGAATTTTGCAAGAACAGAACGTCAAACAAAACAGCAGCATGTAAAGCAATTACAAGATGCATGAGTACTGATGAAATTCAACTGGCTGAGTCAATGCCAGTCTTGACGTGACTGGCGTGTATGGATTCGTTTGGACTTACTCAGTATGAAAGAATTTAATGCATCTCGCTTTAAAACAGTACTGAACCAGTCGCCTGAATCTAGGAGTGTCTGACACGACTGGACGTAACGAGACTGGACTGGGTTGGTGTGAAAGCAGCCTTAATAATAATTCCCTTCCACTCTTGGATATGTTGGTCATTTGTAATCAAAATATTATGTACACTACAGTTTACCATAAACCAACTCATACAGGACAATATATCGACAATAAGTCTTGATCACACAAAAAGGGGGGTCATTAGAACTTTAAAATCCCATGCTGAGGCCACATGTTCTAATGGTGAATATTATAAACAAGAAATTGATAATAGGCTATTGTTAGCGACTTTTGAAGAATGGCTATAGTCAGAGATTTATTAGCTATTTAGTTGGAGATCACTTTAACTATAAGAAAGGTCCGCTCATGATAAAAACTATGTGGAAGTGAAGGGAAGGTTAGTTATTCCACATGTTTGGGAAACTTTGGACAGAATTTGGAGGATCACAATGAAATATGAACTGTGGACTGCCTTTCACTCCCTTAACACATACATTTTGTATTTAAACGGGGTATTGCATTGTTTGTTTTTGACGTTGTTCTTTACTTTTTCTACAGTAGCATTTAACTTTGTATATAATGGGAATTTATTACTTTTTAGGACAGTTCACAACTGTTACTAAACAAATCTTGGCTAGGCTTAAGTTTATATTTAATTTACTAGGTTAATTTATACCCTAAGATGACCACAGATTGTTTAGTGATCAAAGCGATCAATTGTAGTATGACAAATTATAACAATGATAATTATGTGACCTAACCCTTCTGTTAAGATCAGACTGTTACATCCTTTCTGATTAGTCCCAAGAAGGCCTTGAAAACTTTTAAGTATGTTTAAGGACTACAGACTACTGAGAACCAATGACATAGTTCAGAAAACCCAGAAAATTCTTCTCTATATAAATTGCATAATAAATTTAGTGAACTCACAAAACAGCTTCATGTGTTTTCAAAATTTACAGTATATTATGTATTTTGTGCACAACAATTTTTGCTAACTAGTTTTTTTTAGAAAATGATTTTTCTCAATTACAGGGATAGTTACACTAAATTTGTACTTTTGTGTTTTTTTAGACACTTGATTTTGTGGTTGCAAAATCAACACGAACATGTGTTGTGGTGACAATTCAAGACAAACTTGAAGCAATACAACAAGTGGAGAATGGTGTGTTGTTGCAAAACGTAGCTGCTAAATATGTTAGAGTAGGTAGAATTGAAATCAAAACTTTTGTTATACTATTCTACTAAAGAGCTGAACTGAAAAACAATAGCATTAGTGGATTATTAAAAGGTCAATGAATTTCTTTTTCTCTGGTTCACACATCAATGAACAAAGGAATGCCGCTGTCAGGCCCTATTTTACAAGAAAAGGTCAAGTTACTAGCCGAGATGATGGGGGAAACTAATTTCACTGCATGTTTGTGCTGGCCAGGCAGCTTTAAAAACAGGTACACATAAGAAAGCTAAATTTGTGTGGGGGGAAATTATCTGTAGATGCCAGTGCTGTTGATGTTTTTAAAACTGAATTTTTTCGAAGGACTGACAAAAGAACAGACTTATAATGCCAACAAAACAGGGCTAAACTATATGTTGCCTAAAAACTTGTACCATCGATACAAGAAAAATCAGCAACTGGACATAAAATGAAGAAACAGAGAAATCACGATTTCAGCATGTGCAAATGGATCTGGATCTTGCAGTTTTCATCTGTTATGCTTCTGAAAATCTAAATCATCCATAGCTCTAAAGAAGACTACATCTCCTAATGCATTTACAGTTACTAATAGTGCTCAAAAAAGTGCTTGGATGTCCTCAGATCTGTTTAAAGAGTGATTTTACAACAACTTTGTACTGAGTGTAGAAAAACATTTTGCATCAAAGAAACATCCCTGGAAAGCTATTCTGATAATAGACAATGCCCGTACACATCAAAGTCAATACACAGTATCACATAAAAAGTGGTGATATTGTAGTAAAGTTTTACCAGGAAACGTGACAAGTTTAATTAACAGAAAGATACAAAATGTATGACAGCAAACGATGGATTTAAAGCCTTTGAGATATGAATATTTTCTTATTTTTATAAATCAATTAATTTTATTGTTTTATTAATGTATGACACATCCAACATAGCAGCTTTATGTTTTGTGTAGCAGGCTAGCAAGCAAGACTATCAGACACCTTACTTTTAAAGAGATGGCATGACATTGCATCTGTGAAGAAACTGTTCAGAAAAAAATTATGGACTTTTTTAACTAAAACTATGTAACTGTAAACATAGATTATGATGCACTGCATGTTTATAATTTGAACTTTATAATTAAATGTTTTACTGTAATTTTATGTTTTTTATGAATTAATAAACGGAAATTGACTCCATGGATTATTCGAAAAAATCTATTATCCAAAATGGCTCTGCCCCCTTTCGGTTAAAACGGATTCTACTGTATTAAAATTATTGGGTAATGCCAACGAATGTCAAATTTTAGTCAACTGCATTTACTTTTAAGATTGTAAAGGAGTTTTAGTTTAATATACTACTTTATTCCCTTATGTGACAAATGTGACAATGTAATTTTTCCCAGAATAGACCTACTAGTGTGCAAACGATTGCATGAATTTCATTACTTCCAAGTCAACTACTTTTTGGTCAGTATTTTAACTGAGCTTTAATATTTTAATGTGCTGTAACTTACACAGAATATTTAGATTTACCTCACCTTAAAACACAATCTGCTGTATACAAAGTTATATGCTTACACATTACAATTGATTACACATACAGACACTAAAAATACTTTTTCACACTTCCAGATTTCTATGTTACACTGCTGACTTAACTATTAAAACTAATATTAATTTTGAACACAAAGGGTACTGGTACTATCTAATCTCGTCACTGTCACAAACACAAATCAAATACATGCACAGTTTCATTTTACACTAAAAACTCATTTATCAGAATCTGATGGGACTGTGCCCGTTTTGGATAAAACAAAACTTCTATTTAAATAATACGTATGCAAGTACAGTAACTTTATTTAATAATAATAATTTAAAAGTTACTTACAGTGAATATGACACAATAAACTATAGAATGGCACTGTAGGCCTACTGTAAATTATAGTTTCTACAGTACTAGAACAGTCCTACTGCTTGTTCGTACAGAAATCAACCATAGTTTTTTGCCTAAGCTTTGAAGCTTGTTTGCTGGCAGACCGATCTCAAAGTCTTTTCATTGTTAGAAGTTCTGCAGGGGAAGTTTCGTCTTGTCGCTCCAAATACGACAGTAGCTCTTCAAACATTGATTTTGCCTCTGTATGGTTGACTCCTGTTTTCTCTTCCACATCAACGTCAGAGCTTTTGTCCTCACTGGGCTGTCTGCGGTTGTCAGACCACTGTTTTTTATTAGTGTACAGTTTATACAGTAGTCGCATTACAGTTGTTTATTAACATAGGATTGTTTTATGTGAACTGTTGTTATTGTGTCATTTTCGTCTTCTAAAAGGAAGCAGAAATGTACTGTTATAATACATAACAATATACAGTACTTTGTTTACAATATATGAACATAATACTTTATGTTCGAAAATCCGAACAAATTGATAATTCAGAGTACCCCTTATCCCAATTAGTTCTGATTACTGACTTTCTGCTTTATATCACATGGAATCGCTTATCTACCCTATTAAATATAGAGTGACAGGAAAATGCTTTTGTGTATTTTTAAAATTTACTAAAAATTGTTTCTGATAAACCGGATTTTCGGATAAACGCGATTCGAATAAACAAGTTTTTAGGTGTACTTCCATATGACCATACTATAAGCTTGCTAATAAGCTATGTTGCATCAATTACATTCGGGTACGAACATGCCGACACAGCATTACTGGTAGACAGCAGTATACTGTGTGACATTACTGTACTGTACGACAGTGCTGACATAACAAATGTATAGGTTTAAATAGGAACGAACATATCGAAGATGCTTACTGTACTACATTACTGTGCAGCATACTGTTAGAGTGAGACAAGAAGAAATTATTGTTTTTTTCCTCACGGAAGACAGCAATGTAGTAATGTGGCACGCTACCAGATTGGTTCACTTGAATCACATGACTTCCCTCACTCCTCTAGCGCCTCACTCACAACATCTGTATACCACAACAGTATTGAGTGTTTCAATTATGAAAACACTCGACATTGTCAACTCTGTGATCAAATACCTACAACCTACAGTTAATCTAGTAAGTTGAAATGTTTATAAGTGAAACATTTATTCAACACATTATAACACAGATATTATTATTTTATTGTATTAATTTGATTGGAACAGAATTTTTTTAGCCATACATACAATTTTGAAACTTTGGTAAATTTTTAAAAATAAATTACTGTACAGTATTTTTTAAATTATACAATTTTTTAAATTTTTACGTTTTTTTATCTTATGGTCAAGACCAGTCTTTCTACTGGCAAAACTGGATTCGTATGATAATTGTTCTTGCGTTTTCAGTGTTCATTTTGATACTTTTTTAAATATATTCAAATGTATCAGACGTCACTCTCATATACGCATGAAATCTCTCTGGGTCTTTTTTTAGTTGTTAAAATAGGTGATGATATTTGCCTAAATCATGTTTTCTCTAATTTATGGAGTTAGATCTGACCAGCATTGATGGTTTGAGAAGATACTATTAGCCACCATTTTGTACTTAAAGACATATACGTGTCATCACTGTCACTCTCACTTGATAACATAATGAGTTATGATTTAATGAGTATATTTCAATCAATCAATAAAAACTATGTATAGGCCTACACATATACATAACAAGTAAAAAATATAAATTTTTATAATTTATAAATGGTTACTTCTTTCATCTGTGACAACGAAAGTAAGCTGACTTGTCACGATGTCTCACAGTAAGGATAAACTCCTCGGTATATTTGTCACCTGCCTTGTCACGATGTTGTACAGTACAGTAATGTCTCACAGTAAGCTGCAGTCTACCAGTAAGGCTGCATCGGCATGTTTGTACCATTAGTGTTTGTGCCCGATTTGTAAAGGTATAAAACTGCATGGTATAACACATTATTTTAGTAAATACATTTTGTTAATAACATTATTATTTACACAGATGTTTATGCCAGGCTATTAGGCCATGGTCTTAGGTTATTTAAACCTGGTTTGTCTCATTACTGAGGCTTTTAAGAAAACATCTGTCACATGTTTCCAATGAGATAGCCTCTGTTGATGAGGCTGAAACATTTGGTTTTAATAACCTAAGACCATGGCCTAATAGCCCAGCACTTAACAATATGAATAATACTGATGCTGACCATGAACGCCTGAGAACTTTGTTAATAATGTTAAATTCTTAACAGTATACCCCCGTCTTCAAAACCTTTCTGACTGCCTTCATCAACATTTAACACATTATGTACTACATCTGCTGCAATCGGGGGGGGGGGCAGAGAGTGGCCCAACACAATTTGGGGGTCCAGGCCCCCATGACACCACCAATGGTAATTAATTACAATAGTATTCCATTAATGAGTGAGTGAGTACATGTGTGTGCTCGCTCTTTGATAAGATTTACTGTCACTACACTCTACATTCAGCTCCCTTCCACAGACTGTGCACTTCAGAAAATCAAAAACATGAAGTTGGCTTTATCACTTAAATGCTAGGTCAATGGTATAAAGTATATATATAGCGCAATCGCTAATAAAACTCTGCATACCTAGGACGACGCCTTTTTAAACTTGTTCTTGAAAACATTAAAGCTCATTTCATCATGCGAATCTGCTTCAGAGTCAGCAATGTTTTTTGAAGAGACATAGATAATTAGGAACCCAGCCATCACAAATCCTGCATGCACTACCATGGTTTGTTGACCACAGGACACAGGTGCTTTTAAAGAGCAAGAACAACTTCCATCATCTTATCACTTCTTAACATCACAGGAGTTGTACCATCTCTCATCCACAAACATAATTTCATATCCTGCTGCTTTCAAATAACTTACCCTGTTCACATAATGGTATTCTTCACAACTCCCATTATCACATGTCTCTTATTAAGAATGCAAAATCGAAATCAAATTTTCTTTAGCAACTTTCTTCGCATTGTATCCTTATATGGAAAATCGCATTCTTTTTGTAGTTTAATAAATATGTTGAGCACACTCCTTTCTTATAAAAAATTGTAAACTTCTTGAAAAACAATATCAAACCTGGTGTTATCACCCGGTAGCATGGTGGGACATCTTCAGCCTATACCACAGTACTGTGGGCCTGTACGTGAACACCCTACATTCAGGATTTTATTATTCCACTGATGACGGCAGCCATTGGAGCTGCCAAAACGTTTGGTTTGGAAATAAACCATGGACCACGGAGTGTGTCCTTTCTTATAAAAAATTGTACACTTCTTGACAAACAATATCAAACACAAATTTGTAAATCTTCGTGAATTATAGCCATTTATTTCCCTTTTTCAGTGGTATTTTAGGTTCTCCATTTGCAATTTTACTTACCCCTACTGCCTTTGTGGTATGAATAATTGCCCCTTTATCATAATACAAGCAGAGTATTTGGAACAGGTGTGGAAAACGATAACAGACCATTCATTTTAAAACTGAAAAGGAGTAACATTGAGAATGAAGATTAAGATATGTGTTGTTTTAAACTCCTTAGTAAATTATATGTTAGCATTTTTAAAACTGTTCACCTTAAACGACATTATATCATTAAAACTTGCATGGTTTTAAAAATGATTTCTAAGTTCGATAGCCTACTTTCTGTCTTGAAAGTTTAAACTTGATTGGTCTTTTTTGTTTTTGAGTTATAATGAGCTTTTTGAAAATGAACTTTTGAACTGTTTAAAATGTATATAAACGTCAAAATTGCAACTTTATAAATTGAACCCATTACAATACTTACACTTATAGACGAAAGTAAATACTTCTTATAGAAGAAATTTAGAAATTGCACTGAAATTAATAAGGGTACAATATTTGTTACTGGTCTGAATTACAGACATTTTAGGAAGATATAGAAAGTACAAACTATGCTAGTGTTATGAAAACAATTTTACTAAAGGTTTATTTGTCAACTCTTATGTAAGGCAGAATTTACTCTTATCAAGAATTTATCTTGATATACACATGGAAGCCACTTAATCTGTTACAAATGGATTCTACACTGAAGACAAAGTATACATATTGGTTGTCAAGTGGATATTTGTAATAACTACTGACTTTAAATTCTGAGTATAAATTATTACTCAGTATAAAATTAATTATAAGTATAATTAATTCTGAGTATAAATTATTATTATGGCCCTTCTGGATGCCATGAAGGACCATGTACAGATGCCCAATTGATAACATAATGTGTGTACACACACACATCTGTTATCAGTACATACAACATTTATAAAAAATTACATGATAACAATAAAAACAACATAACTGATTAAATTCGCATACATAGACAAATAAACAGGAGAGAGTCTTACAACTATACCAACCATACAATAATACATTTGGACTTGGTATATTGAAAGATGGTGTAATGGTACATGGCTACCTACTTCCCAATCCTTTGTGTTCTAACAATATCCCATATAAAGTTGTCGACAATCCGCTACTTTTCTTGCATATATTTTATTCTTATATTTTATGGTAATAACATACAATAAAAAACATCTACTTACCATGAATTTCTCGGTTTTAGTGTATGGTTTAGATTTCAATTGAATTTCTTCTCTAGGGTCCAGGGATTCGTCGCAGTGAGATTTAGAAACAATAGAGGTATACGACACAATGATTTGAACAACTTTAGTGTGGACATGTAATGGATTTAATATCATACCTTTTCTTAGTTACATATTACAATACAACAAAGATGGCGTCTTACCATCACTAGCTACGTGATTTCTACTCCTCTATTAATACTGAGTACCCTAATTTCATTATTCAATTGTATGCATGGTTTATTACCATACCTCTCCAAGAGACTGCAGTTCTCGTTATTATTTCTCTTTTATAAAATGACAGAAACCAATGCCTCAATTTTCTGATTAATAATCTATAAGTACAAACATATTCTTACGCACACACACACACTCTTTCCCCCATGTTATATGATCGGTACCTTTTGTAAATTTTGGATTTATATTTAGAGCTCATTTTCACCAAAGAATAACAGTTAATTAATTTGCACTTTCCTGATTACTAGTTGCGGTCTCCCTTCCAATGTTCTCCGTTTTGGCCAGGTGTTCGGCATCTCTCATAATCTCGTTTTGTTCCCTTGTTGCACTGAATTTAATTACATCTTAGGTAGCAATTAACTGTGCTACATTACTTATACTGTTAATTACATTTTAGATTGGTAAAAGAACACTTTTTACTGGCAAAACTGTGCCAGCCACAAATTTAGCATGTAGACATCTTGACGAGTTGTACAGGACTGGGCAGATGCAAAGCACATATTTTATGTATGTGTTAGCGCATCCACGCCATTGTCTATTGTTCAAAATTGGCTCACACCCTGTTGTCATGTCATTGTTTGTTAGGTCATCACTGATTTTAATGACGTCCCGTCTTCTGGACCAATGAGAGTGCCTATTTACGATCTGTTTCCACTTGGATGGCCATTTCGTACGTACATCTCTGCACGTCGGCTCCTGACCTTGGACTCGTTGTGATCTATTAGAATATGCGTGGTTGTCTCATCACAAAGGAAATTGTTCCCTCCATGTATGTGTGTGTGTGATACAATAAAATCCGATAATTTGTTACCACTCATACCATAATTCTGACATCGAGATTCTTGTACTGTCACAAAGTATGTAGAATATTTCTTGCCATTTAATTCCTGGTGTAACATACTGCAACACAGACAAGTCATTCTATACTATAGGCTATAATATCAACAGTTACCAGGCTCTGTGTGTTTGTTCTATATTGGTCTCCCTGTCTGTTTATGTTCAAAGTGAATGTTACTGTCTTTCTGTATGCATCATTTTACTTGTTGATTTTTAGTATTTCTTGATGATAGTATTTATTATTATCTTCTTTTTCTTCCTCCAGGAAATAGGTAGGTAAACCGCCTGTTCCAGCCCCAATGCAAATACATACACTTCACCAATGCTACCTAGGTCTTCCTATATTTCTTTGTCCAATAGGCTTGTATTGCCAAATTTTCGTATGCAACCTGCCATCAGGCATCCTATTCACATCAGCAATTCATCTCTCTTTTTGCTGTTATACCCTATATAAATTATAGCCTATAATTATGGTTTAGACACAAGCATTCGATTTTTAAGAATTTTTTCTCATAATTACTGACATGTTACGTTTATGTAGCTTTAACTGCAAAAAGTCAAAAGACAACTAAAACACAGAAAGTTTATTCAGAAGAAGAGTAAATGGTAACAGCATGCTAAAATTACTTTTTTTGTAAAACATTTTAGTAAATAGTGATAAGTGTTTAGATACAGAAATTTTCTTGCAAAAACAAATAGTTGTCACACAGGACACAATTTGCATTAAAGTACATTTTAAGCTCAAAGGATTAGCCCTTTTACCTCCAAGTGTTAACACTGTCCTCAACTCAACCCACGCAACAGCATGTACACTGCTAGTGTCCAAAGCAACACAATGCCTCAGTTCACCGATATTCAATATACATATATTCGTTGTTAGGATTTTCAGATTCGTTCTTTACTTCTTTTTCATTTACTCAGTCCAGATTCAACACTGTCCACTGGATTTAGTACGAATCCAAGGTGACAAATCCGTGCATTCCTCACAAGTATTTGTAAATAATGTTCAACGTTTCCGGCACAAGTAATTTTTGTTTGTGTAAACCATAGTATCTACACTTCTGTGTGATACATTTTTATTTCCCTAAAGTATCTTATAGTTCATAAGTGTGAACAACTAATATGTGAAATAGAATGACCAATCAGCATACTTAATTTCTATATTATTTTTTCAAATTTCAATTACGAATTCAAAATTATGCAACTTGTTTCGTATGGAAAAATTTTTATTTTTATGTACCTTTATTTTTATAATGTATATTGCATGTTACAAAATGTATATGTTTGAAAACACTGAATTAAAGATATCTTGAAAACCTACCTTGTACGCAACACAGTAAAATAGCTTTGGTCTGAAAGTGATAAAGTCACTTTGTTTCAGGTACACACGACTTTCATATAAAGTAGTCTTAAAAGTATTTTCCATAGTACTAAGTAAAAGTATACTTTTATAAGTGACCATTATACTGATTATCTCAGGCGTGTCCATATCACGAAAAATCTTCTAATTTCTATCCTAAATGAAGACATAAACCTGTTTGAAATGATTTGCTGTAGAAGCCTTATGTGTAGTAACAATTCATCAGTGTGTACAGTTTTCTATTCAGTTTGCTACACTCAACAAAATAGCCCATCACACAATTAAAAGACATATTGCTACGTTAAGAAGAAGAGACAACTATGTGACAGTAGTTAGATGGTCTTGAAAAGGCCCTGAAAAAACAATGAAAACATAATTTTGGGGGGCAAATTTCACTTTAGTTTTCAATGTAGTCCCCTTTTTTTATCAATCCCCTTTTGTGAGTAGGCGACACATTATGCCTAAAGCTTTCTTATATGCAATTCGCCATGCAAAATATGCCCAATACATTCTTTTGATATCTTACACATCTCAGCTAGTTCACGGACTTTCATTCGACAATCTTGCAATACAGCAACATGAACTTTTTCAATAATTACTTCAGTAGTAACCACTTCTGGCATTCCAGATCATTTAGCATCATCCGTACTTTTTCACTAGTTTCCTTTTTTCAATAAGACAAAAGTTGTGTGCTTCAAATAACTGTCAAAAGAATACTACTTGAAATACCTTCATGAAAATTTGGAATTAGTGGTTTGAATGGTTGTATTTTCAAACCATGGCAACGACTTTTACTTGTAGCACCATCTATGAAATACTGCACAGGCTTTTCACACCTCCCTCATGTATAAGCGGGATACACCTCTGCAGGATAAGCATCAGAGGGGCACTTAACAGTTCTCTTCTACCTGGCAATATAACAAGTGCAGATTTAAGTGATGATTGTGGTTCAGTGAAAAGTGATTACCGTGTTAATTAGTGTGAAACTGTAATATGGTGACATTTAACTTAAATTGTATAAGAGTGCCTTTGCTGATTTCTAACTACTGCTTTCTTCTAAATAAAGTTGTAATTAGTGACTTAAATTGGAGTCTGTTATTCTGTTTCCACTAAAAACATGACA
Source organism: Magicicada septendecula (assembly GCA_034769895.1). Taxonomy (NCBI): domain Eukaryota; kingdom Metazoa; phylum Arthropoda; class Insecta; order Hemiptera; family Cicadidae; genus Magicicada; species Magicicada septendecula. Next base: position 327,094,827 of record CM068373.1, read on the forward strand.
ATCCATGAGACCGTTGTAACACTTGGGTCAGAAGTGGAAACAGAAGACACTTTGTAGAAGAGTAGTGTGAGTGGTAATTGAAAAGAATGGATACTAGTCAGATGTTGGAAACTTTCCAAGTGCTGCTACTGCAAATGGAGGACTTACAACAACAGGAAGCAGAGGAGGCAGAGAAACGACGACAAGAGGCAGAAAAAGCAGAGGAACAAAAGAAAACGCATTTTTGCTGGAATCAGAAGAACGAGAAAAATAAAAATGTAAGCAGAAGGCAGAGTTGGATCTCCTACGTGGAGACATGGATGAATTACAATGCGCAAGATTGTCTGCAGCAGAAGAGTCAATTGCAAATATAGAGCAGATAAAAACAGAAGCCGAACAGTTAATGAACACACAACTCTGCATTTCAAATCAAATTGCTGAAGAGACTGTAGCAATGCCAAAGTACAAACAAAACAGAAAATAAGATAATAGCGAGTTACTTTGCCTGCAGTTGGGACAGTTCACGCCAAGACCCCAAAATTTGATGGAAGCACTCACTGGACAACATATCTTCGGCAATTTGAAACCACTGCATACGAAAATCATTGGACACAGAATGAGAAAGCAATTTCACTCGCTTTAAAAGGACCTGCCACAGAGCTATTACAGAAACTGCCACATGATAACTGGAACACTTTTGCAGACTTGAATAAAGCTCTACAATTATAGTACAGAGATAAGCATTTGTGCGATACGTACTACACTCAGTTAATAGCAAGGTGACAGCATTCTGGGGAGAGTCTTCAACAGATTGAAGGAAGTATCAACAGACTAATTAGACTGGCCTATCCTGAAGCACCAGAGCATTTTTGAATGATGTTTCCAATGCAGACATTTACTGATGGTGTCAGAGATAGTACACTACAAGAGTTATGAATGGCAAGACACCAGAATAGTGATGATTTCACCCACTTATATATCGAAGACTGATTGTATATTTTAAAAAACTTTACCTCTTCTGTATTCTCTTCATTTTCCACTTCTAAAACAATTTCATTCTTTATAATGGTACTGATGTCTTGCAAAAAGTGCTGTAACAAAATAAAAGTAAGTTACCAACAATTAGTTGCATCAATCTTTCTTTTGATTTAAATAAGGCATACAGACACTGTAGCATAGCATTTATATTTGTAAGTGAATTATACCTGTGCTTATATTAAACTATAAACTATAAAACTACAAAACCTAGTATGTTCAAGTCAAACCAAGCACCAGAATCCTACAGACGTACCAGGTATGCAGTTTAAACTAAACAAGATGGCTCCTGTACATCCACATGCTTGATTTCCGTCTAAAGGAATATTTTAGTTCTCCATTTAAACTGTAGAGGTCAGCATGCACTGGAACAAGCTTGGAGAAAAATGTTTCTGTTTGTACTATGTACATGTATTTGATAAGGGAAGCCTATTTTTGTTGTTTACCTACAGGCTGTTCATGAGATAGTCGGGGTTGTGATATTTTCCTTTATTGAAAATTGATTCCAGGAATTATTTTACAGAAGAAATGAATGAAATAATAAACAGTTCTGGCTCTGGCATCGATTCGTCAAATTCATATTCAAAATTTAGTGATAATGTGTGTGTTGATGGTAGTGACATTATGATGGTGAAGCTAATGATAATAGCTTCTCAGTTTTTAGTTGATATTATTGAAAACTTAAAACATATATATAATAATACAAGTGAATTTTGTATATCCAATTCGAGTTCATGGTACGAGATAGATGAACCAAGTACACATGGTCAAACTTTGTACCCATGTGTACTTTGTAATCTAAATACTATATTGCGAAGCGTGTAGATGACGTCACGTTTGTTCTCTGTTATCGCCAGCCAGGACTCCGACCGGCTGATTACAGGCAAAATTAAGTTAGTTCTACTAAAGACTCCGAGCTGATCACTCGTATTCACTCGCCGCAGCGGCTACTTACAGTTCTTTTTCAGTATTTAGTTCTAGTAGCATGATCACCAAGCGACTATTTATTTAGACAATTTTGGCTTACGGGTTGTAATGCACGCCCACATCTTATTTCTATTCAATTCTCTGGCACTCATGCCGTGTTAAAATCTGCACGCTTCAGCAATCAAATATGTCAATCTAAATTTTAATAAGAATTCAAATATGTCTCTTTAACTCAATAAACCATCATTTTCTGGAAACATTATACAGTCCACTCAATTATTTCATCTCAAACCAGCAAACTCCAATAGCGTTCCTAAGAACAACTCACGATTATCAAGAGCTTCTAAGACGCTACATTTTTGGTCCTCCAGGCCAGATTTTATTTTGGCCTTACGGGCAACATTTTTGGTCCAACGCGACCGCATTTTTGTCCACAGCGACAACATTTTTGGTCCTCACGGGACGGATTTTGCATTTTTTGTCCACAGCGACAACATTAATATTTCATTTAATGGGCCCAAACGGCGTTTGGTTCAAGCCCCAACATTTTCAACTTTGGATTGCTGACAGTTGCGTGCCTCTATTATTTTCAAAAATTACTTCACAATCAACACTACAAGATTCTGCAGAGCAGTAAACCAGAGACGACGGGACACGGCAGGACAGTATTAGTTATTCTACATTGAAAAAGTTCCACAGCTTTAAAATTATGGAGAGCTGCAACATCAGGCGTCATGATTTATATTTTCGATAACATTCACAACTAGTTTTAAGCAAATTAAGTGCCTATCATAGTCAGTTATATATTAAGGTACATAGATCACTGGCTCCTGCATTATATCAATTTGTAGTAAATTATTCTAAATTCCAACGACTGTTTACATTTAATTTTCGGTTTCAATTTGCATTTTAAATTTTTGGTCATAGCTGATGTGAAGGCCTTGATAAAGAAACGCGCCACAATCAAGGCGTCCATATCTCGCGTGAATACTTTCGCGGATAACTTTGATCCAGACATAAGCGACCATCATGCGTTAAAAATAAAGCTCTGCCATTTGATGGAATTGTCCGCTAAATATGACGATATTCAGACTCAAATCGAGGCTGATGATTCAGATTTCGCTCCAGTCAGTGACAGAGATCAAACCGAGGATGATCTCTGCAATATCGAATGCAAATTGCACCATTTATTGAAACAAGTAGAGGAGGTGAACCAAAAACCGTTAATTCAAACCGAAATTATGCCAATTAACCCCCCCCCCCGATACAATTAGAACCGATTAAACTGCCTTCCTTCTCAGGAAGCATTATTGATTGGCGACACTATTACAATATATTTGTCGAGTTAATACACATCAGAACTGATGTGACAGATATTCAAAAATTACACTACTTACACTCTTCATTGAGTGGCGAGGCATTAAATGTAATAAAATCTCTTCCAATAACTCATGAAAATTATGCAGTAGCCATTGGTTTATTACAAAACAGATACGACAGTAAATTAATTGTGTCAGCCCAGCACATAGGGAATGTCTTGGGCGTCAAGTCCGTACAACAAGATTCCAGGGTCAGCATTTCTAGGTTCATTGACGAGATTACTGCAAATATAAATGCCTTAAATTCATTAAATTTACCCGTAAATACATTTGAAATGATTTTAGTTCAACACTTAACGCAGAAACTCGATACTCATACGTGTCGGCTCTGGAAAGAAGGCTTGTCGGACGAACGACTTCCTAATTTTAATAATTTTATAAAATTTTTAAATAACCGAAGGCAGGTATTGCAAAACTTAGATAGCATGCCCAGTTCCGTAAACAAGATACACGTTAGCGATAAGAGTCCATATCGCAAAGCAATTAAACCGATTAATATTAATAGGACTGCATTCCATGCTCGTATCGGCAATAACATATGTCAGCTGTGCAAAGCTAAACACCATCTTACTGAGTGTCCGCAATTTGTAGCGATCACTCCTCTCCAGAGAAAAAATATCCTAATTAAAAATAAACTTTGCCTAAACTGCACACTGTCCCTCCAAATTCTCTTGCAGAACGTGTGCTAAACGCCATCACACAATGATCCATATATCTAGCAATAATGCTTCGTCCAGTAACAATCAGTGTTCATTAAAATTGCAAACAAACATCGATATTATTGTCCACCGCAGTCTGCATGACAACTGACCAAGCAGGTAGGAACACCCATTTTATTGGACTCAGGATCGCAAGCTAATTTCTGCACCATGAGTTTCGCTCGCCACATGGGTTTAAAACTGATTAAATCTCAATTACCCATCACGGGTATAAACAATTCATTATCTCAAGCTGATTTCAGTACCAGAGTAAGATTGCATTCACGTTATAAAAATTTTAATTTGAACATACATTGCGCTGTGCTTCCCAGTATCACTAATAATCTCCCTGCTGAATCAATTGACCTCTCCTCCCTAAACTTACCAAAGGGCATATTTCTAGCTGACCCACAGCTGAACTTTTCGTCGCAAATTGATATATTGCTCAGTGCTCAGTATTACTTGCAATTAATTGAACCTGTCAAATTTATTCGTAGCCCACATTTCCCCATAATACAGGAGACTAAGTTGGGATTCATTCTTGCAGGTAACTTGCCATTTAATGTCGATATGATAAAACCGGTTTCATAATTCATGGTATGTGAAGATGATAACGCCGTTTCCTCGCAACTAAAGGACTTTTGGAAGTTAGAGGACGTTGCTATTCGTGCTCCCTCCATTGAGGAATCGGATTGTGAGAATCATTTTGTATCGAATACTGTCTGTAATAAGGATGGCAGATTTGTGGTATCCCTACCACGCAGGTTACATAATCGTAATTTAGGCGATTCTCTCTCCGGCGCTATCCGCAGGTTCCAATCACTGGAGCTCAAGTTCAAGCAGAACCCTGCTCTTCACAAGGATTATAGCGCCTTTATGCATGAATGTTTAAACCTTGGTCACATGTCTTTATTGATGCGTACGATTTATCGGTAGACCAGTCAGATACATTTTACTTGCCGCACCATTCAGTTTTTAAAGGCTCTAGCATAACTACTAAATTGCGAGTTGTTTTCGACGGCTCCGCCAAAACAACAAACAACTTGTCCTTGAACGACACACTGCTGGTTGGTCCCACGGTCCAGCAAGATCTGTTCTCTATTATGGCTCGATTTCGTACTCACCGATATGTCCTCATTTCGGACATCGAGAAGCTGTATCGGCAGATTTTAGTTAATCCGAAGGATTCCAATTTGCAGCGCATTGTCTGGCGCGATGCCCCCCATAGGGAACTCCAACATTACGCCTTGAGGACAGTCACCTATGGGACTGCAAGTGCGTCATTTCTTGCTACAAGATGTCTGGCTCAAATAGCCAAGGAAATTAAAACTCAATACCCTATAGCTTGTTCAGCTATCGCGAACGATTTTTATGTGGACGATCTTGTCACCGGTTCAGACAACCCTCACATCCTATCCACAATGAAATCCGACGTCACAGAGTTACTAAGCCAATACGGTTTTACATTGCACAAATGGTTCTCCAACAATCAGAAAATCATAACTTCGCACGCTCATTCTTCCCACGACTTTAGTAAAAATCAAACTGTGCGTACGTTAGGCATTCAATGGAACATGGACGAAGATAGTTTCTTATATAGTGTCCAGAGACACGCCAATCCCGAGGTGGTCAACAAGAGAGGTGTATTATCAGTCATCGCAGGAATTTACGACCCTTTGGGTCTCATTGGCCCTGTTACATTCTGGTGTAAGCATTTTATGCAGCGATTGTGGTTAGTGGGTACAAGTTGGGACGAACCCTTATCAGATTCATTATCTAATCAGTGGTTAGAACTTTATTCTCAGCTGGTTTCAGACACTTACTTTAAAATATCTAGGTCTGTAAAGAGTTTAAACAATTCGCAAATCATTGCATTCCATACATTTTAGGTTGAATTGCATACATTATACAAGATGAATTGCAGCTCATGCGACATGTTCTACATAGGCCAAACAGGCAGACCGTTTGAAGAAAGATATAACGAACATCTTCCCAGAAGGGAATTACATAAAACAACATCTAATTTTGCCAGGCACCTGATACTATGTAATCATAACTACAGTGACTTTGAGACAAATTTCCAGCCTTTGCATTGCTGCAGGAAAGGAAAATACATGGACGCACTTGAGGAATACGAAATATATAAAGCCGTCAAAATCAACAGTGATTATATCTTGAATGATAAACTTACATTTTCACATAACATATTGTACGACACGGCAATACTTGCACACGGGCGCCGGTAAATGAAATGTCACAGTACATACGGGCTATAATAAGCAAAACAGGTTTATCAGTGGCTATATAAACAGTGAATCAGTTGATCGATATTGTCCACGCGAAAGCAGTCGATCGATATTGTCCACGCGAGAAACATAAACTTTCATGTTCGCGTCTGTGAGTTTCCAATGTCGTAAAAGTGCACTTTTACCGTAATGATTTTAGTGTTTTTAAGTTTTTAACGATCTCCTATGAGTGATTAAGATTTCTGAAGATGGCAATTCGTTGCCGAAACGCGTCAAATAAGACGAGAAAAACGAAGTCGCACGACGGATTTATGGTAAATATCTATTATATTGCATTCCAACATAACGGCTTTGCCGACTCGTCAGCTAAGGGTTACACGTGTTGTATTTACGTGCGTACGGTCTATTCAAACCACACCATCTCATCAAACCTGTTATGTTCTAATTCTAGAGTCGCTCCATTGAAACAGATAACACTACCCAGACTTGAACTTTGTGCATGTCTATTGTTGGCTCAGTTAGCTTCCAAGGTTATAGACGCCGTGAATTACAAATTCGATGAATTATATTTTTACTCGGACTCAATGATAGCCTTACACTGGATCCACCAGCAATCTTCCCGATGGAAGGTATTCGTCGCCAACCGTGTTGCCGAGATACAGCGTCTCACTACAAGGGATACCTAGCATCATGTATCGTCATTGGACAACCCTGCCAACATTTTATCGCGTGGTTATCTCCCTCGGATTTTACACAGTCATCCACAATGGTGGCATGGTCCATCCTGGTTATCCCACGAGTCATCATCATGGCCTATCTGTGCCTTCGATGCCCATTCTCCCTGCACTCATCTTGAGCTTGAGCAGGAACAACGTAAACAGGTCCAAACCTCACTAATTGTCGCATTATCCACATTTAATTGTTGAGAACTACTCACTGCTCTCAAAGCTCATTCGCGTGTTTTCGTATTGTTGTCGATTCATCCGAAACTCTAGGATTCCCACAGAGGATAGGAACACTTCCTTTTAACCTCCCATGAGTTACATGGTACACTTTTGGTTTTTATTTGCCAGTCCCAGAAGTCGCATTTTGGAGTCGAAATTAAGAAACTTGAGGAACAACGCTGCATCCCTAATAACAGTAAAATTCTCTCTCTTCACCCCTTTCTGGACAAGTCAGGAATACTACGCGTAGGGGGACGCCTTCAGCACTCTCAGCTCAACTACGAGAGCAAACACCAAATCATATTACACCCACACTCTCATCTCAGTAAATTAATTATACAAAGCGAGCACCTTCGTTTATTACACGCTGGTGTACAATTGACTTAGTTCTCTCTACGACGGAAATATTGGATACTTAATGACAAATCTTATATACGTTCGGTAATACATAAATGTATCTCCTGTTTTAGATTCCGATGCTAGGGGCGCAAACCAATTACTAGGACAATTACCCCCCTCCCGTGTTACGCCTGCTAAACCATTTTCCCAATCGGCAGTCGACTATGCCGGTCCAATATTTGTACGTCATGGGGGACAGCGTTCAAAATCAACTTCCAAGGCTTATATTGCCTTATTTATATGCATGACCACTAAGGCCATTCACTTGGAACTTGTCTCAGATCTGACATCAGACGCCTTTATAGCTGCCTTAAAACGGTTTATTGTGCGTAGAGGTATCCCTGATCAGATATTTTCTGACAACGGAACAAATTTTCGTTGTGCAAGTACCACGCTTCACGAATTATATAAACTTTTGCAGTCTAAGGGTTTTGAGCAGTCCGTCCAGGGTTTTACCAGTGCCCAAGGCATTAACTGGTCCTTTATTCCTCCCTCAGCACCGCATTTCAGCGGCCTGTGGGAAAGTGGAGTCAAGAGCGTCAAGTTTCACTTGCGACACATGGTAGGCGGAACCATTCTTACCTTCGAGGAGTATTACACCATTTTAACCCAGATTGAGGCTTCCCTTAATTCACGCCCCTTGTTCGCCATATCCAATGACTCTAGGGACCCCGAACCTTTAACTCCAGCTCATTTCCTGGTTGGTTCTCCGCTCACTGCTCTCCCGGAACTTGACTATTCCCAAATCAATATTACTCGTTTGGGCAGATGGCAACTGCTCCAAAGATTCACCCAATCCATTTGGAACAGGTGGTCAAAAGATTACTTGCACCAGTTGCAACAGCGCAACAAATGGCACGTTACGTCAAAAAATTTGACTCCCGGACAACTCGTCCTTATTCTAGATGACAATTTGTTAACTCACATTACTCATACACACATTTATTTTTGTATATATTTACTTTTGCTGATATAAGGTAAACACGTGTACTTACCATTTCAATGTATGTGTGAGCACGTGGTTCCTTTCCAATATAAATCTCTCTTTAAGGGGCCAGGGTTCACTCTCGGCAAGATTCAGATACAAAGAGGTGACAGAAATGACAACACTGATTCTCATTTGAATGTAATCACTAGATTTTAATTGCCAGAATAAAATAAACATATATATTGAATGATACCCAAAATGGCGTCACATACAATTGCCAAAAACAAAATGGTGGTTACATTTCCTTAAACCCTATTCAGTTATAGTTACTTTGTATTATGGTGAATCTTGTTAATATTTTATATTTACGTCTGGCTGCAGCTCTAATAACACATAATTAATTATATACTGATATGCTACACAAACCAATGTCCTATTTAGTCAGCATCACGGCCATGCGTTTATTCACTCATACGCTCACTCACCCACACTATCGCAAATACATTTTATCAAATTTATCTTTTATTTGAGCTCTTTAATATGTAAAAAATGTGATAATTGTTTGACTTCTCTGTAAATGGACCAGAGTTGCTCCCTCACTGGTGTTAGATGTCATGCAGTAGTATGGCAGATGGTCGCCTCATATTTATCATTTATCTGTTGGTGTGCACTGATTCTACATCTGATGTTTGACTGTTTACTATTAATTGAGTCTTTTACAACTCCACTGTCACATTTTTAATTATGGATAATAACTTTCTTAAAACTTCTGCTGAAAACTGAGTCGACAGCGATACATCGCTGTTGACCCGTTGGTGTGCTGTGCGGAACTTAGAACGAGTAATATGCAAATTTTCGTATGTTTTAGTGCATTTGACGTCACCGTCTTTTGTTGCTCGGCCAACGCCTCGTTTCATACGTTGTTGTCGACAGCGATACATCGCTGTTGACCCGTTGGTGTGCTGTGCGGAACTTAGAACGAGTAATATGCAAATTTTCGTATGTTTTAGTGCATTTGACGTCACCGTCCTTTGTTGCTCGGCCAACGCCTCGTTTCATACGTTGTTGTTCCTGCATCATTGTCTTTTATTCATGACGACACAGCTTTATAAACCAATCACAATTGTTATTAAGAGTTCGTAACACATACACCGCCATCATCTCTGCTTGCTTTTGCTCGTCCACCGGTGACCTTGGCATTATGCTCCTCTCACTGAATATGCGTTGTTCCTTTTTACAGAGGGACAATGGACCTAACCATTCTTTATTCAACTGTGATACAATAAAACATTATAAAACAACCTCAAATCCCATAATTAAGGTATTGGGCCTTTATGTACTGTTACAAATTCCCCCCCTCTTCAGTGGAAACGCGGGGTAGTCACGAATGTTTACTCGGGTCAGGATTCAATAGTGCGCGTTGCGGACGTTCGCACCTCACATGGTATTCTGCGTCGACCCATCCATAAATTGTGTCCACTTCCAGTGGACTCCGACTAATTGCATGCATTCTTGCGACATGCATCATTGTAACATTTATCATGCTTTCGATTTTTTGTTTGTATTATATTATTACCAAGTTTTTATTAGTTTATTCCTATGTCTCATTATCATGTTATTATTATATTTTGAATTTTTTGGGAATTGTTATTACAACATTATGCATGTAAATTATTATGTCTTGTCATTGTATTGTTAATTGTTACATATTATTGAATTTTGTGATCATAATAATATCATAATATTAAATCATAATAGTTTATACTATTATATACTATTAACTATTATGTCAATCCTTATGTATTATGTATACTCATACACTCATGTTATGCATTTTTACATCAATTGGATATGTCTACCATATCGCCATGTACTACTGAACTTTGATATCATTATACTAATACTATACATGTACATTATTATGTCTTTATTATTTGTATTATTATATTGAATCAGTGTTGAGGATGTTTTCTTTTATATAAATTAAGGGTCGTCACTTACGTTTTGTTAAAAATTAAATATATGTATTTAATGTCCATATGTTCATGCTTCAAGAGAGATCGTGTTTAGTTATGTAAAGGCTTGTTTTTATCATGATTTTTTACTTTGTACATTTTCTAGCACAGAAATTGTTTTGTTCTGCCTTTGAGCTTTTCTGATAGCTTAATGAATTTTGTTATTTACAGATTTTTATGTTAGAAGTGATTTACTTTAATCAAAGGGTCAATTTAATGTATAAGGCTTTTAAGTATATTATGTATTGTCTTTGTATATAACATTTGATAATAATTTGTAATGTACTTTTCACAGTTAATTAAGTTGCAAAATCGCCCCGATTTTGTGCAGGTAGTATGGTCAAACTTTGTACCCATGTGTACTATATAATCTAAATACTATATTGCGAAGCGTGTAGATGACGTCACGTTTGTTCTCTGTTATTGCCAGCCGGGACTCCGACCGGCTGACTACAGGCAAAATTAAGTTAGTTCTACTAAAGGCTCCGAGCTGATCACTCGTATTCACTCGCCGCAGCGGCTACTTACAGTTCTTTTTCAGTATTTAATTCTAGTAGCATGATCACCATGCGACTACTTATTTAGACAATTTCGGCTTACGGGTTGTAATGCATGCTCACATCTTATTTCTATTCAATTCTCCGGCACTCATGCCGTGTTAAAATCTGCACGCTTCAGCAATCAAATATGTCAATCTAAATTTTAATAAGAATTCAAATATGTCTCTTTAACTCAATAAACCATCATTTTCTGGAAACATTATACAGTCCACTCAATTATTTCATCTCAAACCAGCAAACTCCAATAGCGTTCCTAAGAACAACTCACGATTATCAAGAGCTTCTAAGACGCAACAACACATGTTCAAGAGTTGTAGCCTAACCTCAATTGATAAGATATCTTCTGTTTTTGACTGATTCAGTGAATTTTTTGATAAAACAATATTTAGGGGTAAGCAATGTAATTCTGTTTACAGCTGTAATCTGTGTTGACAATTTACTGCACATGAATTGACTTTAATAAAAATGTGTACCCAATTTTATCAACTTAAAAAAAACTACAAAACACTATAACAAAATATAGGCTATAATATTTAAAAGAAAATGTGTACTTTATAACAATTAGAAAAATATATAGTGATTGTAAAAGTGTTGTTCGTGTTGTATGCTGTCGGGCGTTACCTCCGCGCACTTTTTTGTTACTTACTATTGACTGGATCCTCTGCGGTGATGTAGTCCTGTAACACAACTTAATACTATGTTTTTTGTGGGTGCCACTTGGAATCGTTTGTTCCAAGAATAAAATGTGATTATTAAAGAAATTAAAATTTTTAAATCTTACTTCTATGAAAAATATAAACAAGTCAGTTAGCTTGAAAAAATCAGGTAAGTTTAATGATTCTTCAAAAACAAAAAAAATCGTCTGAAGGACTAACATTCATAAAAAATTATACAATTGCAGAGTTACTAAAGAAAAAAATTCACAAGTTATTATTATTATTGACAATTTTATATATCCAATCAAGTATCGGCTAGTATTTTCAATTTTTTACTCAGTTGAAAAGCATGAGTTTAATACGTGAAAAAATCTTTACTCTCAGGACGTGACTCCTTTGAACTACCAAGACATATCAATAAGATGCCTTACAAGAAAAATTAAGTGATTTGAAGGTGTGTGTGTGGCGTGTGCAGTACAACTGTGTGATAAATGTAACCAGTAAAAAATGACTTTAATTTTGGTAACTCACGTTCCAATGGTTAATTAATCTCGCACAGGACACTCCTCTCGGGTAGTTTTTCAATCTCGCCTCTTCATGTGTGCACTGAATCTATTTTAAGTCAAAATTGCGATCATTTACTATTTCCGCACTTTTTGTGAAAACGTTTGGCAGTAGATTCTCGTTCAAACCCCGCCACTACAAATCAGCTGCTCTGCGTTGATTCCCAAATTGGCCGCCACAGCGCTGATTCCCTTGCAGTATCAAGAAAGGCTTTGTGTTTGTTTGTTTACGTTAAGGGGGTTATTGTCAAGTTAGTCTGTCTATGCGAACACAGCAGAATTGGTTCTCTATTTAAAGTTTTGGTCCCTCCTGGGCCGTTGACGTTCTGGCTGCGTGATTTCTATTAAAATTTGCCGTGTTGCTGCTCTATTTCAGCAACACATTGGCGTAGATTCTTGTAGAGGTTATGTCAGTCTGTTTGTCAATGTACGGGAAAAGCCTTTCTTCGGGTCTTGTCGATTTCTCGCCTCTCGGTTTCGCCTTAGCTGCGTTGATCAGTGTCGTGGGCGATGCATCTGTTCTTGGGTTCAAGTTTCAAGTGTTTTTGGGTCGAATTTGGTCTCTCTTTTATACTAATTCAGGCTGATTGTTTCCATTGACTTCCGGTATATTTGTGTAAAAATTCCTTCTAGATTGTTCGAGAATAAATGAAATGGAACATCATGGAACAATTTTAACTTCCGTCGAAGCTTTTAGAACAAATTTCTTATTCTTCACACTAAGGATATTTCAAAAATTACTCTGGTATTTATCAAACAGTTTTACATTAGTACACACAATTTGTATGCCATTATTACATTTAGATTCTCTGTTTTCAACTGAATCTAGTGATACTAATTATGATTGGTTTCTGAATAAATTAACTCTAATATACACAATATACAACTCTCACCTTGGGTTGTTGTCATTGAAATTCAATTTTTTTAGAACAAAAATTGTTGTGAAACTATTATGTTTCTTCCACAATCTGAACATATAACATTACTATCTTCCTATAACAAAACAAACAAATTTTAACATATATAATACATAGATAATTACAATTTTACATGGCCCCTGTCCATGGCCTAGGTTTTTGTCAATGTTATAACACAATAATTAGTCTCTTTCTTTAACATATGTAGTATTTCACTAGTGTACACTCAGAGTTTATTATATTGTCTGTCTTTTGTGATACCTGGTTACTCTTTACACATATTATTTTTATTACAGGATGACATAGCATCATATTGACTGGTCTTGAGATGCCCTTTTTCATGGTGTGACAAATCTCACTCTTATAAGTTAAATTCTTTCATAATTGATCTTATTTTCAACTGAGTTTGTTCGTTTTTAAGGTATACTGAAGTATTGTACCATTCTATTTTATTTTTGTCAATATTTTGTAAATATTTAGCCAGATAGGACTATTTTTGTACTGGTTGATTGGCTCCAGCCATACATGGTATAGGTAAATATTTTGCTAACTTGACTATTACAATGTTAAAGTTAGTCAAATATATTAGTATAGTCGCTTTATATTACATTTCAACTTTCTAATGCAATTTGGTTGCATTTTGGCAACATTAAATCCATAAATCATACAATATTATATGCCTACCACATGTTTTTAGTTAATACTGTTTTTGGCTATTTTGACTGACTTTTATTCATTTGACAGCTTTCTTTATTTAAGATAAATTGTTCACTTTTGTCTGCTTGACAATTACATATAGTTTTTATTTCAATCTGATAATAATTAATTTTTTCATGAAATCTGAGTGTTTGGTCTCAAATCCAACACATTAATATTTTTTGTCATAACAAATATATTGCGACAACACAAATTACTAAACTATTGGCGCATAGGATATGATAGTATGTGTATTTCAAATTACAAGTCTATATTGGAGGGTTTAAGATTATTTATTGTACAAACACAAGTTATAGTTTATATGGTATATTTGAAATGTACAGAATGTAATGTTTGATATAGCGTCTTTCTTTTAAAGTGTTAAATAATGTTCATACGCAAGACGTGATACGTTACATAAGAAGACTCCCACGATGATGTTGTTGAAGAGAAGGGCCGGTCTTTGCGGTATAGATGGATCGTCAGGTGTGGCTTACAAATGACAGACGTTTCACCAGAAACGTTTACAGCTGGGCTGGCGTCCTGTAACAGCTTGGCTGATGTCCTGTAATAGCTGGGCTGGTCCTATAACAGCTGGGCTGATGTCCTGTAACAGCTGGGCTGATGTCCTGTAACAGCTGGGCTGGTCCTATAACAGCTGGGCTGATGTCCTGTAACAGCTGGGCTGATGTCCTGTAACAGCTGGGCTGATGTCCTGTAACAGCTGAGCTGATGTCCTGTAACAGCTGGGCTGATGTCCTGCAATACCCACGATGAATCCGACACTTCGCACACAACGGTACTACGGATTTTATTACTCGCCAAACTTATATAGAGTTTAAGACCAAGTAATATCTCAGGTGACAGTGAGTTTAATCAATAACGGTATATTGAGCTTATACCTCTCCAGCTTCTTCAAGTGTTCTCGCGAATACGAAGGTCTACCGCGATCAGCAGACCACCCTATGAGGAAATCTTGCACTAGCACGGAAACGTCTTGATGGAACTATTGCGTAACAATTTATACTACTGTCACTGCGGAAAATCTCGCACAGTGATACAGTTACACTCACTTCTTACACACGTAATACTACAATAATAATATCGTGTGTAAAGATATAAAATCAATTGTTATGCGACACACGCGTTACTATCCCCGAAAAGTCTTAACAGATCCTTGCAAGCGGTAGAATCTTGTACAAGGAATTGTATGTACCGTTCGTGGTAGCAGCAGTGAAGAACTGCTTGTAATTTTTCGCACAATGCGTTAAAACACTGATGTGTGCAAATGTACCACACACACAGTTCTGAGTCTTCCCGTTTCACTAGCGACGAATAGTTTTTACAACCCCTTGCAAGCGGTAGAATTCTTGTACAAGGAGTGCACGACCCGTTCGCGGTAGATGGCGTAGAAGAACTGCCTGTGTAACGACAGGCTTAAGAAAATTTCCAACCACCAGTCCGCATTCTATTGGTGGATGGAAGTCACATGGTTAGTAAAAGTGACAATGCACTTTTCATGCATCAGAGTGCATTTACCTTGTAACAGCATGCATAGCGGTAATCAGACTACTCGTATCTCATGCATGCTGCCTACATATTAATAATATACATGAACGTAAACAATAGTCCGACAGGTATAGGGATTGTAGTGATACACACGTCTCAGTTCAGTTAATGGCCACACAACGATAATACTTCACGCGCCACCCGGGAAACGTTTACCCTCGCGCACGCGCGCACATTTCCACTAACACAGTACATGGATCACCATAAATAATAATGCACAGTTTTTTTAAACTAAACCCTTAACCTTACTAAATACAATTGATAACAACCAAACTTAACCATCTACCAAAATATAATATGAATGTCCGTTGTCTGTGTAATATATGACTTGCCCCGCCTATCATGATCCTGTGATTCGTTGCAGGATTAACTCCCTCCCGCATAAAAAAAAAATTTTTTTTTTTTTTAGTTAACTAACAAAAAATAAAATTTTTTTGTTTTTTTTTAATATACCTAAAAAACTTCCTAATCCTGAAATAATAATAATACCCTCAAACTAAAATCAAATAAACATCCTCAATTAATACTAACATTACCAACTGTCACTTTGACAGAAGCATCAATTCACAAGACACGTGGTAACCTTCAAACCAAAACAAACACACATGTTCTTGACACACAGATAACGAAATCTTATGCAGGATCATAGCGTACACAGACAACATTCCTTATCTAAACTAGATTATTGTTCACTCTCAGAGTCATCTTACATACAACATTTAAACCTGAACTTGACATATTTAACATCACTACACATTCTTACCCCTATATCCTGACATTAATTTCTGAGTTTACGGATCCTTTGTATAATACTTCCTCAATGAGGACGCATGGAATTTACCAATCGCACGGTTGGTATTTGGGTTGGTTAAGATAAAGGTATTTTTCCCAACTTGCTCCGACAGGGTATACGGACCATTATACAGCCTAAAAAACTTCGCGGCTGTGTTGTCCTCCCTTCTTCCAACATTTAATGCTCGTAAAAGCACACTCTCTCCAGTCTTGAACTTGACTAGTTTATGTTCCGCATTAAATTTCTCCGTGCGCTCCTCGGCGCACTTTTTAATGCGTCTTCTAGCCTCGATTTTCTTTATCTCAACTGGTATAGGCATATTATGTGTCGCTATCCTTTCAATGTGTTACCCCAGACCCGGCCTGGCATTTCTCCGGTTTGGAGTTCATTCGGAGTATACCCAGTAGTAGAATTATAATTTCCATTTATGGCATACTCAAAAAATTCTAGGAATTCCGGCCACTTACTCTGGTTAGTATTACAGTACGTACGGAACAACCGTCCCAACTCCTTGTTGACCCGCTCGGCCAAGTTACCTTGCGGTCTCCGGATCGCTGTCAAGACCGTCTGGACCCCGTGTTTCTCAAGCTCGGAGTGCCACTTGGTGTTCGTAAATTGCTTACCTTGATCTGAGAGTATCTTCCTTACGGGACCATTTTTCGGCATGTATTTATTTAGCATAATGTTTATGACAGCCGACGTAGTAGGTCTACCAATAGCATATAGGCTAACATGTTTGGTAAAGGCATCCGTAACGACCACCAGGTTCTTCATTCCACGTGCCGCCCGAGGAAGTGGACCCAAAAAATCAATGCATACAAGGTCATTTTTATTACGGACGACAATGTTACCCATTTCAACCTGTGTATGTTGGTTCGGATATTTCGCTGTTTGGCAGATGTGGCATGAGCGGAGTATGGCCTTTATTTTCCTGGTCATATTTAGCCACACAAAATCCTCCCGCATTGCCAGGTAACATTTATAAGGCCCCGCATGAGCCAGACTCTCATGACACATCCAGGTGAGGTCTTCCACCATGGCGTCCGGTACCATAATCTTCCATCCGCCATTGATAATTTTATACACTACGTCTTTATATATTCTGTACTTAGGGTTTTCTTGTATCTGGATAGCGTCACATATCCGCTTCAACTTTGTGTCACGCTGCTGTTCCATACCAATATTTCTTAGCTTATTTTTGAGACTGTCTTCTAATTTATATTTGACAGCTAGAATTTGAACCTCCTGGTTATTAGACGCATGACGTTCTTCCACCATTGGAGGGTATCGGCTTAACGTGTCAGCTGCTTGGTTCTCGCTTGCCTTACAGTACTTAATGGTAAAGTCGTACTCTTGGATGGCCATGATCCAACGGGATATGCGAGCGTTCGCTAACTTGCAGCGCAACATGAACGATAAGGCCTGGTTGTCCGAAAGGATTTCGAAGTGTTGTCCAACCAGGTAATAACGAAATTTACTAATGCAGTACACAATAGCCAATATTTATTTCTCCGATGTGAAATAGTTACGTTCGGCCCCTTTTAGTGACCTACTACTGTGCGCAATTATTTTGTTTTCGCCCTTCTCATTCCGTTGGTAGAGTACCCCTCCAATGGCATAATCAGAAGCATCGCAATTCAGGACATATGTGCCCCTTTTCTCAGGATGAAACACGTGCAGGTTTCTACTATACAAATTTTTAGTCGCGTCGAAAGCATGCTGATGACGCTCCTCCCATCTCCATTTATTACTCCTACGAAGTAGTTCTAACAACGGCTCAATTGTCTCAGAATATTCTGGAGTAAAACGTCTGAAGTAACCAGTCAATCCGAGGAACGCTCTGATATCCCTGGGTTTTGTGGGTTTCGGGAACTCCATGATCGCATGTATTTTTTCCGGGTCCGTTGTTATACCTTCCGCTGAGATAATATGACCCAAAAATTTAATTTGCGATTTCCCGAACTCACACTTTTCAAGATTGAGAGTCAGGTTAGCGGCTTGCAATTTCTGAAATACAATCTTGAGATGTTCAAGATGTTCTTCAAATGATTTGGATATGACCAAAATATCATCAACAAATATGCTGACGAAGTCCTCCACCTCGGGTCCCAGAGCTAACTCCAAACATCTGACCATGGCCGCTAAACTGGTAACCAAACCAAATGGAACTACTTTAAACTGATAGCATTTATTTCAATATAGAAATGCTGTGTATCTTCTCGACTCCTTGGCAAGGGGAATCTGCCAGAATCCACTTTTGAGATCAAGGCGAGACATGTATTTAACCCCTTGACATTTTATGAATAAGTTCTCCGCATTCGGAGCACAGTCGTAGCATTTTTTTGTAATAGAATTTAGATTTCTCATGTCGAGACATAATCGAATGTCGTTATTTTTCTTTTTAACAACAACCATAGGATTTAAAAAATTGCTATCAGTTCGTTCAATCACACCATTCTGAAGCATACTCTTAACTTCGGCATCAACCTGTTGTTGATAGTGAAGGGGGATGGGGTACGTCTTCCGTACAAATTTATTTTCATCCGTGACCTGAATACTGTGTTCATAAACATTCGTGACGGTAGGATTTTTGGAAAACACAGATTCAAATTTATCAAGCATACTTTGCAGCTTATCTTGCTCATTGCTCGTTATCTGCCTGCTGTGAGTCCGCAGATTATGTGTTATCTTATCGGCAAGTTGAACCGCTGGGCGAGTTATAGTAATAGATTCACAATCAGACCCCGTCTTACCCCTCCTGCGTCCTAACCTGATATTGTGTTTACTATTATTTACTGTACATTCTAGTAATTTATTTGGAAAATCAATGGTCGCGTGCAGTTTATTTAATGTGTCCACTCCCAAAATAACATTATACACGAGTTTCTTGACCATAAGCACAGTGACCTCTATTTCCATTCCCTGAATGGATACTGTTATCATAGCTTGACGGTCAACCCTCTGAGATTCACCCGTCGCTGATTTTATGATTTTGTGGGCTGCTGGCAGAATCGGGATTTTTTTAAAATGTTTCCTGTGCCTCTCTAGGAATCGCTCATCCATTAACGAAATTTCTGCGCCGCTGTCAAATAAAACTTCGCCGACACATCCGTTAATTTTCGCGTTGACAATGAGGTCAGTGTCATTTTCAACGCTAATACCTTTCTCATTTTCCTTACTATGGTTATTGCAAATTAAACTCTCTCTAATTACGGCAGGATATAGGCCGGACACTACAAAGTTTTTCTTATAATTAACATCTTTCACATTTGATTTATTGAACTGCTTTTTATATTTACACCGGGCTTTTGAAACTTCATTCCTACCTTTACGTGTATTAGTTATTCTGTTGCACGGACTCACGCCGTGCAGCCTTACACGTTTTTTGACTGTTCTATATCGGAATCCTCTTCCTCTACTACTGCTACTTTATTGGCACTAAATTTTTGATTGGTATTTCTATTCGACATCTTAGGTCTTTGTTGTTGTTGCGACTGTGTTTGCTTAGTTTGATTTTGATATTGAAAACTTTTATGCGGTGTTTCATTACTGTTACCATTGGTAATCGGGTTGTCGATACCTTCCCATTTTGCAAGTAATGTGAGTAGCTCATTCCACGACTTAACTCCTTGCGTAAGGACGGCCACCTGTATCCCGCGTCCAAAGTGGTGCGCAAGTTTACTTACCATGTCAGGTTCGGTTAAGCTAGGCTCAAGATATCTAGCTCTGGATATCAACTGCATCACATATTCATCTTTAGGACCTCTGGTATAAGAATATTTTCCAAACTCCAGCTGCGTACGTATCTTCCGCTGGATCTCCTCATTCCAGTATCTAGCTCTGAAATGTCTTACCAGGTCTTCCAACGTGTTGATTTTATCCTGGACGATACTAAACCACTCCGCAGCGGTACCCTTAAGTCGCCGCACTATGAAATTAATTCTATCCGCTTCACTTTAGGTATCACCAATTTGCTCCAGATCCCGCTGGCAACTTTGAATGAAATCCATGGGGTTTTCATTCTGCCGTCCATAAAATCTTTGCTGTGAATTAACGTCATCCAAAGTCTTATATACATACGTAGTACAGTTTAGTGGTGACGAGGTACTTTGCAATCGTGACACTTGCTGTTGCAGCTCTTGAATCCGCACGTCTTGCTCGGCCATTAATTCACTCACCGTGGATCTGTGTTGTATTACCTGCTCCTCCATTCCAGCGAGTTTCTCACCATACTCATTAAGTCGTGACTTATTAACCTCCAAACTCGCCTCTATATCAGCTTTCATAGCTTCCACGGTCTCGCTAATACGCTTTTCTGCCGCTTCTATCATTTGTTTGCTTTGTTTAGATTGCTCCTGCACAGCCGCGTATAATTTCTTGTTCTCATCATGGAGTGACTTGTTTTGTTTCCCGGCTTCTATTTTACCAGATTTAATTTCTTCTTTACTGGCTTTCTGCTCTTCTTTAATTGCTTTCATTTCTTCTAATAAGGCCGCTAAAGCATTCTTGATTTCAGCAGTATCCGCCATAATGATTAAAATTTAATTTAAAATTTTAGTAAATTTAAATTTATTGATTTATACGCAAAGCAAGTTATTATTATCACAACAAGATTAGAACATATGGTAACCAGTTTATATGCACACAGAAAGCAGTTCAAAACATCAACATGTAAATACCTTATCTAACATACAACAACTAATAATCTACCTCCAATATACTGATAAAATCTGTTCATATATGATATACAAGAGAATATGCACTATTGAAAAATTATATCCTCAGCTTTTCACATGAACAATACACATACAATTATTACGTTAATTATATTTATACGTCGGATTTTTCCAACAAATTTTATATTCATAGACAAATATATAATAGCGTAAAATTACCGCTATTTACGAGCCCTACGTTGCTAAGCGCCAAAATATCTCTATGCGACAACACAAATTACTAAACTATTGGCGCATAGGATATGATAGTATGTGTATTTCAAATTACAAGTCTATATTGGAGGGTTTAAGATTATTTATTGTACAAACACAAGTTATAGTTTATATGGTATATTTGAAATGTACAGAATGTAATGTTTGATATAGCGTCTTTCTTTTAAAGTGTTAAATAATGTTCATACGCAAGACGTGATACGTTACATAAGAAGACTCCCACGATGATGTTGTTGAAGAGAAGGGCCGGTCTTTGCGGTATAGATGGATCGTCAGGTGTGGCTTACAAATGACAGACGTTTCACCAGAAACGTTTACAGCTGGGCTGGCGTCCTGTAACAGCTTGGCTGATGTCCTGTAATAGCTGGGCTGGTCCTATAACAGCTGGGCTGACGTCCTGTAACAGCTGGGCTGATGTCCTGTAACAGCTGGGCTGATGTCCTGTAACAGCTGGGCTGATGTCCTGTAACAGCTGAGCTGATGTCCTGTAACAGCTGGGCTGATGTCCTGCAATACCCACGATGAATCCGACACTTCGCACACAACGGTACTACGGATTTTATTACTCGCCAAACTTATATAGAGTTTAAGACCAAGTAATATCTCAGGTGACAGTGAGTTTAACCAATAACGGTATATTGAGCTTATACCTCTCCAGCTTCTTCAAGTGTTCTCGCGAATACGAAGGTCTACCGCGATCAGCAGACCACCCTATGAGGAAATCTTGCACTAGCACGGAAACGTCTTGATGGAACTATTGCGTAACAATTTATACTACTGTCACTGCGGAAAATCTCGCACAGTGATACAGTTACACTCACTTCTTACACACGTAATACTACAATAATAATATCGTGTGTAAAGATATAAAATCAATTGTTATGCGACACACGCGTTACTATCCCCGAAAAGTCTTAACAGATCCTTGCAAGCGGTAGAATCTTGTACAAGGAATTGTATGTACCGTTCGTGGTAGCAGCAGTGAAGAACTGCTTGTAATTTTTTGCACAATGCGTTAAAACACTGATGTGTGCAAATGTACCACACACACAGTTCTGAGTCTTCCCGTTTCACTAGCGACGAATAGTTTTTACAACCCCTTGCAAGCGGTAGAATTCTTGTACAAGGAGTGCACGACCCGTTCGCGGTAGATGGCGTAGAAGAACTGCCTGTGTAACGACAGGCTTAAGAAAATTTCCAACCACCAGTCCGCATTCTATTGGTGGATGGAAGTCACATGGTTAGTAAAAGTGACAATGCACTTTTCATGCATCAGAGTGCATTTACCTTGTAACAGCATGCATAGCGGTAATCAGACTACTCGTATCTCATGCATGCTGCCTACATATTAATAATATACATGAACGTAAACAATAGTCCGACAGGTATAGGGATTGTAGTGATACACACGTCTCAGTTCAGTTAGTGGCCACACAACGATAATACTTCACGCGCCACCCGGGAAACGTTTACCCTCGCGCACGCGCACATTTCCACTAACACAGTACATGGATCACCATAAATAATAATGCACAGTTTTTTTAAACTAAACCCTTAACCTTACTAAATACAATTGATAACAACCAAACTTAACCATCTACCAAAATATAATATGAATGTCCGTTGTCTGTGTAATATATGACTTGCCCCGCCTATCATGATCCTGTGATTCGTTGCAATATAATTTTTATTTTAACTTAGATTCTTTCTAATAATGTATTTAAGTCATTTAATATATTTTTTTATTTACATTACATAATATAATAATGGATCATGTCCATTCATTCACAAAAAATAGTTCTTAATACTCTATTCAGAGTTATAAAACTTAATAATTAATGACTTCATTTTGGTTGATTCTGACATTATTTGTCTCTCTTATAGTATCTTATGGTTTTTTCACTGTTATTCACTTTAATAATATATATGGGGTTTGTGTCTTAGTCACAGTCTGGTCGTTTTTCATGTTAGTAGTAATAATTATTAGACAATATTACACAATTTTTTAGGACTACTTGGGTTTGATACTGTTCACCTCACTTTCCTCTTATGATAATTGCTATGTAAATGGTTTCCTTTATGGAACGTTCTGTGACGTTACAACTTTAATACACTGTTTAGAGAATGGAGGTAAGTGAAGAGACAAATATTTTCTATTAGCCCTTAAACTTTTACAAAAAATGCTCAGGACACAGCAGTGTGTGCGGACCATAAGTGAACAGAACTCAAAGTGTTAAATTGGTCTCATATATATGTATGATGTACGGTAAGAGAAATTTTGGTCAGATGTCTGAAAAGTGGTATGAAGAAGAACACAGTTAATAACTGTGAGTCCACTTGTTGTAATGGGACTTCTATAGGACAGGTGCAGAATTAGGATACCAATGTGTTCAATGCAAATTATGTGATCAAAGGTAGCGATGGATATAATACTAGGACTGTGCATAATCAAAGATATGTGTATGTTTGGTTGCTATAGAAACAGACAGTATGCAAATACTGTAAACTCCATAAAAAAAAAACATTTAAAGCCAGATGCAACAAGGTTCTGTATACGTTTGTTACGTTCTGTAAATGTTATCAACATGATACATGAGCAAGTTGTCTGTCAGCTCATATATGGTAAAACATGAACCATTTCTAATAGTATAGTCCACGTGAAGTCATACATTTGAAAAACACCAGTTAAAAAACTGACAGTGTGATCGATAGATTGATAGGCAGATAATACTTGGTTGAAAATGTATGTATAAGTGGCAAAAGTGGTAAAAAACCATTTTTATTATATATTATATTTTGTATGATATATAACCTAAAGAGGAATGAACTACATTGACAACAGTATCCCTTAAGGAATATAGACAGTGGAGAATTGTATGTAGGTAGGTTGGTAACTCGAACTGAAGCAAAAGTGATTTTGAGACGTGATAAAAGTAATTCTTCAAGAATTATATTTTTATAAAGTGAAATATATATAAAGAAGTGATGAAAGGTATAATAGCAAAAACAATGGAAGAAACAGAAATTAAACATAATTGGCAGGAAAATTAAACATTCGGTTGATAATTTGAGAAATGAAATGCTATGGAATATGTTATTGCACAACTTGCATTAACGCCCTGTGTTGGTGTAGTGTGACTTTTTTAATTCAGTGCTTCGGTAAAACAATACATTCTCTAACTGTATCAGATGATTCTAAGAAATACTGTGAATCGTGAAATTGTGAATATTAGCCACTGTTGTACAGTAATTGCAAGACTTGGGACTGATTAAGGCATAATTCATGACATCATCAGAAAATTCCTGTCTCCAGTACAGTCTGAGGTACAGCTAGACAGAATACAGCACAGCCCTTGCGGAAAGAACCATGCCCAACCTCAAAAATTGCAATTAAGTGTTGTTACAGTGTAAGGAAGGGCTACCTACCACTATTTATACTATCTATGGGCATAGTCAATGACAAGAGGTGGGAATTATAAAATATCGGTATGGAGATCCATACATGACTTCCATGTTCTAAGATTTATATTTAAAATCATATTCGAAATAAAATATTTCCATAGAAACTACTTCTTTCTATTGCTTCAGCCTTAACCACAGTACTGTGGTCACTAACGTATACCACCTCACGTTTTCGCACTCGATTTTCACTGATGATGGCAGTTGATGGCATTGCCAAAACGTCTGGTTTTGCAGAAAACATTGGACTATGGCTAAACAGCCCGGGAAGGAATTTTAACAAAAAACTACTTCTTTGTTGCCGATAACGTAGTACACATATAAAAAATTCTCCCCTCCCTCTTCAATTATAATTTTCATTAATAGAAAATTACCCCCACCCCGTTCAACTAGCCTCTTCATTTATAGATATTTCATCTAAGTTTCTAAAGTGGATTATTATGAGCTTCTTATCAGGATACTTTATTTATAAAAATTAAGTACTTTACTCTTGTTAAATCATAAAATGTTTCAGGTAAACTACCCCTTTCTCTTAACCGATCTTCACAAAAATCAATAGACCTTCAGTCCTCTACAATGCAGGGATGCATGCAAAAAAATAATTGATTCTGTTTGAATGTGCGGCAGTTATCGTTCGTCACAGAAACAATTACTCTTGTTAAAACATGAACAGTGGCCGGTAAACTACCCCTTTCCCTTAACCGATCTTTACCAAAATCAACAGGCCTTCACTTCTTTACAATTCTGGACATTATGAAAAAATTATTTGATTCTATTTGAATTTGCGGCAGTTATCGTTCTTCAAAAAAAAAAAATTACCCTTGTTAAAACATAAAACGTTGCTGGTAAACTACCCCTTTCCATTAACCGATCTTCAACAAAATCAACAGACCTTGTAACGTGCCAAATTTATGGGTATTTTTATTTATTTACATTTTTGGGGTTTTCTAAAAAATATGTGTAAATTGTATTTCAACGGTGACCAGAACACGTGGTGAATAGAACAGTGTTGTAACGAAGCTGCAACGCAATATCACGTTGTGAAATCGGTAAAGGAATCCGCACCACCCTAGGGTTCCAAGAACTTTGTAAGAGTGTGGCAACGCGCCCATACGCATTACTCAACAAGGCGCGCGGACTGACGCGGTAGTGAACTGCCAAGATGGTGAAAAGCATATTTTCTGTTTCGCCTCTTTGAATAAGTCGACGGATATGAAACTTAAGCCCCGCCTCTTTTGTGACATCAAGCCATAAGCGCCTAAATATCGTCGGCGCACAACACAGAAAAAACTACTATGTATCAGGCACATAGTCGCTCAACTGCAACACTTCAGGCTGTGAGTGGCATAGAAATTCGTTCGCGGCAGGCATTAAGATTCGTCCGCACCAATTAGACGCTTTTCCCAGTTCGTCACAAGTAGTACCGGCTGGTACAACCCGAAGGGGTTATCTCTTTCCAAAATTTTAAAAATATACCAGTAAAAGTGAACTAACAGTTATAAAACCAGTGGCAGTGATGTGAATCAAAGGAAGGACACCAACTCTCATAATATTCGCGGGACGTAAATGAAGTTATCCATTAAATAAACCGAGGTTGTGGGGACGCCTCGTGCCGGCTTGGGGTGTATGGGTCAATTTGTGATAATGGGTATATAATTTAATAACGGGGGTTTTTTAAGAATGTGAGAGAGAATGAAAGGCAGACTGGGCAGTCTATCGTAACCGTAAGTAGTTAGAACTAGAATATAATAATAATAGATGTATCACCATAGAGAGCGTATAGAAAAATGTATGAAAAGTTTAAAGTAATTTGAAACCTTTATTGGAAAAGGGAATAGTACAACATGTTTTAATAATTCTCATTAAAAGGTATTAATTCTCTTCAAAAAATGAGTAGCGTACATTATTTCAATAACCCGTAACACATGTTTGTATCTGACGTACGTGCGATCGAATCCTGGACCCAGAAAGAACCTTTGCAGGTAGGTGGAAATAAATTGTATTTTTGCATTTTATATATTTAAAAAGTATATTAACTTCACAAGTGGCGCCCGAACAGGGACCAAGTTTTCTATAATTTAAGTTTTCTATAATTCAAAAAGGTATGCAAAAAAGTAGTTGATTCTGTTTGAATTTACGGTAGTTATCGTTCGTCATAAAAAAAAATTACTCTTGTTAAAACATAAAATGTTGCAGGTAAACTACCCCTTTCCCTTAACCGATCTTCACCAACACCAAAAGGTCTTGAGAACTCTACAATTCAGGGCTGTATACAAAAAATTGTTTGATTCTGTTTGAATTTGCGGCTCTTATCGTTTGCCATAGAAAATACACTTGTTAAAACATAAAACGTTGCTGGTAAACTACCCCTTTCCCTCAACCGATCTTCACCAAAAACGACAAGTCTTGAGAACTCTACAATTCAGGGCTGTATACACAATATTATTTGATTCTCTTTGAATTTACGGCAGTTATCGTTCGTCATAGAAAAATTACCCTTGTTAAAACATAAAATGTTGCAGGTAAACTACCCCTTTCCCTTAACCGATCTTCAACAAAGTCAACAAACCTTGAGTTCTGTATAATTCAAGACGGTATGCAAAAACGTAGTTGATTCTGTTCGAAAATACCCTTTTAAAACATAAAACGTTGCAGGTAAACTACCCCTTTCCCTTAACCGATCTTCACCAAAAACAATAGGTCTTGAGTACTCTACAAATCAGGGCTGTATGCAAAAAATTACTTGATTCTGTTTGAATTTGCGGCTGTTATAGTTTGCCATAGAAAGAAATTACCCTTGATAAAAAAACTGTTGCAGGTAAACTACCCCTTTCCCTCAACCGATCTTCACCAAAAACAATAGGTCGTGAGTACTCTACAAATCAGGGCTGTACGCAAAAAATTATTTGATTCTATTTGAATTTGCGGCTGTTATCGTTTGCCATAGAAAAAAAATCTACACACAGACGGACACTTTTTGAAAAATTACTTTATTTCATGTTTTGAGTGTAGTACAATCAGAATCTGCAATAATCTCGAACACGATTTTTTTGCCATCACCATACTTCCATTTCCTTAAGGAACATGGAAGTAAAATATCGGTATGGAGAATCATACATGACTTCCATGTTCTAAGATTTATATTTAAATCATATTCGAAATGAAATATTTCCATAGAAACTACATCTTTCTACGTATTGCTTCAGCCTTAATCACAGTACTGTGGTCACTAACGTATACCACCTCACGTTTTCGCACTCAATTTTTACTGATGATGGCAGTCGATGGACTGCCGAAAAGTCTGGTTTTGCAGAAAACATTGGACTATGGCTAATCAGCCCGGGAAGGAATTTTAACAAAGAACTACTTCTTTGTTGCCGATAACGTTGTACACATATAAAAAATTCTCCCCTCCCCCTTCAACTATAATTTTCATTAATAGAAAATTACCCCCACCCCGTTCACCTAACCTCTTCATTTATAGATATTTCATCTACGTTTCTACAGTGGATTATTATGAGCTTCTTATCAGAATACTTTATTTATCAAAATTAAGTACTTTACTCTTGTTAAAACATAAAACGTTGCAGGTAAACTACCCCTTTCTCACCAAAATCAATAGACCTTTAGTCCTCTACAATTCAGGAATGTATGCAAAAAATATCTGATTCTCTTTGAATTTACGGCAGTTATCTTTCGTCATAAAAAAAATTACTCTTGTTAAAACATTAAATGTTGCTGGTAAGCTACCCCTTTCCCTTATCCGATCTTCAACAAAATCAACAGACCTTGAGTTCTCTATAATTCAAAAAGGTATGCAAAAACGTAGTTGATTCTGTTTGAATTTACGGCAGTTATCGTTCGTCATATAAAAAATTACCCTTGTTAAAACATAAATGTTGCTGGTAAATTACCTTTTTCCCTTAACCGATCTTCACCAAAAATAACAGCTCTTGAGTACTCTACAAATCAGGGCTGTATGCAAAAAATTATTTGATTCTGTTTGAATTTGCGGCTGTTATCGTTTGTCATAGAAAATACCCTTGTTAAAACATAAAATGTTGCAGGTAAACTACCCCTTTCCCTTAACCGATCTTCACCAAAAACAATAGGCGAGAAAATCGAACAGCAAACACTAATGGCAGAAGAAGACCAAGAATAGATACAAATGGAACTGTTTGGTCTACTTGTGATAAGGTTCCTTCCAAACATACCATACCGAAAACATTTTTAGTGAATGTAAACAAAGTTGTGTATATAGTGTATAAACAATATTAGTGAATATTCAAGAGACAAGTTTCAGTAGTTTTGTGACAATATGTTGTGTTATAGCCTAATTGTAATAACATTTCAATTTTTTTTATTTGCAAAAACATGGAAACTTTATAATGATGTAGAAAAATTTTGATTAAAAATATAAGTTTCACTTTTATATAGTGTTTTAGAGAATAGTTGAATTTACAAAAAAAAATAAAGCTTGAATTACGAGGGTTATTCGGAAAGTAAGGTCTTATAAAAAATAAACCATCAGATTTTTTCAAAAACCTTTTTTTATTTAATTCCTTACATCTTTCTCTATTTTTCTACATAGTTTCCATTTTTGTTTAAACATTTGTCATAACGTTCTACAAGCTTTTGTATGCCGAAGTCATAGAAGTCTGCCGCCTGTGAGGATAACCAGTCTTTAACTGCTTCTTTCACCTCGTCATCTTTGGCGAAGCGCTTGCCGCCGAGAAACT
The DNA here is from genome assembly GCA_034769895.1 of Magicicada septendecula. NCBI lineage: Eukaryota > Metazoa > Arthropoda > Insecta > Hemiptera > Cicadidae > Magicicada > Magicicada septendecula. The sequence goes on from CM068373.1 coordinate 327,124,278, forward strand.
CCTTTAGGTAGCGGAACAAGTGAAAATCGCTCGGCGCCAAGTCTGGACTGTACGGTGGGTGGTCAATCTATTCCCATCCAAAAGATCTGATCAGATTTTGGGTTTGAATGGCAGAATGGGGTCTGGCATTGTCATGCAGCAACAAAACTCCAGATGTCAGAAGCCCACGTCGCTTATTCTGTATTGGTCGAAGTTTAGTCAGGGTAGCGCAGTAAGCGGCTGCATTTATTGTTGTCCCTTGCTGCATAAACTCGACTAACAAGACTCCATGTCTATCCCAAAACACGGTTGCCATAACCTTGCGTGTTGAGATTGTCTGCTTGGCCTTGACTTTGACTGGTGATGTCGTGTGGCGCCATTCCATTGACAATGTGCCGTCCCCTGTGACAATGTTCTCTAAAAGTTGATCACCTTCCTTATGATATCGGTCCAAAAAATCAAGAGCACAAGCCATTCTTTTCATTTGGTGTTCCTCAGTAAGCAGCCTGGGAACCCAACGTGAGCACAATTTGCGAAATTGCAAATTTTCAGAGACAATTTTGTGCAAAGTTGTTCTACCCACATTCGGAAATTCCAATGCTAAAGTTGAAATTGTGAATCGCCGGTCTTCACGAATTTTTTCATCCATGGCATTGACCAAATCTTCTGTGATCACTGATGGTCGGCCTGATCGCGGTTCATCATGGACATTTTCCCGTCTGTCCTTGAAAGCTCTCACCCACTTACACACTTTGCTGTCACTCATCGCATTGGGGCCGTACACTTCACTTATCTGTCGATGAATTTCCGCTGGTGAAACGTTCCTTGCTGTCAAAAACCGAATCACTGAACGTATTTCACAGTTGGCGGGCTGATCAATTGTTTTAAACATTTTGAACTGACACTGTAAACAGCACACTGCAACAATACCAATGCAAATGGCGTCATTTGACGCGCAAGGCATGCCGGGAGTCGGTGCGCATTCGCATTTCAATGTTCGCGCGTCATTCAATTAGCTACAGCGATTCGGACCTTACTTTCCGAATAACCCTCGTACTTATAAGTATGTTGTTGATTATGTACTATGTCAAAAGTGTGAAAAATGACCAGACGTGATGGATGGACAGACCCAGAATCGCTCAGCCAGGTAAGTGTTAAAATTTCCTAGTTGATTTTAGAACTATAATTCATGAGCATAAGTATAATTTGTTTTTTGTTAATTTACAATAGTACATACGTCCAAGGCAACCAAATTCAAAGGTAATAGAAAATAAGATAAACATAAAGCTGAACCAGTATGGAAATGTACTAGTAAAACTAAATTTCTGTATACTATACAGATTTTTTGTATTTACTGTTACATGTAAACAGCAGCTTTATTATTACACACCTTTACATGGAAAACTTTTTTACATGGAACTTAGTGAAGTAACAGGACATATAAGCACTAAATTAGATGAGTGTGTTAACAGATTAAAAAAGGTCAAGTTGACTACATCAAAGGTACGAATGAATTCAATACTAACAAAGGTAAAAAAATTCTTCCACGACACCCAAATGAAACACAGAATAAAAATTACAATAACATGAAAAAAAATTAGACTCTAACGGTCACGGCAGATGCACATATGACCCGCTGCCCTTAAGTAATAAGGTCTCGCATAACCCATACTTACACTAACAAATGGAAATGAAGGAGTTGAGCAGCTTGAAGGTAAGATAAAAGTACACAATGTGCAGTAGGGTGAGAAAAAAATGAGTTTTTTAATTTGCCAACATAATAGAGCACAAAAGTTTCCTTTTGTCACCATAATGATGATATTAAAATATTAAGACATTTGGAATATGTTTTGAGATGCTGCAAGAGTGATAAAAATTAATAATTGTTGTAATTTGTCAGTATTTTGGGGAATATTTAATAGGTCCCAGTTTTAACATGTAAATAAGCTTGGTAATCAATATATTAAACATAGTATAATGATTATTTCTTATTCGAGATAACCTAAAAAAAAAACATTCACAACCTTAACAGTTTTAAACAAAATTCATATTTCAAGTGGCCACCATTTTATAAACTATTATTCCATGGAAAAACCACAGCTAAAGTTACTACTAATTCTTTATTGCTAAAAGAAAAAAGAAAAACAACGAATTATAGAGACAACAAAAATTTCTTCAGCAACAATCACAAGATCAAAAAATACTGTAAAATGTACTGATAGTGATGAGGACAAAGAAGGGAATTGTTTTGAAAATGACTCAAATTTCCCTAAAGCTTTAACTTAAAAAAGTGATATGGCAAGATGGCAAATGCATATCAAATTGCCATCTGTAGCTTCAATATGTGATCGCACATGTATTTCTGCCAGAGCTACAGCTGGAGAGCTGCTAATGCAACTTTGGAGGATTTAGGTGTAATTACTAATGACGACCAAAGTTTAGTTATTGACAGAATGAAAATTAGAACAGAATGATCAAAGATTCACAAAAATGGTACAGGAAAAATTCAATATGATATAACTGAAAACAAAGGATTGTTTTTTGATGGCCAAAAAGATAAAACAACTGTACAAGAGAAAAAAGGAGCTAAATACTAAAAAAAAAATTATAGAAGAACACATTTCACTAGTGGAGGAGCCTGAATCAAATTTTCTAGGCCACGTAACTTCAAAAGTGTTTGTTGGAAATATGTAAAGCAGTGTAGTGGAAACTGCTCCTCTGACCTAGCAAATAAAACCCCAGGAAAACTGGCCAATTCACAATGGATTACATTAGCCGATCGTATACTTAGACTGTATACAGCAACAGAAAAACCTAAAGAAAATCTTTGTATTAGGGCAGAAAACATCGTCATAGCACGGAATGAGCCTCTCTGGTTTCACGTTAAGTTAGTCTTCTTGCAAATATGGTGTAGCGGGTCATTTTTGGGTGTTTTTATTTTTAACGGTTTGGGGTATATATATATATTTTTACTTATTTCGTTTTCGGGCGGACTGGTATAATAAATTTGTAAAACTGTATTATTGTGCAACGTATTTGTCAGAGTAATAGACCAGAGTTGAGAAACAGCGTTTGGAACAAAGGCGATGCGCAATTTCAGTGGTGTAACACGGCAGAGGAATTTGCATCTCCACAAAATTCGTAGAAATCTGTACTGGTGTGGCAGTGCACACACGTCACTACTCGCGCATGAGCGCACACCCAAGCGATGTTGAAAAACCAAGATGGCTAGAGAGAATAATCTTCATCGTTTTCTCCAAAACTTTGCGGAAGCACTGTTGTAAGTCCCACCCACTTTTATGACATCAGGCAGTGCCTGGTTGAAATCGTCTGCTATCGTCATTCCAACAACTACATGACTAGCATGAGGCGAAACTGTGACGACTACATACAAGGCATTGATGTCCGTCGTTTTGACAAAAATGCTCCTGGAGTGGGGGAACTGAGAGACGCTGCCAGTCTTGGGTCGACTCACGCTTGTGCTGGTCGCCCGTCAACCGGACTCAGAAACAAAATTTTTTTTTAAACTGATATAACAGGGAAATAGCCGAAAAAGTTTATGTGACCGCGGTCGGGAAAATGTAATACAACATCAGACACTTTTTGAACACTTTCACACGAAATTAGAAAAGAACACTGGATGTGCGCGAAGACCACGTGGCCGGGGGTTATTTCGTTTATTGAAAGTAAGGGTAGGGGGTTTTAAAAGAGTATGGGGTATTAAAGAAATTAAAATTAATTTAAGTGAGAATGGCAGGCTGGGCTCTCTTGTTTAATGTATGTAAGTAGTAGAAAATAAGAATAGTATATAAGACGTAATGATTACACAACTTGTAAAATCATAATATTTTGAAAGTATGTAAAATCTATATTTGGAGAAAAAGTATCAATTTAAAATCTTTTGAGTAATAAAAGAAAACTAATTTCTCTTCCAAGATGCATTGTATAAGTTCTTCACACAACCTTGAAATTACGCTTGAATCCCAAAGTACGTATGAGATCCTGGACCCAAGAACACGCAAAACAGTAAGTGTAAGTTTTTTTATGATGGTATAGTTTTTATAAGTTAATTAAATGGTGATAAATACGTAATTTCACAGTTGGCGCCCGAACAGGGACAGTTTTTATAAGTTAAAAACTTTGATGTAAAAACCATACCTACAAATAAGATACAAGCGCAATTGAGAGGTTAAGTGAAAGACGTAAAAGGTTATGTTTAATATTGGTGAGTAGAATATATTTTTTTTTTTTTTTTTTTTATAAGTATGCGTTACATATGGTAAGATTTTATAAAGAAATATATACAAAAAATTTTAAGAAAAATGGCAGATAACAATGAAGTCAGCTTATCTGACAGTCAGACCGAGAGTCAGATAGACTCCGGTATTCAAACGGAAGCAAGGTCAATAGACGAGCAGAATGTAGAAATATCCATAATTAGTTCGCCGGGAGCGATTTCTACTCCCGTACCAATTAAAATAAATACAAGAGAAAAAGAGCTGTCATTAAATGATTTATTTAATGAACATCTGATGAACAGAAAAACGAGATGCAGGAATTCAAAAGTAGTATAAATAAGAAGTTCGATATTCAAAAGAATAGTTTTGAGGAGTTGCTAAAAAATCAGAATAATGAGTTGAAACATGAAATACAAGAAATGAGTAAATGTGTAGCAAGTACTAACGAAATAATAAGATCCAGTTTGAATAAATTAGAACAGAGTGTTGAGCGAATGGGAGTACATGTGATGAATCCAGATAAGAATAATACAAATGAAACTTGTAATGACAAATACAAAATGTAATGCCAGATAAAGAGTTAACAAATAATGTACGTAATATTGAGAATAATAATGTGTTTGAGAAATTGGTATCAGAAAGTGATACGGAAAAAATAAATAATGAGAGTATTAATGAAAGTATAGAATGCACTGATTATGAGATGTTAATGTGTGTCAGTGAGTTAGAGAGAGAGAGAAAAAATAATGTTGTAGTAGAGTGGGGACAGAGGGGAAATTTTCCTTTTATTATTTATGATGATTTAATGTGGTCACAAGAGTTTTTGAAGGGCAAGAGTCCCGTGTTAGTAGAAGATTTGAGTTTATTTTATTTGTATAAGTTTATACCCTCTGTCTGGAGTAATATTGAAGATATGAGATGGTGTTATGATGAGAGAGATTTAAATAGAGAATTGTGTGTTGAGAGAGAGATAGAATTATATGAATTAAAGAGAGATTATGGTGAGTTGAAAGAAATATTAGAAGTGTATTTAAACAAGAATGATTTAATTGATAATACCAAAGTAACTAACCCGATATTGGAAATGTTTACTGACGGAGATGTAACAGAAATACTTAACGTAGACTTGGTGAATGATTATTATGGTATAACGGATAAATTGAAATTGTTTGGTTATGACACACAAGACAACAATATGTATGTCAATATAATTGAACAGTGTTATACAAAACCAAGATTAATCTTTGACGATGGAGGGTAGACTGTAAAACAATAAAAGACAATTAAACATTATGTTTTATGGTTGTTTGACATGGCAGATTTGGACAGAAGTGTGGAAAAAATGGAATAATAATTAACAAGAGTTGTAAATAAAATCTAGTGAATTTACAGTCCCTGGCCAAATTATTAGGCCACCCATTGAAAAAATTAAAATTTACAGTTTTGTCACTGATATTGTGTTTTCAGTGTATTTTAATGTGAACAATCAATGTTAATTTTAATATTTCATGTTATTAGACAAAATATTTATGCCTATCATTAATGTTGGCAACACTGTAAGCTTGTTATATTGTGTTTAGGTATTACACAACAATGCAGTCAGCTGTGTGGTTCAATGAATCTGTTCTGAAGTTGTTTTAATTGCCAGTTTATGCATTCAGTTGTTATTTTCTTGGTGTTGTATTGTTATTATTTTGTTTTATATTGTTATATTATTTTATTTAAAGTGTTAATTCTTTTAAAGTTTAAGTCTGTTTAATTTTTTTTGTCAGATTAACATTGTAACCTCAAATATTGGAAAATTCTGCCATGGGCAAAGTAAAAGATATCAGTGACGATCAAAAAGCTGTTGTAAAACATTTACTTGAAGTAGAAAAGTGTAATATCAGTGAAATTGCTAGGAAGTGCAACATTTCTAGACAATCAGTGAGAAGAATAAAGGAAAATATAGCGAACAATGTTTCACTTCGTAGTAAGAGGAAGGGAGCATGTGGCCGTAAAAAAATTATTTCTCCTAGAACTGAAAGGAAATTAATAAAAATAATTAAAGGAAGTAGGGCTACCACAAATGCAACCATCACACAAGAGGTGCAAGATTCTGGAGTAGCAGTATCTGAAAGAACTGTTCGCCGAAGTCTGTATGCGCTGGGATTCAAAAGTCGACGACCTGTCAAGAAGCCCAAGCTGACTACAGCAATGAAACGGAAAAGACTACTATGGGCTAGAAAGTACAGAACATTCACTTCTGAAGATTGGGATAAGGTAAGTTGCTGTACAGTATTTTTGAAAGGTTGGGTCTGTTTTAAATTCTGGTTCAACTCTACTGTAACGTTGTGTCCATTTTTGACAGGTGTGCTTCAGTGATGAGTCCACGTTTCAAGTCCTCACAGACAAAAAGCAGTATGTTAAACGAAGACATGGAGAAAAATTTAATGAAGACTGTGTTGTAAAAACCATAAAATATCCACCGTCAGTTATGATATGGTCTGTCATTAGCTCTAAAGGACTTGGACGGCTTTACGTTGTTGTAGGGACAATGCGGCAGGACCAGTACATCACAGTTCTTCAAAGAAGACTTATTCCCCAATTAAATGAATGGTTTCCCAATAATGAAGAGAAAATATTTATGCAAGATTCAGCTCCTTGCCACACAGCAAAAAGTGTTAAGACATTTCTTGCTCAGAGCTCAATACCACTTCTTGAATGGCCAGGAAATTCACCAGATCTCAACCCAATTGAGAATGTGTGGGAGCTTTAAACGGGAAATAGGAAAGGAAAATATCACCACTAAGCACCAACTAATTGCAAGAATAATTTGGCACTGGAATCATAATGACAAGTTAAAGGAAAAGGCATTGAATTGCGTTACAAGCATGCCGAGAAGAATTGAAAGCGTCATCAAAGCTAAAGGAGGGATAACAAAATATTAAAATAATTTTAAAACTACTGTAATTTTTTCTGTAATTAATTATTAAAATATATGTAACAGTAATTGTTTGTAAAATAAATGTTTTACAACAGCTTTTTGGTCGTCACTGATATCTTTTACTTTGCCCATGGCAGAATTTTCCAATATTTGAGGTTACAATGTTAATCTGACAAAAAAAATTAAACAGACTTAAACTTTAAAAGAATTAACACTTTAAATAAAATAAAATAACAATATAAAACAAAATAATAACAATACAACACCAAGAAAATAACAACTGAATGCATAAACTGGCAATTAAAACAACTTCAGAACAGATTCATTGAACCACACAGCTGACTGCATTGTTGTGTAATACCTAAACACAATATAACAAGCTTACAGTGTTGCCAATATTAATGATAGGCATAAATATTTTGTCTAATAACATGAAATATTAAAATTATCATTGATTGTTCACATTAAAATACACTGAAAACACAATATCAGTGACAAAACTGTAAATTTTAATTTTTTCAATGGGTGGCCTAATAATTTGGCCAGGGGCTGTATATGTGTGTATGTAAGATGATTGTTGTGATAATAATATTGAAATACTGGCAATTTAAATAAATAAACCAAATTAATTTTGAAAACAAGTAATCAGAGAATTATAATTGTTTGGATGGTAATGAATTCTATATTGTTAATAATTAATTTAATTAAAATAATTTGATATATTTTAAATAGTTTAATTGATTATGTAAATGTTGTATAATTAATTTTTTTTGTAAATTCAGTTTGTTTTACGAGATGGAAATTTGGAAATGAATGATAAATTATTTAATTTAAACTAATTTTGTGTGAATGTTTCAGAGATGGTGGTGATTATGTTTTGTGGACATATCATGTTAAAGGGATTGTAAGTAGAAAATTTTTATAATCATGTGTAATAAAAATATTTACGGGTGTAATTGAGATTCTAATTCAGTAATAAGATGTTATTTGGAAATCAGTTGGTTCAAGAAATAAAGATAGTTAAAAAATTTTAATAATAAATGAAAAATGATAAATAATGATTATCAATAATAAATTTTGAAAATTTCAAGAAAGTTAAACGGTAAAAGGTTGTGAATGGGTTAAATGAGTGTTGATGCCAATATTATATGATAATGTATATACAAATTTTAATTAGTTGTCAATTGTAATTAGGTATTAAGTGGCTATTGAGGGGGTGGCCTGTGCTCTCTTAGATAGCGAAATGGGTTGGGGGTAGCAGTGAGTGTTACCTCCATCGGAGGCCGAGCTGGCGATAAATGTGCGGCACACCTTATCCGTGTAAATAAAAAATTTTTTACACACCATATTAAATGAACGTGTCGCACATAATAATATTGATGTGGAACAGGTAGTGAAATGAAAGTTCAGATTTCCTCGACTTTTTGGGCGGTTACTGTCTTACCAGCACTAACCGTGGTTTTGGCTAGCGGCCAGCTATGGTCATACCAAGTCCCTTGACCATAGCTGACTTGAAATTGGTATAAGTTTGAAATTCAATGGGGGGACAATTAGAGGAAATCTCCGGAACTATGGAACAGCGGCTGCCACTCTGTTCGAGGAGGAACAGCAGAGCCAGGTGGCAGATCCGTTTTAAGGGTGTATGAGTATATAACAAGAACATGTTGATGTTCATTAACTTTAAAACTTAACAGCGGAAGCAGAGACACGGACAGGTAAAACCCTGCTCCAAAATATACCGTCTCTGTGGAAGCGAATGGGCGCCACAGTCCTCCATAATCTGAAATAGTGTGTGTGGCTGGGAGGTGACGCAAAGGAGTCACGAATTTTAAAATCTTATGACATAAAAGTTTTTTTTATTCAAAGTTTAATTCAAATAAAACTGCTTGTGCTCTGTTCAGGTAACTAGCTGCTTAGATATTTAAAAATAAGGTGTTCATGCTATAATTTTAAGTGTATTATTTTATTGTTGTCTGTTAGATAAGCATTGATAAGAATATGTAATTTTATTATGTGTGTATTTGTTTAAGCCAGTAAGTAAATCGTCTGGCAGGCTAACATAAATAACCAGAATCAGAGAAATGGGAAACAATGAGGTGAGAAGGGAGAATAAATAAAAATAAATATGTACATTCCATGTAATTTGTTCAATTTTGAGATGTGTTTTTATTATGTTAGGATATCAGCTGATCAGCAATAACGTCACTGGTATATTGGTTAGTAAATGTTACAAGTAATTAATGTTTAATGTACTACAGATATTTTGAAGTAAAGATAAAAAGAATATGAGAAATAAAATAGCAATGATTTATGCAAATTAATAAAAGATAATTCATGGGTGATAAATGTTTTATGGGACACGTAGACCTGTCCAAATTGAATTAAAAGTTGAATGTGAAATGACAGAGATGAATATGATGCAATGTTGTTTTTGAGTTAATGTAAGGTAACAGAGTTGGTGAAGTATTAATGTTGACACAGTGGTAATGGAGACTTTATGTAGACTTTGAGTGATATATATTTATGTTTATAGTTAATGAGGTTATTTTGTGTATTTGTAGTAATGTAATGAGATTGAGATTTTTGGGGATGGCAATTTTGTATTAGGGGGTAGTGTATTTGGGGAGTCCGCAACAAGGGTTGGGACGGGATAGGAATAGATTTTTGTGGGGAAGGGGCCGCCTTAGGTAGAATCCGGGCCGCCAGATAAGGGAATTGAGTTTTTTGGGGGCGGGGAAACACGTATCCTATACAAAGGGTTAGAGAGTATTTTATATGTAGAGAAGGTGGCGTTTTGTGTTAAATGGTAAGTTGGGGTTTAGAGTGTCCTGATTAGTAGAGATTTTGATAGAGATGGGTGTCATGATAATTGAAGTTGATGAATATTAGAGTCAGAGGGAGAAGGTTTATATAAGTATAGAGATCTAATACAGTAAATGAGAACAAATGAATAATTTACATCACCCACAGTATATTAAAGTAAGATTGTTGAAAAGAAAGAGAGATTCATGATAAAGAATATACAGTGTTTATTTTTTCCAACCAGTGACAGAATTTTGATAGAATGTGAAAATAATGTAAAGTCAAGAATTGTTTATTTTAAATAATTTAAATAGCAAGTTGATGATCATTATATTAATATTTTGTTTGTTTTAAATATTTTGTTTTATTATGTTTGTATTTCAAGGTAGGATATTACAGATGTTCAAAGTGTTTTCAGAAATCATACATAACATATGTAGGTCAAGGGTTTTGGACTTGACCTAGTTACGATCAGCTGATGAGGTCATACACCTACTAAGCTGGTATAGTAGGAATCCAATTTTAATCTGTTTGTTTGATTAATTCAAACCAATATTTGAATAATTTTAATAAATGTTATTTAATAAATGAATTTAATAAATATTTAATGAATAATTTTTTTTTGAAATTTAAAATTTTGAAAATTTTAATTTTTTTTTAGAAAAAAAAAAAAAAAACTTGATTTTTCGCCTGCCAGCGAATGGATATTTTAGATGATGATTTTTTTTTATTATGTGTGCATTAACCATGTTTCTTTTATTGTATTGCATTATATTGGTAGACTATAAGTGGTTCTCATGTTAGAGTAAGGATGTGTTTAGCTTAGTAGAAATGTCTAGGTTAAGTCATGTGAAACAAAAATTTAGAAAAACCAGGAAGAGAATTTTTTGATAAAAGATTTTTTTTGAATTTTAAATTTTTAAATTTATAATAAATTTTAAAAGAAAATTTTTATTTTTAATGTGTTATGATGATATGTAATGTTAGTGTGTGTGAGCCCAGTATCTGCTAAAGGCAGCCCAGCTTGCAAAAAGGGGAAACATATCGGCGGAGGAGCTGGAGTAATTTTAGCCAGGGGTTGAGGATTTTTGGGGGTAGCATGTTAGAAGGCGAGGTGCGCTGTGGTGCGAGTCTGCTCGATTTCTCGGTGTTGGGATCTCTTATGGAGAAGTCCAGTGATCTCGTTCAGATGAGTCCATAGTCGCTGAGCCAGGGGGGTCGTGTACCCATGCAGATTATGAACCAGGGGGTTGATGGCACCAGTTCCTCACCGGTCCTCTTCGGGGTTATCGATGAGATTTCTTCTGTCGTGGACAGCAGAATTCTCATCGAGGGGGTATTGTAGCGGGTCATTTTTGGGTGTTTTTATTTTTAACGGTTTGGGGTATATATATATTTTTACTTATTTCGTTTTCGGGCGGACTGGTATAATAAATTTGTAAAACTGTATTATTGTGCAACGTATTTGTCAGAGTAATAGACCAGAGTTGAGAAACAGCGTTTGGAACAAAGGCGATGCGCAATTTCAGTGGTGTAACATGGCAGAGGAATTTGCATCTCCACAAAATTCGTAGAAATCTGTACTGGTGTGGCAGTGCACACACGTCACTACTCGCGCATGAGCGCACACCCAAGCGATGTTGAAAAACCAAGATGGCTAGAGAGAATAATCTTCATCGTTTTCTCCAAAACTTTGCGGAACCACTGTTGTAAGTCCCACCCACTTTTATGACATCAGGCAGTGCCTGGTTGAAATCGTCTGCTATCGTCATTCCAACAACTACATGACTAGCATGAGGCGAAACTGTGACGACTACATACAAGGCATTGATGTCCGTCGTTTTGACAAAAATGCTCCTGGAGTGGGGAACTGAGAGACGCTGCCAGTCTTGGGTCGACTCACGCTTGTGCTGGTCGCCCGTCAACCGGACTCAGAAACAAAATTTTTTTTTAAACTGATATAACAGGGAAATAGCCGAAAAAGTTTATGTGACCGCGGTCGGGAAAATGTAATACAACATCAGACACTTTTTGAACACTTTCACACGAAATTAGAAAAGAACACTGGATGTGCGCGAAGACCACGTGGCCGGGGGTTATTTCGTTTATTGAAAGTAAGGGTAGGGGGTTTTAAAAGAGTATGGGGTATTAAAGAAATTAAAATTAATTTAAGTGAGAATGGCAGGCTGGGCTCTCTTGTTTAATGTATGTAAGTAGTAGAAAATAAGAATAGTATATAAGACGTAATGATTACACAACTTGTAAAATCATAATATTTTGAAAGTATGTAAAATCTATATTTGGAGAAAAAGTATCAATTTAAAATCTTTTGAGTAATAAAAGAAAACTAATTTCTCTTCCAAGATGCATTGTATAAGTTCTTCACACAACCTTGAAAATTACGCTTGAATCCCAAAGTACGTATGAGATCCTGGACCCAAGAACACGCAAAACAGTAAGTGTAAGTTTTTTTATGATGGTATAGTTTTTATAAGTTAATTAAATGGTGATAAATACGTAATTTCACAATGGCTCCAAACACTGATGGCATATGATCAAGCACTCCCATTACCTTAATAAAGATCTTTTAAAGGTAACTAATCTAATCATTCAATAAAATGTGTATTTTGTGGCACTGTAAAATTTGCTACTTAGAATGATCTCTTATGAGAGAAGAAATGTGAGAGAACTTGGTTTGTGTCGACTTCTCAAAGCGAGAACAGAAAGTGTAGGAGGTGTAAGAAAGTTCACAATTCCCAGTATAAACTTTGATGCTGAGGACTACATAGATATGATAAACTGGAGCAAAGTTGTAGTAAGTGAGCCTCTTATGACACAGCGTGTATCTGAATATGATTTATGAAGTTTATATAGGAAACAGCAAAAACTGAAAACCAACTTCCAGCTACTAACTTCCCGTTTTCCGTGCTACATCCAAGCTGTTGAAAAGAGTTGTACAACTATACTACAATTTTTACAGGAGAGTGATTGACGTTTGTCTCCAAGTGAGGGGGGAAATGGTGTTTAGAGCGGTCAGATTGGCCGAAACTATACAGCACAGCGTTGTCAACTCGTACTTGTTGTTCCGCTGTTTGTGCGTTACCATGTGCGGATAGTAAATTGAACAGCAGGCCTAGTACGTTTACTAAGGTTTGATGTGAGTGAAATTTAACAGTTTTAAAATTTACAATATTATCATATTTTAGTGCATTTCCATGATTGAGTGATATATTTTTAATTTAGTGATTATTAGTCTAATATTCAGAAGTGATTTTGTGGTAAAATTTAAGTATTTAGTGGACTAAGTGATAGTGATTGTAAATATTATCCATTCAGCTATGTCCGACGCCAGTACGAGTGCTTCAGCTATACGCAAGACAAGAAAAAGGAAAGTATTTAATGGACAGGCAAGACAACTTATCTGTTCAGTACGTGAATATTTTGAAAAAGAAAAAGCAAACGGGGGGCCGTTAATTTCCTTTAATAAAGTTTTAGAGCGTACAGCTGCCGCATGCAAAGTAGGGAAGAATCTTATAGTGCGTATAGGAAAAGAGAAAGACGATCTTCTTACTGATTTTAGTGATACAGAGCCCAAGTTTCATACACCTAATAAAAAAAGAAATATAGACAAAAAAGTTACGAAGTTAGATTCTTTCCAAGAAAATGCAATTCGACAGCATATTTATACCTACTATTGTAGAAAAGAGCACCCAACAATAAATAAACTTCATAAGTCGTTAGCAGCAGCTGATCTTTTTGCCGGTAGTAAATCATCTGTTAGGAAAGTATTGCAAAATATCGGTTTTAAGTTTACAAACATTTCGGGGAGAAAAGTTCTTATGGAAAGTGAAAGTGTAGTTGCTTTATGTTGTAGATTTCTACGAGAAATTCAAACTAAATCTATTGAAGACATAGTCTGGTTAGACAAAACATGGGTAAACATAGGTCACAGTTTACGAAAAGGCTGGACAGATGATACTGTGGATGGAACAATAAAAATACCTTTAGGACGAGGGGGTAGATATATTATTGTACACGCTGGGACATCAAAAGGTTTCATACCTAACTGTTTTTATGCCTTTAAGTCAAAGAAAACGAGTGACTTCCACGAAGAAATGAACTCTGAAAACTTTACCAAGTGGTTCACAGACTCGTTATTAAAAAACCTCACAGTGCCATCAACTGTTGTAATGGATAACGCCCCTTATCACTCGGTTATATACGACAAAGCGCCAACATTAGCTACACGTAAAGAAGAAATTATTCACTGGCTTCATGAACACAACATTTCTACGACTGTTAGCATGAAAAAAGCAGAGCTATTGGAGCTGGTGTCAGGTTGTAAACCCCGCTTTCCGGAATACGTAATTGACAAAGTAGAGCAAGAACATGGCCATAAAGTAGTAAGATTACCACCGTATCATTGTCATTTTAACCCCATTGAGTTAATTTGGGCATAAGTAAAGGGATATGTAGCAAGAAATAATAAGACTTTTACAGGAACTGAAGTAGAAAAATTGATATGCGAGGGCATTACGAATGTTACTGCAGACGATTGGAGAAAAGCAGTGATGCATACAAAGAAAGTAATTGACGAAGCATGGAGCAACGAAGACATATTAGAAGACGCTGTGGAACAACTGGTAATAAATTTGGGGACAGAATCCAGTGACTCGAGTGACTCTGGTAGCGACATAAGTGGTGTAACACCTTTAGATTAACGGCACAGGCAGAAAACTACAGACAGGTCATAATAATTTCATTTTCAGTTTTGTTTTTATGGTAAAAGTAATAAAAAAAAACATAGACTCTTATTTTGCTGTCTTATATTTTTTATTATTGTTAATTTTTACTTTATTTATACACTAAGTTGATTATTGCACATTTGCACATTGTCACATTTATCGTTAAATCAAAAAATTAAAGATTCTGAACATTTGAAGTTAATTTAAAAAAACACTGAAGTTAATTAAGTTCTCGTTTATTATTCTCATAAGAATTCACATTTTTAGTTTATGAATTATCTGTAGTTACAACTGAATAAATATTAGTTTTTAACTAAATATAATTATTACACTACGACTCGGAACACAAAACTTTAAAAGGCGAGACTTCTGAAGAACCCTTTAAAAGGCGAAAGCCAGTTCAGGTTGTAAGGTAAAACTTTTTCGTTTTTACCTACAAAAAGTTTTGTGTTCCGAGTCGTAGTGTAATAATTATATTTAGTTAATTAACGGACACGTCATGGACAACGAAATCGAAGATTAGTTTTTAAGTAGGGGAATATATATTTAGTCTGCGTGTACTGGATTTGTTTTGTCAGCGAGAAGTATGTTTTGAGTGAATGCAGTAACGAAAGTTACGCTAGCGTGACATTCAACAGAAACACGTGGTTACGAAGTGGCAACATGGCGATGACATCATTGCAAACGTCAATCCCTCTCCTGTAAAAATTTTAGTATAGTAACAGAATCTTCTTTGTCTGTATGTGGCCAAGCCACAAGAAATGGGTTAATAAAAGTTAAAATAAAGTCCACAAATGTATACCAAAATTTGAAACAAAAACCATTTTAAAGTTACTGAAAAGTGAATGTAAGACTTTATAATGACACTGAACATTTTGGTGCAATCTTATATCTTATACTTTGAAAACTCAATAATCATGTATTATATTCTGTATTTTTAATAAAATGTAATGTTGTTTTTGCAATAAAAAATGTGTGTTCACTGTAGTAGGTAGCTTTTATTTCAAACCAGGATACATGTTATGATGATGAATAAAATCCTGAGAAATGTAATTTTAAACTTAAAACATGTTTATTAAAGCTTTGAAGTGCCTATGAAAACCGTCTTAGAGGAAAACCGATTTGCAGTGCATATTATGCTACCAAAAAGTAGGTTAAGGCAGCTATGAAAACCAAAACTTAAAACATATTTTTAATGATTTTATTATTTTCATGATTTTTCAGATAAAATATGAATGTTCATCCTTTTTGCGGTATCTCTAAACATTTATCATAGGTAAATGAAACTTTGCAGTCTATTTTAAAATACCAAAAGGCAACTTTTGGTGGTTATTAGAAAGTTCTAATGAGTCATGTATAAATTTGACCCATTTTTCATTCTGCCCTAATGGGCAAGGCATGACCTGAAAACACACAATGCAGTGATTAAGGCAACTCCTAATTGCCTTATGTGCACAGATAAAATCCAGTAACAACTGGAAAACTGATCTTGAGTTAAAAATGAAAAGTATTTCCTTATCAAGGATGAGTATACCTAATCAGTAGTACAAATTGATGATCCTTAGGCAGTACAAATTGGACAATGAGTAGGCTTATCCTAGTCGGTATTTTGACACCGACATCTTTATTAATCTAAACTCATCAACAAAAGGTGCAAGCTGTTGAATTCCAGGGCAAGTTGTATAACCAGCCACAGTATCCCAGAGTTCTACAGAGAAGTAACACGCCTGAACATCCTGGTATATGTATGTACCCTGTTTAGTGGCAGTCTCATATAATATATATTTACTTCTTGGATTTCGTTGTCCATGACGTGTCCGTTACTTAACTAAATATCACTATAGTATTGACGACTCAGAACACTAAGTTTTTTATAAGTAAAAACGTAAAGTTTTACCTTACAGCCTAAACCGGCTTTCACCTTTAGAAGGCTTCATCAGAGGCTGCCGTAGGTAGCGTTGTCCGTCTTGTTGTTGGCGACTGGATAGTTATTGGCGAATTGTTGGTGAACAGACACAATTCAAATCGCACGCATTATTCGAACACATCTCACCACACACACACAGCTTCAATCTTTCGAATAACTATCCAGTCGCCAACAACAAGACGGACAACGCTACCTATGGCAGCCTCTGATGAAGCCTTCTAAAGGTGAAAGCCGGTTTAGGCTGTAAGGTAAAACTTTACGTTTTTACTTATAAAAAACTTAGTGTTCCGAGTCGTCAATACTATAGTGATATATATTTACTGTTGTAGGACTAACACGGTAATATGTTTGGTTTAATTCTGAGTTTTATGCATGCTGCCATCTATCAACAGCACTTTATGGTAAGTTCTTCATAGGTTTTGTTGAACCTCTTTATAACCAATGTAATAAACATGGCATGTGTTGTAAACAGCTGATGTTGGATTTCCTTCCAGTTTTGTTTACATGGAAGTGATTGTTGGTGTTTTGTTGCATAACTATCCTTAATTCTAGACAAATTTTAGTGTAAAGAAATATATAAACCTGTGTAAATTTTATGAAACTAAAGACACGTGTTTTTTATGGTGGAAAAATCATAACAGACACTTGTTTTAGAGCTTTTATTGAATTAATTGTGAGATTTGTCTGAAAATGAGAAGGAGTAGGTTGGTATTACAAATAACAAAAGTGATAGTAGTTATGTAGAAATATTGTAGTGTACATATTGTATAAAATAAAAATGAAATAACATCATTTGGGAGACAAAATTTGCCCCTACAGATGCACACTTGATTTAACCTGCTAGTGGACAGTTTAATAGCCAGCTGCTGAAGGGCAAGCAGCGACAGTACAGTCACTTATTAGGACTTGGGTTACTACAAAGTAACTAAAGATTCCCACCAAATGAGGCTAGGAGGAAATGTTTCCAAAAAGACAGGCACAACTGCTGTCACACAAGACTGATAGTCTGGTTTGAGTTCTAGGCCACCAAAAAATTTCCCTGAAGAAGAGAAAATCATGGCCGTGTGGAATAAGGAATGGAGGACCAGACCACCTCAAATAGTGATCAACAACTGCTTTGGCCAAAAGACCTTGGGAAGCACAGTCGGCAGGATTCAAACAAGAAGAAATATATCACCAAGATGACAGGGTCATCCATTCACTAATGGCAGCAAGCCAGTTGCTTACAAAATGTCAAGATTGTTGCGTGGAGTATGTATCCAGTATAATACAATCATGGAAGTCAGCCCAAAGGCAAATTTCACTAAACGATAGAAATGGTAGGAAGAGCTGTATATAGTGATGTGCCAATTTAGCAAGAAGATAAGCACCTAATAATTCAAGGTGAGGACTACATAAAGACTTTAAAGTAAGTCTTAGCTGTAAGGAAACATGAATGACGAATTGCCATTTGTAAATTACAAAGTGGTACCTGAAAAAACGTGTTTTTGCTAAATCATGTAGACTGAGAAAGCTCATATAATAATGACTCCTATGGGACACAACAGTCTCCAACACTTTTAACAAATAAGTTCACAAATAACAACAATATTGTTCATTATAACAATAAATGTTTACGAGGTGCTATCGGAAAGTTCCCGGACTGTACTTGGCACGGCTGTTGGACGTGACTGTACAACCTGGCATCCCAGTGTCCGATTCCGTAATATGTAATGAGTCAGTCTGCCGAGTTTTGTTGCATTGTGAGGTTGTGTTCAGTCTACGCGTTGTGTTTTGTAATCGTGTGTTAACGTTCATTTGCTAATTTTATGATGGCTGATAAATTCGAGCAACGCGCGTGCATTAAGTTTTGTTTTAAACTTGGTAAATCGCCTACTGAAACTTTTGCAATGCTTCGAGAAGCTTTTGAAGAACATTCCCTACATAGAACACAGGTTTTTGAGTGGTACGCTCGTTTCAAGGCCGGCAGAATGTCACTTGAAGATGATCACCATTCAGGACGACCTTCCACGAGCAAAACGGATGAAAATGTTGAAAAAATTCGACAACTCATTCACGAAGACCGTCGTCAAACAATCCATGAGTTGTGTACAAGTGCCGGAATAAGCTATGGAAGCTGTCAAGAAATTCTAACTGAAAATTTAGGCATGCGTCGTGTTGCTCCGAAATTCGTCCCTCGGCTTTTGTCTGTGGATCAGAAACAGCGCCGTGTTGATGTGTGCAGTGAACTCAGAGAAACGTCTGAAAATGACCCTACCTTCATCTCCAGGGTCATAACCGGTGATGAAAGCTGGTTTTATGGTTATGATCCAGAAACAAAACAGCAGTCGTCACAGTGGAAAAGTCCACAATCACCGAGACCAAAAAAAGCACGGCAGGTCAGAAGTGCAACAAAAACCATGCTCATTGTGTTTTTCGACATCAAAGGCATTGTCCATCGCAAGTTCGTGCCAGCTGGTGTTACAGTGAACTCAGATTTTTATTGTGATGTTTTGAGGCGGCTGAGACAAAATGTGCGACGAAAAAGGCCCAAATTGTGGGAAGACCAAAACTGGCTGTTGCATCACGACAATGCACCTGCTCACGCTTCACTGAAAACAACAGAGTTTTTGACCAAAAACAATATGGCCACCGTCCCACACCCTCCATATTCACCAGATTTAGCCCCCTGTGATTTTTCTCTGTTCCCGAAAATAAAAATTCACATGAAAGGCCACCGTTTTGACACTGTAGAAGACATTAAGACAAAAACGCAGGAGGTGCTTGACAGCCTTCAGCAAAAGACTTTTTTTGACACTTTCCAGGCATGGAAACAACGCTGGATTCGTTGTATCAATTCGCAGGGAGACTACTTTGAAGGAGATGGGAGCCATTAATGGCCTAGGTAAGCAAAAAGAATTTTTTTAGACCTAGTCTGGGAACTTTCTGATAGCTGTGGTATTATAATAAACAAATGTATAATTATGTACTACACCTTATCAACAAACTGTTCATTCTCTTTTTTGATGATTTCTTCTTTTACACGCACTTCTTCTTTTAGGATAGAACTTATAACTTGCAATCCATCCTGAAAATTGAAAAATTATAAGATTTAATTTGTATTCTCAGTGATTTATAGAGTTTATAAAGAGGCAGTTTAAAATAAATACAACATATGTAGAATTATAAACAACGCTTTGTAATAAATACCCACACTCTGCACTTACACTTTTTGTGCACGTGCAAGTGTGTGTGATTATGTGATTTCACTTACTTAATCCCATGTAGTTCAAATGTATGCAATACACTACACTCCCGTTTATCCGGACTTCGTTTGTCCGGAATAAGTTTTCAAAATAATTTTTTTTTTAATGACTACCGGTGAATTTTAAGATACAATTTGTACTAAAAACAACCTGTTTTGTTATGAATTCAATGTTATATCCGTTCACAGCTCATCAACATAAAACATAAATAATATAAACTGCAAGGGCAAAATAATACAGTGCAGTGTATAGTTCCCTCGGCGATCTGGTTAACGGCGGCATTCAAAGAGAATTTCATCAGTCGCAAATGACTAGAAAACTTCACCTCTGCAGTTGCGATGTTTGGCGCAGGTAGCCAGCCAATAACTCATTATTACATCAAAGGCTTCCGACTTCCGCCTGCGCCGACTTTACAGTCTAATCTTATCGCGGACTGTAGCAAGCGTGAGCTCGCAGTGAGTGACAGGCAAGATTGTAACACAGAGTGACTCACGCATTGGCGCGTTGGAAGACATCATGTTGTGACCAGTTACATTTCCTAGTGCAGTAACGGCAACCTACTGATACTGTTCAGGGCTTCATTGTGTGGGCGGTGTGCAAGCAGACGTATTTTTACTTTTTAGTTCCAAAACATTTCGTAGTGTTGTAAGTGTTCGTGTACTGTTCTGTTTACTGCATTTGTCTCATTAAACAATGTCGTGTAAAAGAAAGAAGAATTTACAATCCAAAAGAAGCTGGAGGCCATATATAGACTTGATAAAGATGAAACAGTAAATAATATTGGTAAGGGTTATGGCATAGGGACATCCACTGTGGCCGACTGGAAAAAAAACAGGGCTCATATACAAAACTTTTGTGCAAAGATGATTACCAAAGACAGTTTAGGAGAAACGAGTACAGCTCGGTAAGGAAAAAATGAGGCGTTAGCTTATGCTCTTTTTTATGGTTCTGCCAAGAAAGAGACCGTGGTGTCCCTATATCACGTCCTATATTTCAAGAAAAGGCAGTAAATTTAAATAGAAAAATGGGTGGGGATCCATCATTTACGGCAAGCAGTGGGTGGCTAATGCAGTGGAAGGAATGTCATGGAATTCAGCAGCTCATTGTGACAGGTGAGATCTTACCTGCAGACGTCGAAGCCAGTGACATGTATAAAATAAGCTTTGAGAAACTTGCTTCAGACAAAAATCTGTCACCATCCCAAGTTTATAATGCTGACGAAACAGGGTTGTTTTATAAAATGATCCTTGGGGTCTAAACTAGATGAGAAAGCTAAAGGCCACAAGAAAAGTAAAGATCGTGTGACATTGCTTTGTTGTTCAAATGCCACAGGTGAACATATACTGCCGCTGATGTTGATCGGCAAATCTGTGAAGCCAAGGGCTTTAAAAATATAATTTTTAACTGTTTACCGCCTGTACTGTACAGATCCAAAAAAAAGCCTGGATGTCTGCAGACTTATTTAAAAATTGGCTTTTCCACGACTTCGTATCAATGTCAAAAAATATCTGACAGAAAAGGGACTGCCTCTGAAAGCGATGTTATTGATTGATAATGCTCCTACACATCCCGCAGAGAATGAGATGAGGAGTGGTGACATTTTTGTTAAATTCCTTCCTCCTAATGTGACTTACCTAAGCCAACCATTGGACCAGGGTTCGCTTGAGGCTTTAAAACGGCGATATTGTAAAACTCTTTTGAGTAAAATAGTAGAAGATAATGAGGAGAAAAAATAAGATATTATGACCATTTTAAAGAAAATTAACATAAAAGATGTAATTCATTTTGTCTGCTGCAGCGTGGGAAGATGTTTCTCAAAAAACATTAAGAAATTCTTGGAAAAATCTGAGGCCAGAAATGGCAGAAAATTGCAACGCTGAAACTACAGAAAATGCCAAAAATGATAATGTTTTTGGAAATAAAGATTATTGAATTGTGAAAAATAAAGGTATTGAAGATTGTGAAAATGTTCAAGAGGAAGAAGTATGCGAGTGGTTAAATGTAGGTGTAGACCAATACGATCCTGGGCATCAATTCCTTTCTGAGGAGAAGATCGTCGCTGAGTGTTCTCAAAAATCAAACAACGAAGATTCAAGTTCCGATAATGATGATGATGCGCACGACGTAGAAATGGCAATCAACCATTCAGAGGCTACATCAATGACGGACAAATTATTAAATTATTTTGAGCGCCAAAGCGAGACAAACCCAGCAGAACTACTACTTATAAAAAGACACCGTGACCATACAGCTAAGAAGAGAGAAACATGCTAAAGCAGAAAAAAATAATAGACTTTTTCAAAAAGTAAAGACTTTGATCATTCATGTACGTGAGTTTATTATTGTTTTTTCTCGCTAAATTAAAGTTGTTAATTTTTAGAAATGCTACTACTGTACTATACTGAATTTAATATAATGTATGTATCAATGCTAAATAAATTTTTTTCTTGTTTATACAGTATAATATTCTGAAATAGATTTTGTTTTTCCTTAAGATTCACTCGTAAAATATAGTACAGTAGGCTATTACAGTTTGAATAAAGTCTTCAAAATAAGAAAAAAACCCAACTTTTCTTTGTAGTGGTAGGTCAACATCGCTAACACCGGCATTTTCGCCATTAGTTTGGTTTATCCGGAATTTTGTTTATCCAGAAAGGGTCCAGTCTCATCAATTCCGGATAAACGAAAGTGTAGTATACTTTACTAAGTGGGTGGAAGCCTATGCAATTCCTTCCAAATCAGGAGGTTACCACTGTGGCAAAGGAGTTAGATCAAAACTTCTGTTGCAGTTATGGAGCCCCTATGGAAATCCATACGCATCAAGGGAGAAATTTCGAATCAGGAGTGTTTAAAGAATTATGCCGTCTACTCGAAATTTGAAAGACCAGGACAATGCCTCTCCATCCTGTTGGGCTGGATGGTTAAGAGATTCAGTAGGACACAACGCCTTTCCATCTTTCGAAGGTTGTTGACGAGAACCAAACAGACTGGGACCAACGTATATCACTATTCCTCATGGCGTATAGATAATTAGTACATGACACAACCGGCATGACTCCAGCAAAGGTGGTGTTTGGGCGGGAGATTCGTCTTCCTGGGGCCTTGGTGTTCGGATCACCTGAGACTCAGTCCAAAGGCCACAGCACTATTCCTCGCAATTAGAAAACCAACTGCGAGAAATGAATTGCTTGATAAGAGGACGGCTGAAGATTGCCAGTGATAAAATGAAAATTTGGTATGACATTCACAGCAATAGTGTAGGTTTCCAAGAAGGAGATCAGGTCTGGTTGTTTGTCAAATGTTCCAGAAGAATCTCGCTCTAATGTGTGTAGCATATGTGACTTTCGATGCATTCGCGAGAGTTTTCTGGAAGCCGCCAGCCGTGCGGACTGTGTCAAGGCCACAATTAATTACGTCGTAGTTTAGAGATAAGGCGTAGTTTGGAATCTTCTGGTCTGTGAGCATTGTATAAATTCTTGGCAGCAACGGCCTTAGTCTTCAGATATAGTTGCGATATATTTACAGTGTGGTTCGAGAGTTATTATAGGGCGATATTACTCTGTGCATTCAAGTGGTTATTAGTGAAGTGGTGTGTTTTATAATCGGGCGGTATCTTGTAATACAATTGTGTTTTAATATTAGTTGACATTTTATTGCGTGTGAACAATTTTTATTTGATTTGTTGTAGAGACTGTGTTGCTAATTATGAACTGTTTAACTGTGAAAATTAAAGCTGGTAATTAGTGACTTAATTGGCATCTTGTAATTTGTTTTCCACTGTACCTACGACAATCAAGTAGACCATCATATCAGTATGTATGCATGTATGGATTGATGGATGGTGGACTTGGCCGCAATTATCTGTGTGATTACTGCACAAATTTGATCTTTTTATTTTCCTTAAAAATAGTTCCTCAATTTAGTAAACACAACAGGTCGATACATCAGTTTCACTGTATGTTTGTATGGTATTTGGCAGTCAAGATTTGAGTTTTATATGGACTTGTTTTTTTATGCATTACACATTTTTTCCACTGAAATAAAAAATTCACACTTTACACACATTTTTCTATTTTCTACACATAAATTCACAACCCACAGTCAATAAAATGCACATGGTTAAATCTTGTCAAAAATATACGAAAGTTCACATGCATACTACGTTCCATAATGAGTATAGTCCAAGTATTGTATATTTGTTATGTTCTCGAGATTTAGAACCGGATCTGTCCCAGAAAAGTCTTTTCTGTTGTTGTCATGTCCTGATATGGCACTCGCTGGCGAGTAGATTGCCATCGATTCTTCAGTCCCTGGAGTAATGTGGCATTTTGAAGCTCATAGTTTGTTAAAATATTGAAAATTTCAGATTTTGCTTGATCATCACTGAAGGAGGTAGGCCACTCGGCATTATTTTAATGTGTCCACCGAAAGTTTCTATTGTGGAATTGAATTTAGTGAGATTCTGTATATCTTTTTGTCTCTGCTCTTCTCTCCTTTTTAAAAGCGTAATCAGTTCAGCGTGTTGATCATCATAGTGTTTTCTTTTTTTCACACGTCTATTATGTTTCTTTACTTGTTTGGGACTCAATGCTGGTCGTTCTTCATTGTTTGGCATACGTTCTTCTTCAGTGTTATTCATATTGGTCGTACTCAGTATATCATTAGTAACCGTCAGGTCGGATGGTATGTCCTGTGATGGTTCTTCTATATTGGACATACTATCCCACTCCCTGTGCACCACACTTTAAAATGTCAATTATTGTAAAGATGCCACTTTGGTATTTTAGTCACAGCTGAACCCATCCCTTTTTCATTTTATTTTTACACCGGAAGTATGAATCCCGTAATGACTGGTGGAGGAGGAGGAGGAGGGTGAGGAGGAGGACGAGAAGGAGGAGGAGGAGGAGGAGGAGGAAGAGGCGGCTATGATACTGGTAATCTGTTGATGTTTAAAGTACACATCTACAAATGAATGTACTCCTACTCTCAAGTGGTACACAGCACTTAACAACCTAACACATTAGCTATGGATTAAATAATCAGGTTTTTGCACATTACCTGTTCAGTCTCCGCTTCTTCTACATCCACTTCTTTCTTTACAACAACCCTTAAAGCATCCTGCAAATGAAAAGGAATTAAATTTACATTTATACAAATTTATTACTATTACAGGATAATCCCTTACAAGAGGCTGTAAAGAAAATATTAAAGAGGTTTAAGATTGTAATAACATTTCATGTAAAGAAGATGTTGAGGTTGTGGGATGCTGTAAGCACTCAAAGATAAAGAAGTAGGCACAGGATACAAAGAGCCTAAGAACCATATCAAACCAATCACATATTGATGATAGAAAAGAGATAAATGACTGGTGTAATCTTAAAATATTCATTATTGCCCTTCCCAGACAGAAATTTCTACATCTAGTGTGCTTAATACAAGGCCAATTTGAAAACTTCATGGACTACTATCTAGGGGCATGTGTCATGTTTGTGTTTTTCCCTGGATTGCGACACCACATTTGCCTCATTTACCACTGAGGCTGCTATGCTACATTGCTATTTACAAACAGATGCGTAAACAAAGTTATATTTCAAGGTTATTTCTCAGTGTACTATTCAAAATAGGAAAGATTTAACATTGTGCAGTCATCAAAATTTTTTGTTAGAAAAAGGATTAACACCCAGAAATTTTTGATGACAGAAAGACATGTTGGGCAACGCTGCACCTTCATTTACTACAGTCAAAAAAGGAGTTTTCTGAATTTAAACACGGTCATGCAAATATTATAACATGACCAAAGTACAGAGAACAAAGAGTAATTATAAGCCATGAACTTAGGAAGAATACAACAGCAACAACAGCCAAATTCAATGTAACAAAGTATTCATGGTGAAAGGTAGCTAAGATCGTGAAAAGGAATAGAAACCCCAGATTATTATGAAGACAAAAGATAATTGACCATAACCATCACCAGGAAGATGAACTAGATAAAACTGTAAAATTAATTAAGAGAGAACTATGAGTTCAAGGTGAAGGAAACAAGATACCCCATTGACAGACCAGACTTATCCAAATACTGAATAATAATGACTGAGACTTAAGACTATTAGACCCAACTAGATTAGGAGAGTGATAAAATAAAGAATAAATGAGTGTAACTAATATAATAAGACAGAATATAAGAGAATAACCATGTATTTTAAATATTAACTATGACAGTGATGAAAATCCTAGAATATCAGATAACACTGATTGCTAATTAAAAATGTATGTAAAATAATAAGGTAAAACTGGACAATAATAACCAGTAGTATAATTAATTAGTAATATTGTATATAGATGATTATAGTTTAAAACTATAGCCAGTGGGAGCCAACAATGTAAATTAGATTTAGTCATGTAAAGTATTGCCGCGTTACAAATCCAGGGAACCCATCTTAACTGACCTCTGCCAGTTACATGGGCTGCCTACGTTGTAACGAACTGTATCCAATTCACAAATTAACTGAACAATTACTTACTAACTGTGTAAGGAAACAAGGGAAGGTATTGTACTGATTTACGCACTCATTTACTGTGTGTAACAAGACGACTTCTCTTTATTTAACAACTGTTACTGACAGATCCCATGACATCACTAATTAAACTAAAGTATTTTAAATTCTTTTATAAAACTTTGGGATCAAATTGACTCTATTTTGCTATACCTCGGATCCGGGTTAACTTTCTGTATTTTATAGTAATGACTTTTATTAATATTCAATTCATTATCTTAGCTTGCAAGACTTCTTTAACCATTTGAAGAATGGTACTATTACTTGGAATAATAATAAGATACATCAATATATAAAGCGTTACAACGTATGAAGTTTGAGTTTTTACAGTAAACTCTTAGATTTACATTTTTAATCTTTGCGTTAAATTAATTGTCTTTGAAAAGTCTCTTTTGGAAGTGTGTAGTATAACAAATATTATTAACTCTCGATAGACAGGCTATCGAGTCACCTTTAGAATGGAATGTAGAAACCTCATCCTGGGGTGTCCGTCTTGGGAATCCTCGTACGCACCGTCATCATCTGAGTCGGGTCTTTGTCAATAATGTGTCGAACGTTCACAGAGGAGATTGAAGCTTCTTAGGTGTAAGAATATGTAGATTCTTGGATGTCCTAAACAGCGTCTTCTGCCGGGTATACGTGTCTTTAAGCAGTTCCTGCAGATCACATGTTCAGGAATGATGTTGAAATGTGAGTTACTTCTTGAAGGGAGTCGTCATCTTGCTTAACACTCTTACTTTTTGTTGTTACATATTATTTCTTCTTGTTACCACATTTTTATTGTTAATAGTACATGCTACACGCTTTTTGTAGCAGTAGTTACTAAACTACATTTAAATTAAACAATCAAACTGTGCCGAACTGGCTTCGGCAACGTATTATTAGTATTTTAAAAACGAGCGCCGCTGATGTCACGCACTGCCACACTGTTACGATAGTTTGTTGCCGGTCGGTTATACACACAAACGGTTGAGCAGCTACGCAATACAG
The DNA here is from genome assembly GCA_034769895.1 of Magicicada septendecula. Lineage (NCBI taxonomy): Eukaryota > Metazoa > Arthropoda > Insecta > Hemiptera > Cicadidae > Magicicada > Magicicada septendecula. The sequence continues at coordinate 327,151,684 of CM068373.1, forward strand.
CTGGCACTGCCAGCCAGCTGTGTCTGTACTTTCCTGCATTCGGAGGTTACTTGGCTGGACCGAAACGTTGTATCGGCCTCATTTCTGCTTGATCCTCCAACCTGTTCATCTGGTCTCGGCTGGCGGCAAACTTCTATCCAGGACTTCCGAACCTATCACTATGATAGGCTAGATAAAGTGTTGTTCCAGGTACGTGCAAGTCTGCGGGTTCTGAAAATATTCTAACCCCAAATATATTTTGTGTTTCAGCTTTCATTATGAGTTATGCTTGTGTGTGTGTGTGCGTATAGAGCAGTTTTTAATCTGGGCATTAATGCTATTACAAAATCAAATTAAATTTAATTTAATTAAATTATGAATGTGAGAGTCGTGGGTCAAGTTGATTTCAATAGTGAATATGCTAATGTATCTTGCACTCAGCTGTTTTGATGTAATTAATAACTACGAAAGACACAGCAAATCAATTTGAATATTTCAATGAAACATTAAGAAAGTAATTGCTAGACGAGCTTAATACTGTTTAATCTGAATTAGTGGCGATGTGTGTGTGCGCTGTTGCTGCTTAAAGTTAGTGTTGGTATTTAATGTGGACGGCCTAAGTGGCGTGATTTTCTTTATGACACCCTCTACAACCTATTGTATGTCCAGGTGCTCGACCAAGGGCGAGATGGGTGTCAGGGGTGGACGAACATCTGTCCACCCTAATGGCAGAGACGATCCTATAGCCACAATGCCATCAGTCGAGGACTTTTCCAACGCTAAGCTGCACCAGGGATTTGTGACACGACTGTGACATCACTGATCCGCGCCTATACGAACTAAGTACACCGGACAATCCAGGTGGGAAAATTCTGATTATCTATCTCTGTCTCTCTACAACATGTGAATGCACAGAAGCCGCCAGAAGCTCACTCGTGAAGTTCTGAACATTATACTCTAGCACAAACTCTCCTGTTCAATTATGTTATTGCATGTGTGAACATTACCACAGTACACCTAATGAAGTATCTTATAACTGTATAATGTGTAAGAAGTTACACACATACACACACATCCGCAGTTTGCTATAAGATCTAACTTTCATCTAATTAAGACCATTAGGGAGTTAATTATCTCGTGCTATCATGTCATCTGGTCATGGCTGAGTTTTAATAACGTAGCGGGGGTTGTCTGATGCTGTAGATGAGAAACGATTTTCTTTCACACACATACTTAACGCTTAATGATTAAGGTAAGGGGTCGTTTGGCTGGTTGAGTTTCGGGGCGGTCACTTACATTCTCTGGTGTGAACTATGCTTGTGAATATGCTGGCAAATCTATGCTTAGGAGCTGAGATATTCCATTTTCGTTGTCATTTATATTTGTACCTATCTATACACATTAGGGTTCCTTCATTTACTGTAGTTGGAATGGGTTATGAGGAGGTTAGTGTTGAAATGAGGGATGTTTTGTTATTCATGTCGTATATGTGTTTGTGTGTGTAATTTTACTATATATATATATTTTTTTTTGGGGGGGGAATATGTAACGGATTTAAAAAAGAGAATAACCATAAATGTGCTTGCTGAGACAACAGGCTAGCCTATTTGATATTATACAACACTGATGGATTAGTATTGCTTTATGAATGAGATTATTACTAACTTTGACTCATACATAATCAGGCAGAAATTTTTGCAATTAGTTTAATATCAACTCACTTACTTTGTGACATTATGAATTAAGGGATATACATATATATACATATATATATATATAATTCTGCCTTTAATGGTGTGCTCACACAATCACGAACTTGTCATGTATGTAAAACCTTGCAGGTTGAATAAAGCACACGCTTGTTGGTTAAAAGAGTTTTTCATTTGCAAGTCCAGTCATTCACCTGGGGGGACATGTCTGTAATTGTATTTGGGCCTTGCACACTTTTGCTTCCTCTAGGTTTTTTTTACCTAGTTCTAAATATGATGTCTCTCCCCTTTCACAAAAAAAACTTAATAAAAATAAAATTAAATAAAATTCAAAAAATTACAAAACTTAGAAAAATAAAAGGGGGGTTTCAAAACTAACATTTTATCAGAGCTTTCGCTCGTACGTCTGCACTCTGTGAGGTCAACATAGCGAGAGAGAGTTTTTCTGCTCGCTTCAACTAGTACTTAACAAGAGGGAGAGGGGCAATTACTCCGCGAGAATATAGTCCCTACATTTATTCAAGTTAACATTTTTATTTACACAAACTATACCTTAATAAACATATATATTTTTAATGAGTTATTTTAACAACTATCTGTGTCTTCAGATTTTTAATTATTAACATTATGATTTTTATCTTATCCTAAATTACAGACGACTCGGGAGACATGTCGAGTCCGGAATTGACAGGTCACTGCCTGACAACAAGCAAAGGGTTAAATACAACAATAATAACATTTACAATATGCCTTTTTATTAAAGTTTCCTTGAACTTCTTAATTACTACTTATTCTCATACTGAGTACATACAGGGGTTTTAAGTATTATAGTGAGATTTAAAATTGCTTAATCGCTCGCAAACTTACTTTTTAAAATTCTTTCTTTTTACAATTACTATTTCAAATTTAAATCATCACATACTCCACCGCTTAATTTGCACATTACGGTTTTTTTTTTTTTTTTTTTTTTTTTTTATTACTGGGGACTTGGAGTATGAATGGTGTCAGTGTGTGTAATTTCTTTCACATAGTTATTGGTTAGCATTATATCTACTTGCTTCTTCTCCACAACACAATCTACTTTTATATATTCTTATTAACTACTCTTTTTTTTTTTTACTATTCACACTTAATATTTACAAAATAAAACACAAAACTCTTTCTTATCTCTATCACTTAAATCTACTACCGGTTTTTTCTTTCTGGTTGTCTTACTCTCTCTGTAGAGTAACTTTCTAAATCTTTACTATTTAGAATTCTATCTTGTTTCCATTGAGTACTAGATAACTCATCGAGTTAATGAGTATTAGTTCCCATCTAGTTAATGAGTATTCATTAATGTATGCTTCGCAGGACTGGAACTCAGGTTGATCAGGCCTCATTTCCAAACTCTACGTTTAACATTTTTCACGGTTTCAGAAGGATAATTTACTTCCTTACCTAGTATTCCCTTTTCTATTCTGGGTTATACTATTCCGTCTCTTCTTCTTATACAATTTTAGCTGTGACATATGCGTTCTTCGCACATATTTTCGAGTCGCAGGTTCCCACAGGGCTACTGTAACTGGAGTTAGGTACTTCTGGATTCGGTAAGGGCCACACCATCGGAATGATAGTTTAGAGGTGGTCTTATCAATCGCACTACTAGTGGGGTGAGTTTTATACATCACTAAGTCACCTACTTGGTACCTAATTGAATTGTTATGATTACCTTTCTCGTGGTATCTTCTGGATTTTTCTAAGTTTGCTCTTAAATTAGAGCGGGCTTTATTCCATATTCGCTTTATCTGCTTATCCGTTATTTGCAGGGGCAGCAGATCGTGTATATTCCATCTCGTGGATAAAGGGTGGTTTGGTCGGTATTTGTACAGTAACTCAAACGGGGTCGACTTGTGACCTTCGTGATAAGCTGAATTAAAAGCATATTGAATCCAGGATAGGTTTTGGTCCCACGACGTGTGATCGTTCGCATGATAGGCGATTAGCGCAGATTTGAGGTTTCGTAGATACCTTTCAGCAATATTGCCTTGCGGTCGATACTCTGTAGTGGTTATATGGTCTATCCCTAACTCGAAACACATATTCCTAAATTCTTTCGCTTTAAACTGTGGACCATTATCAGATACTATATGTACTGGAGTACCGTAGTCTTTAAATAGTCTTTCCTGTAATATTTTTACAGTCGTCGACGCTAATGCTCGTCGCATGGGATACATCCAAACAAATTTAGTGAACGAATCTACACAGATGAGTAACATTGTATTCCCTGATTTCGATCGTGGATATGGACCTGAGAAATCTAGATAAAGTTTAGAAAAAGGGGTCTTAGGGATTTCTGAAATCAGTTGGCTTACTTGAGTATTCCTGGCTGGTTTACTGAGGGCACATAATGTACATTTCTTTACGAAGTTGGCTATTTCGCTGTTCATATTGTTCCAATGATATTCCTTTCGAACACGATGTATTGTCTTATTGATTCCCATATGGGCTCCTATGGTAGATGAATGGAAGTATTCCAACAGCATGGGCTTAATTACATCAGAGGCTATTATTCTTAATTCCTTTCCGTTCCTTATCTTGTGACATAGTACATTTCTACTCAACACGTACTTCTCGGATTTAATACCTTGCGTAAGTTGTTCTATAATAGGCTTCAGTGAGGGGTCTTGTTGATACAGGGCAATGTTTTTAAAGGCAAGGGGGAATTCAGTAATTACGGCGTTAGCAAGTGCTATTTCCGGATTCTCTTTGTTTTCGGGAGTTTTAGTGGGCGACTGGAACATACGGGACAGGGTATCAGCGACTACGTTTTGAGTACCTTTAATATGCTGCACTCTGAATTTGTAGCAGTTTAACTTCAATATCCATCTTCCAATTCGTCCTAACTGTTTAGGGTGATTCAATAACCAAGATAACGCCTGATTGTCGGTTTCCAAAAGGAATTCTTTATGTTCCAGGAAGGGTTTAAACTTCTCGAACGCAAAAACAATTGCTAGACATTCCAATTCATATGCAGAATACTTTCTTTCCTGATCGCTAAGTGTTCGTGATGCATAACTAATAGGTAGTCTACAGTTATCTATCTCTTGATATATCACTGCACCTAACGCTACACTAGAACTGTCGGTTTGCACTACGAAAGGTTTCGTGAAATCCGCTAGTTGCAAAACTGGGGGAGATATAATACTTTCTTTAAGTTGCTCAAACGCGTTTTGATGTAGTGAGCTCCATTCGAACTTTGTTCCCTTCTTTCGTAAGGAGTTTAGGGGTGCTGCTATTTCGGCAAGATGGGGAATATATTTATGGAAATAATTTACCATTCCCAAAAATCGGGCTATACCTTTTGCATCTCGTGGGGCTGAAAATTCTCTAATAGCGCGGGTTCGTTCGGGGTCAATGCTTACCTTTCCATTCGCTTTCACGATGTGACCTAAGAAAGAAAACTGAGGGACGGCAAAACTTACCTTCTTTGGGTTCACAGGTAATCCTGCTCTTAGTAACCGAGATAACACTTCGCGTAGATGTTTAAGATGTTGTTCCATAGATTCGCTGTATATAACGATGTCGTCCAAATAGTGATACACATATTTAAATTTAATATCGTGAAATATCCTTTCTAACAGTCTACTACATACGGAACTTCCTTGAGATATTCCAAAGGGTACTCTAGTAAATTGGTATAAGTTAAAAGGAACTGCAAACGCGGTTAGACGTTTTGATTCTTCAGAAAGGGGTATTTGGTGAAAAGCTTGATTCAGATCCATCACCGTAAAGACCATAGCTTTAGTGAAGTAATGAAAGGCACTATGGATGTCTGGAAGAGGGATTGATTCAAATTCTATTCTTTTGTTTAATTGCCTGTAGTCCACAACTAGTCTGTGTTTATCTTGACCTTTTGGTACTAAAAAGGATGGTGAAGAATATGGGGACGTACAGGGTTCAATGACTCCTTGGTCCAACAATTTGTTGATATGGTTTCGCATGACTTCCATCTTGGGAGGCGACAATTTGTATGGAGGTAGTCGTATTACTTTCTGATCGCTCAGATTAATTTTATACTCTATTAGGTTAGTGAGTCCTAGTTTAGGTGTAAGAACCGAGGAAAATTCTTTTATTAATTTCAGTATTCTCACTCTATCTCTTTTTTCTAGGTGAGACAAATCTGAGTCTTGGTGTATAACATGTGCATTAGATGAACAATATTTTTCTTTATTACTATCAAATCTATATTTCCGTGTACGGTCAAATCGGAAATAATATACTTGCTCAAAGATGTCAAGTATCATTCCTGTCGTACTAATAAAGTCTGCACCTAATATTAAATCAGGTCCTAATTCCTTACATACTAACATTGTAAACATCCAGGTTAAGTTCTTGATTTTAACCTTAACGGTAATGCTCAGGTTTATGCTTATATTACGTTTATCAGCGGTAGCACACTTTATATTCACTGGTTGATTCCGTTTTACTAGATGGTGTTTAGCTAATATGTCCGCTAATTCTTGGCTGATTAAAGTTCTACTAGATCCCGAATCAATTAAGGCGATGGTGGATGTAACGCCTAAGTCAACTCGTATTAATGGTAATAGATTTTTAGTCCAGTTACATTTATTAATCGCGTTACATTTTTCACGAAATTCTCTCACATAGGGATCGATTTCTTTCGAACCTTTTTTTCTTCCACGTTGGTTATAAAATATTTTATTATTATTATTAGTTTCTTTGCGTTCACCTGATTTCGAGTAGCTGCGGAAGACACAGGATTTCGGGTCTCCCTGCCTTACATGTTTTTTGAAGTGGGGTGATTCCGTTCCAATGGCTTACTCTTGCAGTCTTTTCTTATGTGCCCATATTTGCCACAATTATAACAGATGGGTTTATTGCGAGGTGGGTACTTTGTTTCTGCTCTATATGGTGTTACACTTAACTTACCAGCTTTGCGCACATGGTGAGGTTTACTAAAAGCTTGCCTTTCATGAGAGGTTGTTACATCAGGCACTAGTGATCGCAATTCATTTCTATTAGTTCCAGCGGTTTTCATTGCTTGTCTATTTTGATCAGAGTACCATACATTTGAAGAATGGATACTGCACTGTTCTAGATCAGCAATTGTATTGGGTCTATTCATCAACGATAGACGAGATCTTTCTTCAGGTGACACTCCTATTAAAATGGTGTCGACCAGTTGTGTCTCATTCCAGTCTACACGTAGCAGTCGAGATGACTCCCTAATGTCTGAGATGTAGTGAGCTAATCTCTCCTGATGTCCTTGTACTCGGAGTACTGTCTTTCTTTTTATTTCCTCATAAATCCCGGTGGGAATAAAGTATTTTATTATAGAGCTATGTAGCTCATCTACTGGGAATGTAGAGGTTAGGGCTTCTAGGACACGATTCTTCAACGGGGGTTTACACTTTGGTAACAGAACTTGCAAAATTTGCCAGTCATTCAGCTGCTGTAGATCTTTTATCTGGAGAAGATAACTAATGAAAGTTAATAGTTTGGAAACATTTAATCCATCGGTGTAAGGGATTTCTGTTAATATTTTCTCCACTGGATGAGTCATTTTACCGTATAGGTCCGCGTTATAGTTCATAGTTGTCATTCCTTTATGAGAATGATTTGATTCATTGGAGGTAATCAATTCATGATTTCCGGGACGAAACTGAAAATCCTCGGGAGGAGGGGCATTTAAATCTTTATCAGTATTTTGCTCTTGGTTCGCTTGCACTTACGATACGGTGGGTGAGTTCCGATCAGTGTTAGGCAGAGGTAATTCAGTAGTGGGAGATTGTACTGGGGAGATGTGTAATTTCATTAAGGACTTCTCTATTTCATCCATCCTGAATGAGTCGGATTTTCTTCTTAAGTCATTAATAATTGAAGGTAAGCGGCGTAGAGCTTCGTCAGCAAGGTTATGTACGTCAACAGGTATTTCCGTGAGATTAGGCCAGATCGACAAATTTTTTATTCGCCTGGTTAAATGCTCTATTCTCTGGGTAGTCCGCAAAATTATTGCCGGAGATTTCTCGTCTTGGAGGGTTTGAGACAATAAGGTAAGCTCACTATACTTGGCATTACAAATTTCTTTCTCGCTTTCATAATCGAGTTCGCTTAGGTAGTTTAATTGCACAGGTGTATCAAATCCACATTCGCGAATAGACCTATGTAATTCCGCGACTGTTACATTCGCATGGGGTAGTCCACGCAAAAGAGCTTCGTAAGACAGCTCGTCTTTTAATAACAAATCCGGGTTGAATTGGGCCATTTTTTTTTTTTTTTTTGTTCTAACACATTAAAACGTACTTAAAATTAATCCTACAACACTACACATATATTACACATATATATAAGATAAATTCTCAAGTAAATAATTTACACAAATTTGACAAGAACAATTTCTCTTCTAAAGGAGAGACAGAAATTCCACACACATATTTTTCAAAGTTGAATACCGATCAGCTGTTTTCTGGAATGTAGGTCACCCTCTTTATTTAGTTAACAAAGGTAGGCTGAGTGTGTCAGTGAGAATGGGGGTTTTACTCTTATTGTTCTCTACACAATGCCAGCGATTACTTCCTGAACAGGTCCGAACAGGCGGAAGGGAGCACAGATGTTAGGGTGAATCTTATTCAACAATACGGACTATTATCACGCTTTATGACAGTTTGACTCTATTCATTCATATACTTTCCGAATGATTATGATTACTTTACTTTTCTTACTTTCTAAGAATTCATTTAATTGGGGAAAGTAAATCAATTAGTTATTTTGTTCACTAGTTCAAATTACGAAATTCTTTTCACGTAATTAACTGAGTCTACTTTACGAAGGAGTATTATTATTATTATTAACAAGGTTTTGTTACTACAGACACATGTTAGTGTACGTCTAACATATACTATGCAGGAGTATTCAAGAAACAACAGGTCATGGATTGTCTTAAAACAAACCTGTTAGAGACTGATCAGTTGACCAAACATTACAAGTCATGTATGCTAGTAGGTACATGCATATATCTTCACACAATGACATTTCAACTTATACTGACTATCATTTACGTATTTTTGAGATACGTAAGATATGAGATATGTTTTGAAAATTAAATTTACATTAATTACATTATCTGAGTGCATAGATCAATAACATTCAGGGATTTATTTAATTTACTAACAAATTAAGAAAACTACAGAGTGGCACAATTTTGTTTGTTACGTTCTGTACACAATTACTCTTACAAGATAACAACAACACAATACCATTTATATAAATAAGCAGTGGCGCAAATTTTGTATGCGTCACGAGGTTTACAACACCTTTATAAAAATTAACAAGCAGAGTGGCGCAATTTTGTAACGTATTGCCGCGTTACAAATCCAGGGAACCCATCTTAACTGACCTCTGCCAGTTACATGGGCTGCCTACGTTGTAACGAACTGTATCCAATTCACAAATTAACTGAACAATTACTTACTAACTGTGTAAGGAAACAAGGGAAGGTATTGTACTGATTTACGCACTCATTTACTGTGTGTAACAAGACGACTTCTCTTTATTTAACAACTGTTACTGACAGATCCCATGACATCACTAATTAAACTAAAGTTTTTTAAATTCTTTTATAAAACTTTGGGATCAAATTGACTCTATTTTGCTATACCTCGGATCCGGGTTAACTTTCTTTATTTTATAGTTATGACTTTTAATAATATTCAATTCATTATCTTAGCTTGCAAGACTTCTTTAACCATTTGAAGAATGGTACTATTACTTGGAATAATAATAAGATACATCAATATATAAAGCGTTACAACGTATGAAGTTTGAGTTTTTACAGTAAACTCTTAGATTTACATTTTTAATCTTTACGTTAAATTAATTGTCTTTGAAAAGTCCCTTTTGGAAGTGCGTAGTATAACAAATATTATTAACTCTCGATATACAGGCTATCGAGTCACCTTTAGAATGGAATGTAGAAACCTCGTCCTGGGGTGTCCGTCTTGGGAATCCTCGTACGCGCCGTCATCATCTGAGTCGGGTCTTCGTCAATAATGTGTCGAACGTTCACAGAGGAGATTGAAGCTTCTTAGGTGTAAGAATATGTAGATTCTTGGATGTCCTAAACAGCGTCTTCTGCCGGGTATACGTGTCTTTAAGCAGTTCCTGCAGATCACATCTTCAGGAATGATGTTGAAATGTGAGTTACTTCTTGAAGGGAGTCGTCATCTTGCTTAACACTCTTACTTTTTGTTGTTACATATTATTTCTTCTTGTTACATTTTTATTGTTAATAGTACATGCTACACGCTTTTTGTAGCAGTAGTTACTAAACTACATTTAAATTAAACAAACAAACTAACAACATTTTATCAGAGCTTTCGCTCGTACGTCTGCACTCTGTGAGGTCAACATAGCGAGAGAGAGTTTTTCTGCTCGCTTCAACTGGTACTTAACAAGAGGGAGAGGGGCAATTACTCCGCGAGAATATAGTCCCTACATTTATTCAAGTTAACATTTTTATTTACACAAACTATACCTTAATAAACATATATATTTTTAATGAGTTATTTTAACGACTATCTGTGTCTTCAGATTTTTAATTATTAACATTATGATTTTTATCTTATCCTAAATTACAGACGACTCGGGAGACATGTCGAGTCCGGAATTAACAGGTCACCGCCTGACAACAAGCAAAGGGTTAAATACGACAATAATAACTATTTACAATATGCCTTTTTATTAAAGTTTCCTTGAACTTCTTAATTACTACTTATTCTCATACTGAGTACATACAGGGGTTTTAAGTATTATAGTGAGATTTAAAATTGCTTAATCGCTCGCAAACTTACTTCTTAAAATTCTTTCTTTTTACAATTACTGTTTCAAATTTAAATCGTCACAGTCAGAGAAAGGGAAAGTGAGGCAAACTAACCTAGCAACCTATAAAAGTACTCTTATAATGATAATAAATGTAATCACCAGGATATAAAACTGTTGTGAATTATAACTGAATGAAAATAAATAACACTAGGATCATTCTGATCACTAATACAAGGCATTACTTTGATGAAATAATGCAGAAGTGAGGTACATACATTGTACAATACACACTAAATTAAATACTTAATAAAAAGAAGAGTGATTACTATCAAAAGTACCAGTAAGAAATCACCTAACTATTGTAATATAAACAAGGTAATACCCAGTGGTGTAGTGGTGCCGGAGCGGGGCGGAGCGGCGCTCCGGCACAGCTTTTGAAGGCGGAGCGGCGCTCCACCTATAGATAATGGAACATGACTACTTACGTTTTGTTTTTATTGGGTTTTAGCTTGATTATTTTTTTTTAATTCATAATGATTTGAGTTAAACTCAATGGTAATGGTACTTGTACAATAGGACACGATGTTCTCAGGGACCAATTATGTCTTTGTCTTTCCCCTCGTCCCGCTCCCTCCACCCGACAATCGGCTGTCGTCTGCAGTCTACACTCAGTCACACGTTCGCTTTGCTGTGTGTAGTGAATTCTGATCGGGACGGTCTGGTGCGTGTATAACCTCAACCTGCGCTTTTGATCGTGGTTTTAGTACGTTGAAAGTGCTATTTGAGCGCCAGAATAAGTGAATAACTGTTTCTTCTTATAGTTTTAGCGAGTGTAACCAGTGGTGTAGTGGAGCCGGAGCGGGGCGGAGCGGCGCTCCGGCACAGCTAATTTTAGCACTACACCACTGGTAATACCTACCACTGGTCAAACCATGAATTATGTATTTAGAAGGAATATGACTACTGTATTTGTACCTAGATGTAAGATCTATTATGTAAAACCAGTAATGATAAAGAAAATCAAGCAGAGACAAAATATCACAAACTGCATAGTAAACCTCATGTCTGATTACAGATAAGATATTAATGAAAATAATCAAGTCTCATAAAGAAACAATTGTAAATTACAACCATTCCATAGTACCATAACGCATATGTTTTTTAATCACAAAGTACAAGAATAGAATCACATCAGTAACCAGAATATGTTAACCACAAGTTGGTAAGAGTAGTCAATAACAAATAGAAAATATTGACAATACTCTAAGAAACCTGAGGGAATAATACAAATATAAACTAATTCATGATGTTACAGACACCATGAGCATAACAAGAATTATTGTAATTATTTTTATAATTAAGGGTATAGAATCTTAGCTCACCACAACAAAAGACATTGTAGGAGCTAAATTCGACGGAAACAATATGGAATTGTAAATAAATAGATAGTAAGAATTAGTTTAATAAAATTTATTGTATTAAGATATAAGTAAAATTAAGGATCGTTGTTATTAATGGACAGAATTATATCATAAGAGGTGTTAAAACGTGCAGAATTGAAAAAGACAAATAGTGGTGAAGCCGTATGTGAGTTTACTTGTGGTATAACAGAATTATGTCCATTAGAAACAATTTCAATGATTTTTAGTAAGAAAGTAAGCGTCTATTTTGTAATCTCCAACCCAGCTACCCCAGCCAACAATACAATTAAAGTATTTCCGAATTGGGAGGGAGTATGACTTCAGTATGGAATAGCATAAAATTCCACCAATCATGAAGCGAGAAACGACCGAAGCCGGTAGTAGTGCAAATTGGAACGGCGAGTTTAAGTGTCACCTAAGAACACTTTAGGTCAAAGCTCGATGCAATACGGTTGACGAATTTCTACGGCATTGTTACACAGCATCCTGTTCGTCTAATGTCAACAAATGTTTATAACCTAACCAGTGTGGTTTAATATTTAATTAAGTATTGTAATTTATAATCGATGAAGTGAAATCAAGTTAAAAGTGATTAGGGAATTGCCTAGTGTACAATAATTGGCAATTCAAGGAAATAAAGGAAAGTATCATGTACTTATTGTTACTTACATGTTATGGATCCAACCAAGTAATCTGATATAATGACACTTTTATGAATGATTCTATTAATTGAACACTAAACTTTATTCACAATATCATTTCTTTATTGTTCAATTGTACTGTAGATATAAATGAAGTTTAAGAATGGTTCAAGCTGATTAACCAAATAACCTAAAAGTATTGAACTTATTCATACTCCATTTGTGTAATAGTATTAAGATTTTACGATGATAGAATGTAAGCGCTCTCCTATTCCGAGATTTAATAATTATAATTAATGTTTTAATAGGCCGTATTTTGCAGTTTAAAAGAACCTACTTATTCAATTTTACTTAAGACGATTCTCGTCTACGAAAGTTTATTTTCATGTAATAAAATGACACCCTGAGATTGTAATTTTTTTCAACCAAATTAATTAATTGTGAACCCCAGTTAAAGTAAACCAATGTATTTATTACCATGATTCAGTAATATTTAACACTGAATAAATTATATTTGTTAACCCTTAATGGAGCTTTAATTCATTTAAATTTTTGAATAACTAGTTAATTATTACCGGACAGATTATGTTTACTTGTGTAAAGGTTGGCAGCACTCAAATCCACTGAAAGAGAAAGGATTCAATCATTATATTTGTTTATTTATAATCCTGACTTCTTTAAATAGGTGATCATGACTGACTACACTGCATACAAAGTAAGTAAATAATGGTAACCCGACATGATTACTCCCAATATGTTTTAGCCGATTTAGAGTTGACGTTAAGTGAAGAGTACCACGGACGATGCTCCGCATCCGACTTCATTCCTAATTCAATTACACTAAATCAGATATACTCGAAACCTACTGTTCCGTTAATGAGGGGGCTTAACAAATTGATAAATAATAAAATAATAATACACTAACTAAATTAATTCAAGAGCAAAGGTTAATGAACAACATAAGTACCATAAACACACTTAAATAGACTTAATAACACATATAGAAGAGAGAGCGAATCGAGTTTAGTTACAATATGGAAGATGCCCCCCTCCCAGTGTGTGTGGCTGAAAAGTGCAACTATACCAGAAATCATCAATAAAGTGCAAGATATTGTTTTGGAAGATATCTGTATGAAGATGTCTGAAACTGCTAAGACTGTAACATCTCAGATAAAAGATTATATCACATTCCTACTGAATAATTAGACTATAATTTCTGACAGTTGTCTGCAAACGAGTGGGGAAGTGGTGTTTAGTGCAATGTGATTGCAGCCAACACTATTCACCCCAGCGTTGTCAGCTTGTACTTGTTACGCTGTTTATGCTGGTGAGCTTTGCCTTCTCATCAATGTGCTTACACTACACTTCCTGTGTTTACGCACATATACAGCTCAGATCCTCATTACAAAAACGTATTTTAATTAGCTTAATTACATTTATTTTTAACCACTTTCTTTTAATCTCTTCTCAAATTTGTTTATCCTGAACAAATGAGAACCCTGAGATAATAAAGAGGCTTATTCACTATATAGTATTACTAAACGTGTATCCTGTAGTATAATAATTTGCCCGTATTATGCTTTGTAAATGTTAAGTTGTAATAAAAAGTTGTAAATAGTGTATCAGTTGATCGTGGAATATTTATGTTGCGTGTTTTCGAATGTGATTTAATATATAAGTTAAAAAATGAATTATTCTGCCTTGGTTTAATAATCAGAATTATTATTATTCCAATTCAGCAGTTAGAACTCCAAAATCAATTCAAAAATAGTGGTCGAGTCATCCCAAACAATTCTCAAGTCACCTTCGATATTAGGCTTATAACCTATTCTTTGAGATTAATCTTGGTTTTGTAGTTTGCGTACTTCCAACGACTCCCCGACGTCTTCTTATCCTTGGTAATTATAAAATAAATGTTGATAATATCTTATGTTCATGAAATAATAACGCATGGATATGATTTATTAACATAATTGTTTAATCTCTGTAATATGAGTTCAAATTGATAGAAATTTCCATTCGATACACACGTTAGTCACAATCGATATTTATCTCAGGAGTGAATAATTAAATAAGGTTAATATATTTCATGGGAATTCTTGTGGCTGTTACGAAAAGTTCCATTACATGATAATTAACAATATAGAGTACCTTTACAAATCATCTATTACTTATAATCTAAAAAAAATTACAAAATTATATATTAAATAACATACAATATTTGACGATATTCAATACGCTTCGTAAAAAGCATGCAGGTTAGAGTGACGTCATCATCATGGCTGCCGTGTCCGTGTCAGAGAATAATGAAGTTTATTAAATGTGTAAAAATAAATTTTTTCCTTGTAATCACTGTTTCGTTTAGATATGGAATTTGTTTTCACTTGTTAAAATGTTCATTAGTGATTAGTGTTAGTGTGAATTGGTGTATTGTCTATTGGTTGTTCCTTTTTGATAAAAAATATTGTTAACTATTAAGTCAAATTATACTTTACACATCCAGGCGATATTGCTGAACGTCTTCTGGTTTATTCTTTATAATTTCTTGATGGTGTGTGTTCCTGGTTCGTGAAATGATTGTAGTGGAGGAATTATTTATCTTCAATGGTGGTCATACAAATCTTCTTTCACAAACGGTTTAGTAATTTTATATTTTTATTTTAATAACATCTCGACTAACACTATTGAACTGTTCTCCATTACAATTAACAATTAAGTGTTATTTCTTCTTTTTTAGTCACCGAACTCATACAAACTTCTTAAATTTTGATTGGCCATTTATGTACAGGTTAAATGTTATATGATCAATACCCATTAACTACTTTACATTTTATAAATTACTTTTAATAGATAATTTTATTATTATACTCTAATGATACATACAATGTTTATATGATTCTTGGATTTCGTTGTCCATGACGTGTCCGTTACTTAACTAAATATCACTATAATATTGACGACTCGGAACACAAAGTTTTTTATAAGTAAAAACGTAAAGTTTTACCTTACAGCCTAAACCGGCTTTCACCTATAGAAGGCTTCATCAGAGGCTCCGATGAAGCCTTCTATAGGTGAAAGCCGGTTTAGGCTGTAAGGTAAAACTTTACGTTTTTACTTATAAAAAACTTTGTGTTCCGAGTCGTCAATATTATAGTGATATTTAGTTTATATGATTATTAATTAGATAATTATAAACAATTTGGTACTATACATGCCTCAGTTTATAATTGTAAAACCTTATTAATTTGAATTTCTCTGATATGTGGTGGAACAATTTGTTATGGTTGATTGTAATTTCTACCTTGACTCCCTGAGATAAATATATTTACATAAATTAACTGGTAACATAAACTATTATAATATATAACAAAAACTCTTAATAATAATACTTGTTTTTGACAGTTTTAATTTATTTATACTGTTAAACTATTGTCTTTATGATAAACTAAATTTCTGTCTAATAATAATAATAAAACACTTTTCATAAAAAATAATTAACACTGTTTAACGGTAATCTGTGTCACTATTTATATTATGTCACTCATATCACTGTAAAGGTTTGTGTCCCTTTTTCTATCCTTGATTATAGGCCTATACAATTTTGGTTAATACAATTTTATTTTATGAATAGGTACTCTTTATTGGGTTGGGTTGTGTTATTCAGGGTAAGTTATTTAGGCCTACTAGGTTAATTTATTTAACTTTTTGTCTGTTTACTGCCCTATTCTACTGGGTTATTTCTGGGTCTCTTGATGATATTAAATAAGTCAAAGGTTGTTTTTATTTAGTTATATTTGGTTCTCTACTAATCTCTTTAAAACTTGGTAATTTCCTTTAATTGACTATTAATTGTGATTTCTTGTTCCCTCTCTGGATAGGATTTCCCTATTATATTTACAATTCTTTTTATAACATTTTGTTTCGTTACAAATTGCCCCCCTTCAGAAGTAATTATTTCTGAACACTTCATTAGGTGTGAGGACATAATTACTTATGTTATTTTTCCTTTTCTTCCTCGTGATATTTTTTCATGGATTGTTGATTATAATTGCCCTTGATCTTCTTTGAAATGGGGTCGGTTAATTCGTATGTGTTGTTGTTGTTTTTTGTTATGGTGTAGGGTCCAACATATAGCAACAATAACTTCTTTGATATCCCTTGTAGAGTGCTAGGCAATTCCCTGTTCTTTAACAACACTTTCTCTCCTTTTTCTGGTATTTGTTTCTACGTTTTTCCAGATTTTCCATCACCTGATTATAAAATTTTAATTTATTAAATTGGTACTGTGGAGACTTAGGAAATTTAATCAATTCTTGGATCTCTCTGGGTGGTTGTTTTTCATACATGGCAGTGTATGGAGTGCAATTTATAGATGGATGATAAGCCAAGTTTAAAAAATCTTCTGTAGCTGAGAAGTAATCAGGCCACTTCCTTTGTTGTTGATGACAATAGGTTCTTAAGATTCTACCAACCTCTCTCAGTATTCTTTCTGATGGATTGCTACTAGGGTGGTATACGGAGGTCTTATAGCTTTTGATGTTCAGTTCTAACAATGTGTTCTTCCATTTTCTGCCTCGAAATTGTGTACCATGGTCTGTAACTATTGAAACAGGTAT
Organism: Magicicada septendecula; assembly: GCA_034769895.1. Taxonomy (NCBI): domain Eukaryota; kingdom Metazoa; phylum Arthropoda; class Insecta; order Hemiptera; family Cicadidae; genus Magicicada; species Magicicada septendecula. The sequence goes on from CM068373.1 coordinate 327,168,873, forward strand.
TCCTATTTTTGGAATGTATTGAGTAGTTATTACTTCAAGAATTTTCTGCGTAGTTGCTCGACTGATTGGATACAATTTGGTGAAGTGGTCCATAATGATTATAAGGTATTTATACCGGCTTCTACCTTCACTCCTAGGAAATGGTCCGCTTATGTCAATGAATAGTTTTTCCAATTTTTGTTCTGACGATATAGGTATCATTACACCTTCCTTTCGTTCATTATTAATTTTGACCAATTGGCAGATATGACAGGGTTTTATATAATTTTGTACTTTCCTGTGTATGTTCTTAATGTAACGATTCTCCTCCAATGCTTTCACTACCTTTACTGCACCCATATGTCCGTATCTTATGTGATATACCAACACTAGTTCCTTTCTCCATGATTCTGGGAATGATGACCTTCCAGTCTTCTTGGTTCAATGTATTTTTTATAAATAAAATTCCTTCTTGTTCACAATAGAATTGGTTTATTGGAGAGTTTTGGTTCTCCAAACGTTCCTTGATTTTTATTAATTTTGGGTCTAATAACTGATTTGCTCTGATATTTTGTAATAATGATTCCAAATCAGATCTACTTTTGAGAATGTTGTACACCTTGATGATCCTTTCCTTCTCACCCTCAAATGTCTGGGTGTCTAGGTTTATTCGAGATAACACATCTGCTATCACATTTTGACTCCCTGGAATATATTCCCATTTGATATTATACTCCTGCAAGGCGAGTATCCACCTTGTAAGCCTTCCGTGACTCAGCTTACAACTTCTCAAAAATGAGATGGACTTATGATCTGTTCTGACAGTTACAGGATATCCCAAAATGTACGTTCGGAATTTACTACAAGCAAAGACTATGCTTAATAGTTCCTTTTCAGTGACATTATACCTTCTCTCACAGTGGTTTAACACACGACTGGCAAAACTGATGACTAAATGGTTTCCTTCTTTGTCTTCTTGGTACAATACCATCCCAAGACTGACATCACTTGCGTCACAGTTCAAAAAGAATGGGTGATCAAAATTTGGATGATGAAGGATTACTGTCTCTAAGAATTTATCCTTTATCTGTTGTAGTATAGCATCCTGTTCATGTCCCCATATCCATTTGTTTTTGGAAGACAGCTGTTCCTGAAATTTAGATGTCAATGCGGAATAATTGCGTTGGAACTTCCGATAGTAATTACACAGTCCTAAGAAGGATTGGAGTTGCCTCTTATTCTTTGGTTGTGGGAACTTCTGGATTGCAGTAACCTTTAATTGTGATGGGGAAATACCTTGTTCAGTCAAATAGAAACCTAAAAATTGAACCTCCTTCGCTATTAATTGGGATTTTTCGAGTTTTAGTGTTATGTCGTTCTCTGCTAACTTACTCAATACATATTCCACCCTGTGACAATGTTCCTCCCAGTTGGATGAGGTAATCAACAAGTCGTCTACATAAACTGTGGTGAATTGTAGCGCTTCCTGACCCAATACCTGGTCCATACATCGTACAAAAATTGCTACCGAATTAACTAATCCAAATGGCAATCTCTTAAACTGGTAGTTTCTACCCTCGAAAATAAAAGCCATATATTTTCGACTCATCGGGTGCAACTCCACCTGCCAGTAACCACAAACTGTGTCCCAGGTACTGATGAATTTGTACCGTGAAATTTTTTTAGAATTTCTTCTATTTCTCCAGGTGACGTGCGATCATTTACTATATGTTTATTTATTTCTCGGGCATCCAAGCAAAGTCGAACCTGCCCGTTCTTCTTCTGAACTGCTACTATTGGGCTAGTATATGGTGATTGGCTATGCTCAATTATATCATTTAACAACATTTTATTAATTTCAGCTCTAACCGCCTCCTTCAATGAATACGGTATAGGATAGGATTTTCTGTGGAATTCTGCTGGTTCTTTAAATTGTATTCTACACTGATAGTTTTTTACTTTTCCTGGTTTTTCTGAAAATACATGTGTATACTTCTTATATATCATAATGAGATCTTCTACTTGTTTTGCTGTCAAATTATTTGTGCCTTGGTGTCTAAACTCTATCTCCTGTAATTTACTGTTCCACAGGTCTTCATTTGTCATATTATAGATTGTTTTTCTGCATTGGGTGTCATTCTTTAAAAAATTTAATTCCCTAACTTGGTGATGGGTACAGTTCAGAGGGGCACCATCGCTTCCTATTAACTCTGCCGTCCACATAACACCTTCTGAGTTCAAGGACACCTTCTCCTTGCTCAGATCAATAATGGCTGAATATTTCCTCAGCATATCGCATCCGATTAATATTTCGAATGGTAGGCCGATTGCGACCAGACATATAATATTAATTGTAACACCCTTGCTTTCTAGTTCCAATGACACTTGTTTTCTCACTGTTTTATTTTGACGCCCAGTGGCACCTATTAAAATAACATTATTGATAGGTAAGGTAGGTATTATATTTTTACTTTGTTTCTGTATTCTCTCCAGTTCAGCGTCGTTAATAAGTGATACATTTGCACCAGTAGCTATCATTATTCGTGTAGGAATTCCTTCAATTTGAGCGGTTATATATAAGATTTCATTATGCTGGTTGATTCTACTTGTCACCGTTTCCTCCAACAGTTCTTCTTGAAGATTCTTCAAACAATAATTGTAAATAATAGTAAGATTTTGACTATCCGTCCTTAAACTTTGGTTGTTGTTATACTTCAAAATTCTTTTATTTTCCATAATTAGTTTTTCATAATTAGTTGGTAGTAATTTGTGATTACTATATTTTTGAATTTGGTGGTTTTTGTACCCAGTAGATAGGAGCAGTAAAGGGTCGCGAGGGTTTATTACTGCCTCACTCCGTTTAAATTAAGGCCATCATGATTATTTTCCGGGCATGACTGTTGATTTGCCTGGAATGGTATGCCGGTTCCTGGTTGTTCAACCTCTCGGTTGTCTAATTGTTCACTCCCCCTTGGTTCTCGGAAGTCCTCCTGGCTTCTACTTCTTACTCGGTTGTCATGGTGATTCATCCCTCTGGGATTTCCTCTCCGATCATAACTGTTATTATAATTGTTCCTCCGAGGTTGATGGTATCTCCAGTAATCCCCTTCTTCTGCACTAATATAATTTATTCGTGGTCGGTATGGACGATTATTATTATAATTACCCTGGTTATTATTATTGGTATTAACTCCTGGGTTATTTCTAAAATTATTATAATTTTGATTTGTTCGGTAGTTATTATAATTATTATTAATTCTATTACCCGGATTGTAATTTTGATTGGGCCTGTTGTTACTATTATTGTTAATTGGATTTCGATTGAAATTTGCTTGTTGGTTATTATTTGGGGTAAAATTTTGGTTGTAATTACGATCGTTGCCATTAAAGTTATAATTATTCCGGTTATTCATATTATTATGGTGATTATTATTCATACCATGGTTATTATTTCTTGAACCGCACTGATCAGTTCGTTGTCTGCTTCTTTTGTAGTAACCCTCATGCTCATAATTTTCTAACAAGTCAGCCATTGCGTGGACCGTTTTAATCTGGCTTCCCAGGCGTGCTCTGGCAATTCCTGTGCCATAATGGTATGCCATTTTAGTTACTAGGGATTCTTCTGGTATTCTTGGCTCTAGGTGTCTAGCCAAACACACCTTTCCCCAGAAGTAAGTAGTTGGAGATGTACCTCTATTTACATCATATCTTCCCTGACAAATGTTGTCCCTGATAATATTTTGTATAGCTTCGGACCAATATTTTTCTTTAAATAGTTTTTTAAATTGAGCGTAGTCCATTATCTCATTCCTGGTTGCTGTCCACCAGTTGTCCGTAATTTCCCTAAACTGCTCATCCAACATCTCTCTAAGCGAGCTCCAGATAGTTATTCTGTTTATTAAAATGTTCCTCGATTCTGGCCAGGAATTCCATGGGGTTTCTACAATAATTTTTGAAATTAATCCCTTCTCTGGTTTCATTTGTGGAAATATGAGTAATATTATTTGGTCTGGTCCTAATTAATTCAATTTCTTCTTGATTTTGGCGTACTTGACCAGTTAAATTGTTCACTGTAGTGTTAATATTGTCACACCTTTCTCCGGTTTGTTTCTGTAAATTTACTAAATTTTCTTGTTCCTTTTGTATTCCTTCTATTTGAATACGATTATTTTCTTGGACCTGGTCTATTCTAGCATTTACCATTACTTTGTTTTGTGTGATGGTTTCGTTAGCTTTTCTCAATCTCTCATTAGCGTCAGCTGTTTCTTGCTTCCTTTCCTCATCGATTTTGTCCATCTTCTGGTTAATTGTATCATTGACCTGTTCAATTCGACCATTAATTCTTCTTAAATTCTCTTCATTGATTTGTCTGAACTCTTCCTTCATTTGGTTATTATTTTCACTTATAGTTTGCCTTAAAGTTTCATTAGTACTTTCCTTAATACTATCAATTTTTTCATTTATCTGTTTATTCTCCTCCCGGATTTGTTTTAAATTCTCATTATTATGTTCGTTTTGTTTCCTAAAATTTTCATTAGTTTCTTCTCTGTTTTGGTCAAATCTCTCCTCCATCTGTTTTATTAAATTTTCACTCATTTTCTCATTTTGTACCCTTGAGTTCTCGTTAATCTCTTCCTTCATACCGTCTATTTTCTCATTTGTTTGTCTGTTATCTTCCTTGATGCTATCAATTTTCTCATTCGTTTGTCTGTGATCTTCCTTGATGCTCTTCATATCTTCCTTCGTTTGCTTTTGTTCCTCCATATGTTTTAATAAGTTTTGACTCAAAATTCCATTTTGTTTCCTTGAGTTTTCAGTGAATTCTTCCTTCTGTTTCTTAGAGTCTTCTTTAATTAATTCCCATAGTTGTAAATCCAGGCCTCCTCTGGCTTCCTCTCTTACTACCGTTTCCACATCCTCCACCGATGTTACTTCTTTCTCTTCCATCCTGACTTCTTTCTCTGCCTCCTTCGTCCGTTTCAATGATGTCGCCCTCTTACGCATCTTTATTATTTCTTGGAACCTATAGCAGTCGCCAGCTAAAAATTAGGAAATTAATTTGCTTGTTTCAATTTCTTCACCTAATATTCCCTAATTTCAGCCCCACGTTGGGCGCCAATTTATTACTACACGGGTATCCCATAGTATAATAATTTGCCCGTATTATGCTTTGTAAATGTTAAGTTGTAATAAAAAGTTGTAAATAGTGTATCAGTTGATCGTGGAATATTTATGTTGCGTGTTTTCGAATGTGATTTAATATATAAGTTAAAAAATGAATTATTCTGCCTTGGTTTAATAATCAGAATTATTATTATTCCAATTCAGCAGTTAGAACTCCAAAATCAATTCAAAAATAGCGGTCGAGTCATCCCAAACAATTCTCAAGTCACCTTCGATATTAGGCTTATAACCTATTCTTTGAGGTTAATCTTGGTTTTGTAGTTTGCGTACTTCCAACGACTCCCCGACGTCTTCTTATCCTTGGTAATTATAAAATAAATGTTGATAATATCTTATGTTCATGAAATAATAACACATGGATATGATTTATTAACATAATTGTTTAATCTCTGTAATATGAGTTCTAATTGATAGAAATTTCCATTCGATACACACGTTAGTCACAATCGATATTTATCTCAGGAGTGAATAATTAAATAAGGTTAATATATTTCGTGGGAATTCTTGTGGCTGCTACGAAAAGTTCCATTACATGATAATTAACAATATAGAGTACCTTTACAAATCATCTATTACTTATAATCTAAAAAAAATTACAAAATTATATATTAAATAACATACAATGTTTGACGATATTCAATACGCTTCGTAAAAAGCATGCAGGTTAGAGTGACGTCATCATCATGGCTGCCGTTGTCCGTGTCAGAGAAAAATGAAGTTTATTAAATGTGTAAAAATAAATGTTTTCCTTGTAATCACTGTTTCGTTTAGATATGGAATTTGTTTTCACTTGTTAAAATGTTCATTAGTGATTAGTGTTAGTGTGAATTGGTGTATTGTCTATTGGTTGTTCCTTTTTGGAAAAAAAAAATATTGTTAACTATTAAGTCAAATTATATTTACACATCCAAGTGATATTGCTGAACGTCTTCTGGTTTATTCTTTATAATTTCTTGATGGTGTGTGTTCCTGGTTCGTGAAATGATTGTAGTGGAGGAATTATTTTTATCTTCAATGGTGGTCATACAAATCTTCTTTCACAAACGGTTTAGTAATTTTATATTTTTATTTTAATAACATCTCGACACGCACTATTAAACTGTTCTCCATCACAATTAACAATTAAGTGTTATTTCTTCTTTTTTAGTCACCGAACTCATACAAACTTCTTAAATTTTGATTGGCCATTTATGTACAGGTTAAATGTTATATGATCAATACCCATTAACTACTTTACATTTTATAAATTACTTTTAATAGATAATTTTATTATTATACTCTAATGATACATGCAATGTTTATATGATTATTAATTAGATAATTATAAACAATTTGGTACTAAACATGCCTCAGTTTATAATTGTAAAACCTTATTAATTTGAATTTCTCTGATATGTGGTGGAACAATTTGTTATGGTTGATTGTAATTTCTACCTTGACTCCCTGAGATAAATATATTTACATAAATTAACTGGTAACATAAACTATTATAACATATAACAAAAACTCTTAATAATAATACTTGTTTTTGACAGTTTTAGTTTATTTATACTGTTAAACTATTGTCTTTATGATAAACTAAATTTCTGTCTAATAATAATAATAAAACACTTTTCATAAAAAATAATTAACACTGTTTAATGGTAGTCTGTGTCACTATTTATATTATGTCACTCATATCACTGTAAAGGTTTGTGTCCCTTTTTCTATCCTTGATTATAGGCCTATACAATTTTGGTTAATACAATTTTATTTTATGAATAGGTACTCTTTATTGGGATGGGTTGTGTTATTCAGGGTAAGTTATTTAGGCCTACTAGGTTTATTTATTTAACTTTTTGTCTGTTTACTGCCCTATTCTACTGGGTTATTTCTGGGTCTCTTGATGATATTAAATAAGTCAAAGGTTGTTTTTATTTAGTTATATTTGGTTCTTTACTAATCTCTTTAAAACTTGGTAATTTCCTTTAATTGACTATTAATTGTGATTTCTTGTTCCCTCTCTGGATAGGATTTCCCTATTATATTTACAATTCTTTTTATAACATTTTGTTTCGTTACAATAGGCATGTGCAAAAGTACTATTAGGCCTACACGAATAATAAAAAACTTCAAAGAGAAGGTTGCAGGTTTCTGAAAAATGTGGAAGACAATATTCATCCATTTCTTTAAACAGGAGCAGACCTGAAATACTTAACTACTTTTAACTGACAGGCGTGCATGCGTGAGCTGGCGCACGTTCGCACACACTCGCACACACATGCACACACACGCACACAGTCTGTCTGTCTGTATCCCTCCCTCATGCACAGAACCGTGCCCCCTCTCTCTCTCTCTCGCTCACACACACACACACACACACACAATTATAGTTTGAGAATGAAACTGTGATTTCTGTATTTACTGTATGTGTGATGTATAATTACTAAATAATATAGAAAATATTAAATAAAAAAATAATATTAAAAGTACAATATTAAAAATGTAACATTATTATTATAAAAAAATTATAGATAATGAAAAAAGTTAGTATACAATTTAAAATACAACACTATTTAATCTAAACAATAAATTAGAAATTTGAATAATACCACGTCAAAATGTGACCAATGACATACAGACAACAGCCGTACATATACTGTAGTGTGGTTTACAGAAACAATTTTTGTTATCTAAGTAATTCAAGAAGACAACAAGATAAGTGGCCACTATGAGCACAGTCAGTTTATTGATAGGCGCTCAGAGCATGGAGCCAGCTGATCATGGAAAATAGCAAAGATTTTTTGTGCCTAGTAAATGGAACAGACTGTGAGCCTAAATTGGATGAGAAGATTATTTATATGTTATAGCAGGTTTTTGGGTACATCCGTGTATGTGATGCTTATATTGCCAACGTTTCGTTCCGTAACCCCGGAACATTTTCAAGGCATACTGATGTTGATTTAACTACGCTGCGAGTTTTATACCTTGCTTCCCTTGTGATTTCTGCCGTGGGAGGGTTAGGACGTGGGGGTGAGTGTGTTATGGCCATATGTTGTTTACTAATTTGTGAACTGTCAGTTAGGAATTTCCAAGTTGTCGCTAGTTTTGTATATTCGCTTCTGTCTTTAACCACTCCTCCTTATTTCCGGTATATCTCAATTGCCTCTTTGTACTGTCTGACTTTCTTATAGTTGGTTCGTGCCAAGATTTTTGTGTTTTTGAAATCGAAAGTGTGTCCTGTTTCCTTGGCATGCTTCATTAGGGATGTGTTATCTTCAATCAAATTACGAGAATATCTGTCGTAGAAGAATCCATGTCAAATAAAATAGCTGAAGTAGAAAAACCTATCACGAGTGTGGAAAAAGCTATGTCAACAAAAATAGAAGACTCAATTACAAATACAAAAAATATTTATATATATTTTTTACAAAGAAAGAAATATTATCCAACATTTAGCAGTTAAAAATGGATACAAAATAAAAACTATTAATAAATTATAAAATAGAATTAAAGATAAAATCACTAATAAAATTCCCAAGAACACTACATTTAAAAATTCACCTACTAACAATAATATAAAATATACAACCTTCCCTTATTACAGAAATTTAACTCAAAAATTAAATTAAATATTTAGAGATACTAATTTAAAAATATCTTATAGTACAGATAATATAATTTTTAATAAAATAAAACCTAAAACTAAAACCAATATTCACAATAAAAATGGAATATATAAAATAGAATGTCCAGATTGCAATAAATTTTACATGGGCCAGACAAAGAAAAAACTAATAGATAGATTCCTTCAACACTGCAATGCATATTTAAAACCAAATATTTATAAATCTAATTTAGCCACACATTGTCTAAATAATAAGCACCAATTTCCAAACATTGAAAATATAAAATTAATTGAAAACACACAAAAAGGTCAAAAAATTAATATTTGGGAAAATCTTAATATTTACAAACACAATAACAATAATTTATTAATTAAAGAACAAACCCAAATAAAAACAAAACAAGACGATCTATTTAAAATATTAAATTTACTAAATAATAAAAATGAGTAAAATTTAAACAATAAATATTTCAAATATAACAGAGAAAACAGCTGCAAAAGAAAATAAACATTAAAACAATCATTAACTAATCGACCTAATCGATTATCAGTTATTTTACATTAAAATCAATACAAATTCGATTATTCGTTAATTTTTATATTAACAGAACCATTTCAATTGTTATTAATTTACTTACAAACCTTTGATGATACTGATATTTTTTAGTGAAACGTGCTTAAGGTGTTAAAAGAAAATAAGGTGTTAAAAGAAAATACAAAATTACACTACTTGCAGAAGAAACAAATTTAATAACATCAGAAAATTAAATATAAAAGAGCAGATTAAAAATGAAGTCGAGTACTTCATGAAGACACAACCAAAAATAATTTCTGAACATACTGTACCAATCATAAAGACGGAAAAAGACAGAAAATAAGACAATAAAGAAAGTCACTTTGCCTGCGGTAGGGACAGTTCGTGTCAAAGCTCCAACATTTGATGGAAGCGGTCACTGACCAACGTACCCCCACCAATTTGAAGCTGCTGCATGCGCAAGTAATTGGACAGAAAAAGACAAGGTAGTTTGACTCATTCTCGCATTAAAAGGACCCGGGGCAGAATTACTACAGAAAGTGTCACCTGACAGCCAGAACACCTATGCCGAATTAACAAGACGACAACGTTCCGGGGAGAGACTTCAAGAGTTTGAAACACGTATCGACAAACTGATTAGATTGGCCTATCCTGAAGCACCAGAAGATTTTCGAATAAGGTTTGTGGTGCAGACATTTATTGATGGCATCGGAGGTTGTGAACTTCAGCAAGTGTTACGAATGGCAAGACACTGAAATAGCTCAGAAGCTCTTGTTCACGCCCTAGAGTTTGAAGCTGCCAAATCAGCGTCCCACTACATTAATGGGTTTATGCTATCACATTGTAGTCAGAAGATCCCTGTATCACATTGCTGTTACAGTGGGTGCAGAAAAACAATGTTGTCGGCCAAACAATTCAGAAGTTCAAGAGCACCGCAACGATTTGAACAATGGGAAGACAGAAGACCGAAGTGTCACAACTGTGGAAAATATGGTCACCTACAGGTAGACTGTTGGGAAAAGAAAATACCGAGAGAAGAGAGTGGTGGTCACACCAATTGGAGAAGTAAAGCCCCAGAACAGCACACAGTTTCCACTCTACATAAGACCAGTGGAAACTTGATCGTTAATGGATTTATGGAAGGTAAACCAACATCACTTACAGTTGACACGGGCGCAACAGTGTCCATTGTGCGCCCTGACTTAGTTAGCAACTGCCAGCCTCTAAGTAGCTCTTGTATAATACAGACTGTGACTGGAAGCCCCCTCAAGGTGCTAGGAAAGGTAGACGTACATGTACGCCTGGGTCTTCTCGAGTTTAGCCACTAAATGCTCGTTGCAGACATTGTTGATGAAGTGATTCTTGGCACGGACATTATGAATGCCTACGGATGCATTGTGGACTTAAGAGAGAACGTCCTGAGTGTTGGCCAAGAGACGATAAAGCTAAAGTGACAGGCTCTACCAACCATTCGATTAAGCAAGTAGCATAGGCCGAAGAAAAAGTCAACAGGTTTGGTCAAGAGGAACCCTCCCTGTTGCAAGCGGAAATGGAGGAAGAACTAGCAGAGGAAGTACAAATAAGTGTAACAACAAAAGAAGTGATTGAAAAGCCAACTATGGGTGTCGGGACAAGAGTCTTGCTTGTTCCCGGGGAAAACATTACTGAAGATGAAGGCACACAAGAGGTTGTTGACGAGAACCGATCAGACTTGGACCAACTAGTGGTGTACATGCTATCAGTACATGACGCAACAGAAGCGATTCCCGCAAAACTAGTGGTTGAGCAGAAGACTCATATTCCTGGGAACTTGATGTTCGGGTCACACGAGACTGAATTCAAAGAACAGAAGAATTATCATTTCCAAGTAGACCAGCTATGTAGATCGCCTGGCCGAGTATTACTTGAGAGATGGTTTGCCAATTCAGGGCGAACAGGCTTAAGGAAGGGACAGTGTTACGACATTACAGAACAATCTACGTGTTTCTCGAATGTTCCAGAAGAATCCGGCTATAATGTTGTGTGCGTGTACACGATTTCAACATGCATTCGCGAGACTTGTCTAGACGCCGCTAGCTGCGCAGACTGTGTCAAGGCCGCAATCAATTACATCGTAGTGTAGAGCTAATGCATAGAGGAATGTTCTGGATTTTCAGCGGGCTATAAATACAAGTACTTAGCGATGCTCAGTCAGTTATCGTTTATACCAGTGTGGTTTGAAGAATTGTGGCGAAGTGTTGTGTTCTTATGTATGTGCGGGACAAATGTAATACAATTGTGTTTTATATTAGTTGACATTTTATTTGCGTGTGAACAATTTTTTATTGATTTGTTGTAAGAGACTATCTTGTTTATTACAAACTGTTTAGTTGTGATAATTAAAGCTACTGATTAATGACTTAATTGGTGTCTTGTATTTTGTTTTCCACTGTACCGTACGATGATCAGTAGACCGTCGTAACAATGTGTGTGTGTGTGTGTGTGTCATATCCTTGAATTTAATAAATAAACACTTGGCAAGTTGTATGGGTGATTTTATATTCCTGACAAATGTTTCACCAGTTATGGCAGCTTCAGAGGTTGGATTTGAACATACACTACAAACCTGTCAGTTCAAATCCAACCTCTGAAGCTGCCGTAACTGGTGAAACAATTGTCAGGAAAATAAAATCATCTGTAGAACTTACTAAGGGTTATTTATTAAATTCAAGTATTAGTAAAATGTTCTACCAAGTGCCGAGCGACCATTCCATCAGTGTAAATCATACCCTCTACAGCAATTAATTAAAAATTAATATGATGATATATAAACTATTATTAAAATAATAAGAAAACTGTGTACACGAATATGTAGTATGTTGTATTACATGTGTATCAACTTAATCATATATTAATGGTACAAACTACGTTTTTACTTTATAAAAATATACCTTGATCTCTTCCATTTGTCTTATGATGAATAAATTGCTCTTGTTAACACCTGAAACAAATTAAAACAAGCTGGCAATTACAAAACTAAATCTACACCACACACAAGTTACCACAAGAATAACGTTATGGTTAAGAACACTGTTTTTAATTTAATGCATATAACTTTATTAATAAACAATGTCTTCGCACTGTCAGACCTCAGTTTTGCCACTGAAGGTGCCTTATCTTAGTTTGTGTGGACATGTTTCATGTTAATATAGTAAAGTGTTCCTGGCCGAAAGGAGATTCGAGCAACTTGTGTAGAAGAGAACTCATATTAATGTTGCAAGTACACTTTTCTTCTAAATCATTCAACATGTGTCCATAATTTGTTTTTTTATTAGTTTGGTCATATCATGTTATGTGTTTTGACAAAAACTCTGTTTTAAATTCCTATTTACCAGAAATTATTGGACTTTTGCCATCATTTTAGAATTATTTTGAGAAGGAAAGAAACATTTCCTATCCACTGGATGCTAAAATGTTATGAATCAGAATGTTTGCAGACGTTATATTGTATATTCTGTTTCATATAACTTCCAAACTGACAATTGTGGCAATACAGTGATATACTATACGATGGTTAATAGAAAACTGTTGTTTACAATGAACGTTTTAAGCTTTTGATAGATTTTAAACAGTTGAAGTATTTGTTCTCACTTCAAATTAGTCTAAATAAGCATTTCATCTTATTTACAGTTTTAAGGATACAGATAATAATCTGGTTTTAAACAGAATATTTTTCAAATGAATAAGTGCGGAAAAAACTTAAATGGATACGATTAAAAAACATGTAGAAATTACAATTTCTCATGGCTTAAAATATCAATATAGACAATGAAACAATATTTCATGGTTTGTAAACTGTATACAAAAGGAAGAACTGGAAATGTCTTGAATTAATGATCCTCTGAGAGCAGTTTGAAGAGTTTTCTATTACCATAAAGGGTAAAATTAGTAATATTAATGTGACTGATATAATTACTGACTGCCTAATAACACATTATTAAAACAAACCACATAAAAAAAAAAAAAGAAACTGCTAAAAAATCAAAAACATAATGTGTTAATACAGTAGAACCCCACTAGTCCGAACTAATTGGGACCGGGGCCGGTTCGGATTGGCAAAAATTCAGATTATCCGAAATAATTATTATTAAATAATTATAATTATTTATTTGATTTAAATATGGTCTTTAACTTATATGTAACTCATATATGCCCGTTTTTTTATTCAACGAATGCATTTTACGGTTTATAAGAGTTGAATATTTCATAAAATATTACGTAGTACAGTACTGTAATACAGTACAGATAAGGTGAACAGTATTGACACTGACGTTCGGTGGCTTTCTAGTGCGGTATTGTTGTTTAGTATCACGGGCGCGCCAGGGCGTCAATGACTCATGCCAGTTTCTTAGTAATCCCACTTCCCCCACTCTTGTTTGTTTCTTCTCGTGGCCTTGTTTTCAGTAGTGAGACACCTGTCAGTCTGAGACATTGTGTGTACATTCCAACTTACATACGTTTTCAGTGTTGTTTTTTAAGTGTGTATTGTATAAAAATGGTTGGTAAGCTGAAACATAGTTCATGTGCACTAAAAGATAAACTTGAAGTGTTCAAACGTTTGGACAAGGGTGAAAGTGGAACGAAATTAGCAGTCGAATTTGGTGTGGGTAAAGCAACAATAAGTAACTGGAAGAAAAACCGGTCCAAGATTGAACAGTTTTGTGTGACAACATCCGAGAAGACTCTCGAGGAGCGTCATACATCAAAAGTGTCACAATTTGACAAAATTGATGAAGCCCTTTTCATATGGTTTTCACAAGAAAGGCAGAGAGGTACTCCACTAAGTGGTCCCCTAATCCAAGAAAAAGCAGTTCACCTCAATAAGCTGATGAATGGTAATCCTAAATTCATTGCGAGTAACGGCTGGCTGGACCGGTGGAAAAAAGACACAGAATACAACAGTTATCCATTACCGGTGAATCACTATCAGCGAATCACCAGGTTGCACAAGAGTACATCGCTGAATTCGCAGACATAGTTTCATCGCAAAATTACTCGCCTCAAGAAATATACAATTGCGATGAAACTGGGTTAAATTTTAAGGCATTGCCAAACAAAAGTCTGGCCGCCAAACAGGAACTTAATGCACCTGGTTTCAAAATGTGCAAGTAACGTGTGACTGTTTTAGCATGCAGTAATGCAGCTGGGACTAATAAGTTGCCACTAATGGTTATTCGCAAATCAAAAAACCCAAGAGCATTTAAGAACATCAATGTGAACTCGCTTCCTGTATTCTACAGGCATAAAAAAAGGCATGGATGACCAGTGCTTTATTTAAGGAATGGTTTCATGTCCAGTTTATTCCTTCAGTAAAAAAGTTCAGTGAAAAAAATGGTCTGCCACCCCGGGCGTTACTTGTCATTGACAATGCTCCATCACATGCTTCGACAGAAGAACTTGTTAATGGAGATATAAAAGCTATTTTTCTCCCTCCGAATGTAACACCTTTGTTACAACCCATGGACCAAGAGGTGCTACAAAACATGAAATGTGTGTATAAAAAAATTCTTCTAAGGTCCCTTCTTGAAAATGAAGACAGTTCACAAACCATTCTCCAAAGTCTTAAGAAAATCAACATCAAAGATGTTATCTATTGGTTAGGTGAAGCATGGGACAATCTCAAAGAACAGCTGCTGAGAAAGTCTTGGAAAAAATTATGGCCAAGTCTCTCTTACATCGATAGTCCGGAACAAGCTGATGACAGGACTGAAGTTTTACAGCTCATGCATCAAATTCCAGGCTGTGAAGAAGCAGATGAAACAGATGTGAACAAGTGGGTGGCAGCTGACATGGAAGACCAACAAGTTTTGACAGATACAGAAATCGTTTCCCTGATCAGACAAGACTTCGATGAAGATTCTGATGTGATGGATGAAGCCGATGATTCAGAACATCTCATTTCACATTCAGAAGCAGCAAAGGCGCTGGAAATATCCCTGCAGTATGTGGAGCAGCATGCCAATGCTACAGCGGCGGACATCATGTTCATGAGACGCTGGTGGAATATTGCGTTGTCTGCTAGATTCACGTCTTTATGCCAGCAGAGAATAACTGATTTTGTGCAACCAGTGAATAAGTGAAGTGTTAATATTGAAGTGTTTATTTGGAAATTCTGTTAATAAAGTATAGAAACTGTAATCTAAGTACTGTACAGTACAATAATTGAATTCTGTTTTTGTAGTTTGTAGTTTTTGTAGTTTTGTTTAAGAATTTTATTCCAGTAATTGTAGGCCTACTGATTAATACGTATTACAGTGGTTAGTATTATTTCTATTGATTTTGCAAAATGTAACCATTTTATTAGAAATGTAATGAAATCATTTGTCACTTCACAAGAAATCTGCAGTTTTTATAGCTTTCCTTGCCTATTTGGTTCCTGGAGGTGGTTCGGATTATCCAGAATTTCGGACTAGCGGGGTTCGGACTAACGGGGTTCTACTGTAATTGAAAGCACATGTATTTGTTAGGTGATAAGGACTGGCAACATTTGTTTGTTGGTATGGGAGGGGCATCTTAATACCAACTATGAATAGCTAAATGAAAGAGTACCTAATCTTGTTAACTTACGTTTAATTGCAAATAATAATATCTGATAATTACGTATTTGTATTTTTTTTTATTGTATTTACATAATCTAAACCACACATCCGGTGGAAACATGAGCTCGGTTCATTTACATACATTAGGCTTTTCGGGTCCAGAGTTGCGTTAAGCGAAAGAGGCAGAGGTATTCGGGGTTTTGAAATAACCATTCACACAACATGTGGATAACAAATTAGATTTTATTTTGTTATTAGTGTTTAGAGGTTACAAACAATTGAAGTCAATTAACAATTGATAAAATTCAAAATGGCGGCTTCATGATTTCCGCCTTCTCGCCATGCTTTCATTGCTACCTAGCCTAGTTTCTTTGGAATTAATTCTTTGATTAAATTCATTTACTGCAGTTAAACCTTCAAGAGAAATGTTACTAGTTTTCTTTGATAGTAATAGTTAATCCAGTATTGATCACAAACCAACGCCTCAGATAGGTTTATTTAAAGCTGGCCAACTCTCGCTTTCACACTCTCACTCACAACATACATTCTGATACTGAATACATTTTACTTTTTATATTTAGAGCTCATGTTTTAAATTTAGAAAAGAATTTTTAAAAAGGTCTTTCCTGAAACAGATGCGGCGTAGGCTGTCCTCAGCAGACTCCCATGTTGGCTGGCAGGTGTTCGGCCGAACCTCTCTCTGTCTGTTTTAGTGCACTGAATTTACTAAACTGTTACATTGGTTGTCCACTGATGCTACATTATTTTTGGTGATTACATTTTTAAAAACAATTATTGCATTTTTACGGCAAAACTGCCCACTACACTGTTTGAGCGTATGTGCTCTCTGAGTTGCTTTTGACGACTGGGGCTGAGTTAGACGTAATTGTTATGTAAGTGGTCGTGCATGTGATGTCACCGTCTATTATTTTCCAGCCACCGCCCTGGTTAATACATATTTGTTTGCATGTCGTCAGCATTTATTTGTGACGATCTGGCTTTGTGGACCAATGAAAGTTCATATTGTTAGTTCGTTTCCACTTATGCCGCCATTATACATATTAAACTCCGCTCGTCCAACGGTGACCTTGATTTCACTCCCCTCTTGTTGAATATGCGTATTTATTGGGACTTGGGTAAAACTAACCTAGCCCTGGTTGACATTCATGATCAGAATAAAAATACAATATAAGATTCCTGAATCCCTTTATTATGGTAATAGGTATTTCTGTACTGTCACAAAACCCCCTCAATGAAAGGTTTCGTGTCGAGATACAAAAACTTTCATTGACTCACTCACACATTTCTAAAAGGATCAGTCCAGATATGTTGCCACAACCCCCTGTAGTGTTAATAGAAAAGAATTTTAATCACTTACCCTTGGTCCTATAGTGCTGATCGTACCTGTCTGACCTTACTGGACTTCTCCGGAGAGATCCCTACACCATAAGGCCATGAGGCACTGAACGCTCCTGTTCTGACGCTCCGGCCAGCTCAGGACCGCGGTCACAACACCACAAAACTCTGAAACATGTAATACAAAATTTTATAATAGTGGCCTTATTTATCCACATATCCGCAACTGATATGTTTCCCCTTAGATGCATTGGTTTGTGTTTTGAGGCGTTGGTTTTCTTTACTCATAAAATTCCAAATAACACACAAAAAATAAAATAAAATTTTAGACAGATAATCCTTCCACCTTTCAACACTCCTGCATATTTTATCAAATTCTCTGACTCCAGTCAACATCAACTTACTTCTCTCATCCTAACAAAATATACCCTTATACTAAACATAAAACAAACTCTACTCTCAAACAACAACTACTATCTCTACTAATTCATTTCAAATAACATCAGCATATTTAACTATTATGGCAAACACTTCAAAACTATTTAATTTTCTTTACTCAACCTTCTTTACGCTTAATTTTCTTTATAACAGAATCATTATTATAGACAAGCATCAGTTTCACTATTAATTCCTTAAAATTTCACATTATTACCGTTACTACCCTTGTAGTAACCTCCCAGCCTATTGTACCATCAACATAATAAAAACATAATAAAACATTGTACATTAAACATTAACACTAACATTGAACAATTCACATTAGACAATTTATATTTACATAACTTGTATAAAACTTTATAACACATTACTATTATCAACTCTTTTCCAACTTTTAGTTATTTAACATTTATTTATATCCTTAGATTCTATACAAAAAAAATTTTCAAATTTATCATTTACCTTTCTGTTACATCACCTTTCTACTATGAATTTTCCTTTTCTAACCCTTTTTTCCTTATTAGTTTGGGTGACTCTCTATTATTCATTATTCTCTCTATCTTATTTTGGCATTTGTCAATCTAACCTTACTCACCTCTTTTTTCTACTAACAACCGCTACTAACAACCCTTAATATATATTATGACACCAATATCTCTATAATAACCCCCTTCACTAATCCCATTTAAAACCTCTGGCACCGCTCCTTTTTTGTACAAGGATGTATGTTCCCTACCTGGCCATATCCATCCCTAACCATTTGCCCTCCACCAAATATCGGCAAACACTCTAACCCAAAATTGCTCCGCCTGCCACAACGCTGCACGCTGGTCCCTTGCCACGTCGCACGCTGATCACTCCCTACACCGGATCCTTACTACAAAATATCATCATCATCAACTATATATAATTACCATTCACATTACACACCTCTACATATAATCACTAACTACTGTGTCCCTAAAATATCTAACACCTCTTTATATATTATCAGCATCTCAACATTCTTATTTTCACTAACTCCCGCTAACTTTATTTAACTAACTCCAATGCCCTTATTTATCATTATCCCCAAACCTCTTTACAACATTTCACCTTAATATACCACTAGAAAATTCATCACTTATCTACTAACAACAATACCTCTCAATATCCAAATATATCATATGCGTAATCATTTACTAACCCTTAGAATCTGCATTCCATAATTGTTTAAAATCATTCTCATAATTAATTATTCTTGAACATTTAAAATTCTACAATATATGGTTTACATAAAAAATACATAGAATACACAACAGCAAAAATACACAAATACACTGACATTAATATACACAAAAATATACAATCCACATTATCATTAAATCGTTTACCATAAATCAGTCATAAACAGTCCATCCTGAAAAACACTGTCCACATAATTAAATGTTCATAAACACAATAAAATGTTTACCCTCCATCGTCAAATAACAGTCGAATCTTAAAACTATATACATTGTTTAATATTAGATATCTTATACTAACATCATTATGCATGTACCAAAAATTCAAATTTTTGTCCTTTTCCACAAACTCATATAACTCATGATCGGGTATGGTTCTGTCACCTTTGGTATAATTAGTCATAATTAGGTAAGTTGTATTATCATTGTTATCAACATCATCTCCTACTACCTCAGTTTCAATACAAGGTAAGTACTTGCTATTATTTTCACTTCTCTCTCCACCTAACCTTTCTACCAATTCTTCATCATTTCTATTTACTCTATATAACTCCATCTCCCAATTATCACACAACTCTCTTTCACAATAACTCCCATCATAACCCCAAATCACATTCTCTCTCTCAATATATGCAGGGGACACTACAACTTTATTCTCGCACCACCTATCAGGTGAACAAAAAATCCAGGGACAACTATTTTCAGACCTTTTGTCTCCCCAAATCACATTCATAATATTTTCATAACCCCAAATCACATTCTCTCTCTCAATATATGCAGGGGACACTACAACTTTATTCTCGCACCACCTATCAGGTGAACAAAAAATCCAGGGACAACTATTTTCAGACCTTTTGTCTCCCAAATCTACATCGAAGGCACTCTCGTCCTTCCTAAAAACATGTACATCACCCCCAAATACAACATTAAGGGAAAAATCTAACCCCTGCAATTCCCCTACAATTATACTCTCTCTACACACTCTCTTTAACCCTTCAACACACATTATCATTCCATCATTATTATATTCTATTCCCCATAAAATTTCATTATTACTACCAACCTCCACACTATTATCTCCTATTACTATATTTTTATTTATTTTATCATCATTTCCACTACTACTTACCTTGTCATCTTTGTTTATCTCTAACTTGTTTACTTTGTCAATATTACAATTTTGTCTCTGTATTTCATTTTTAGAGTCTTACCGCGGGGGCGTTCCTGTGCAGGTTCGTTTGCGGCCGCGTTGTTTTTATATTTTTATTATTGTAATGTTATTTTATTGAGATATAGTTTATTTATTATTTATATATTGTTATGTGTTGTTTTTTTAAATTTTTAACATCTGACGTGATGTATATACATCAAAATGTTTTAACCTGATTCATATTCCGATCTGATGATGACACCAAATGGTGTCGAAACTCGAGTCATCCTAAAAGGATTTTAAGAAACGTTCGACAGAAGGTAATTAACCTATTTTATAGTCTTAATCGTTTCTGGAGGCAAGAAAAATTTTTAATTTTTTTAATTCATCGAATTTTACATCAAACTTAATGCTCCGTTCTTTTAATTCATTATTTTGTATTTTCATTAATAGACAAAGGTCTTCCAGTGACACCCTACCATTTATAATAGGCGTTGAATTACCCTGTGGTTCGTTTAACAACAGCGACTCTGTTGCTGTGTTTTCTATATTAATACTTTCGTTGTTGTTTGTCATTTTTAATATACTGATAATAATAAATTCTGTCTTAGTTGTCGTATAATTCTATTTGAGATATTATTAAACTCATTAAATATATAAAAACATAAATTTATAAATTTGCTTCCACCTACCTGCAAAGCTTCCTTTATCTGGGTCCAGGATTCTCACACGAACGCAAGATGTTAGCGTGATTTATAGGTTACTGAAATAAGTGACTTGACTCATTTTTGAATGAAGAGAATTGATATTTTAATTTTTTAAAATGCATTTAAATTATAACAAATTTTACCATCCTTTTGCATATGACATGGCTTCTTAGTGATTTTTTTCTTCTTTGCTTGCGTTACATGAGTACCACTCCTATCCTATCTTATTCTAGTGCTTACCTTAATTATCACACATCACATCAACACAAACAACCCAGCCTGCAATTTACACACACTCTCACGTACATTATTTAAAAGCCCTTAACATTTTAAAAAGGAATACCCATCCCTGCCGGCACGCGTTTATAGCTCGAGCACTTAATTTTTTATTTTTTATTTGGTAGTGTGTCCGAAATTAATTTGTTGGTGTTCTCTGGTTGATTATAGTTTTCGCTTCACTATTACATGTTCATTGTTGACTGAAACTCACTTTTGACTGGTAATTATAACAATTTTTTGAAGAGCCCCCTGGGCTCGGTACCTGCAGGTACTGTAGCTAGGCTAAAACTGCGCAGAACCGCTATCTTTTCGCGGCCAACTCGATTACGTCGTTTGCAGGTGGAAACCACAGCCTTTGGTTTCATCGCAGTAGCTTCGTCCCATTTAATTCATGCTGTTGGTGTTGTGTTAGTTGTGTCCGGATATTGGTTAGGCACTGGCTAACGTCACGAGATGGGCGTGACTTAATTTTCATATCCGTCGCCTATGTACACTAAGGCGACCAAAAATTGCTTTTTAGCCATCTTGGGTTCATAAGTCGGCTTGGGTCCGCGCGCCTGGATGTATAATGCGTATGGGCGCGCTGTCACACCCAAACAAAGTTCTTGGAAATGAGGCTTGGTAAATTCCTCTACCGATTGCACAACGTGATATTACTGCGCCTTTGTTAAAAACTGCTCTTACAACACGTGGTCTGTCTTTGTTGAAATAAAATTTACACATATTTTCATAACTCCCCGAAAATGCAATAAATAAAAATACCCATAAATTTGGCCCGTTACATATTCACACCATACATAACCTACATAGGTAACCTCTAATGTTACATATATTTCGCTACCCGTCTACCTCTGCTTTTGGCTTATTTATATAATTTAATTTTATATAAAGTCCCTCTTCGGGCGCCATCTGTTAACTTACGTTTAATTGCAAATAATAATATCTGATAATTATGCATTTGTATTTTTTTTATTGTATTTACATAATCTAAACCACACATCCGGTGGAAACATGTGCTCGGTTCATTTACATACATTAGGCTTTTCGGGTCCAGAGTTGCGTTAAGCGAAAGAGGCAGAGGTATTCGGGGTTTTGAAATAACCATTCACACAACATGTGGATAACAAATTAGATTTTATTTTGTTATTAGTGTTTAGAGGTTACAAACAATTGAAGTCAATTAACAATTGATAAAATTCAAAATGGCGGCTTAATGATTTCTGCCTTCTCGCCATGCTTTCATTGCTACCTAGCCTAGTTTCTTTGGAATTAATTCTTTGATTAAATTCATTTACTGCAGTTAAACCTTCAAGAGAAATGTTACTAGTTTTCTTTGATAGTAATAGTTAATCCAGAATTGATCACAAACCAACGCCTCAGACAGGTTTATTTAAAGCTGGCCAACTCTCGCTTTCACACTCTCACTCACAACATACATTCTGATACTGAATACATTTTACTTTTTATATTTAGAGCTCATGTTTTAAATTTAGAAAAGAATTTTTAAAAAGGGCTTTCCTGAAACAGATGCGGCGTAGGCTGTCCTCAGCAGACTCCCATGTTGGCTGGCAGGTGTTCGGCCGAACCTCTCTCTGTCTGTTTTAGTGCACTGAATTTACTAAACTGTTACATTGGTTGTCCACTGATGCTACATTATTTTTGGTGATTACATTTTTAAAAACAATTATTGCATTTTTACGGCAAAACTGCCCACTACACTGAGCGTATGTGCTCTCTTGAGTTGCTTTTGACGACTGGGGCTGAGTTAGACGTAATTGTTATGTAAGTGGTCGTGCATATGACGTCACCGTCTATTATTTTCCAGCCACCGCCCTGGTTAATACGTATTTGTTTGCATGTCGTCAGCATTTATTTATGACGATCTGGCTTTGTGGACCAATGAAAGTTCATATTGTTAGTTCGTTTCCACTTATGCCGCCATTATACATATTAAACTCCGCTCGTCCAACGGTGACCTTGACTTCACTCCCCTCTTGTTGAATATGCATATTTATTGGGACTTGGGTAAAACTAACCTAGCCCTGGTTGACATTCATGATCAGAATAAAAATACAATATAAGATTCCTGAATCCCATTATTATGGTAATAGGTATTTCTGTACTGTCACAATCTGCATTCCTTTTCTGTTCCCAATTGTCAATACAGATGTTATATTAAACATATTGTAGAATTAAAAACAAAATATTTTATTTCATATGATTTCTCAGACAAATGTATCTCAACTTTCACTATTTAATGTAGCAAATATAGGGATATCTGACTTGCAAAAACATTATGTTTATATTGAACTGTTTGTATATAAAAAATGGTTGAGCATGGCCAAACAATAATATTTAGTATTTGGTTAACATGTACGTTTGTGCATTAGATTTTAGATTTACATTATGTATTTTATGTAATGCGGATGTTACGTAATGCGGAAAAAGTGTTGTGTAATACGGACGTTCTACAAGTTTATCGAATGTTCCAGTGGGATCCACCTGTAATGTGTGTGTGCGTACATAATGCTGCTACTTGGCGGTGAAAGACAATTACGCATCAACTATTGGGTATATACCCGTCCATACCGCTCCGCGCTTGTTGTGTGTAAGGCCGCAACCAATTATGTTCTGGTGTTTTCTAGTAGCATTCTTGATGCGCAGTTAGCAAATATTCTGGAACCTCAGCTGGGTATCAATACAAGTACTCAGAGACGTTCAGTTTAGTTTGAGTTGCGAGTTATTGTAGGCGATTGCTCTGTATGTTCAAGTGGTTATTAGTACGGTTTGTAATACTGTGGTGAAGTATTACGTGTTTTATAATTGTGCGAAACAATTGTAATCCAATTGTGTTTTATATCAGTTAACATTTTTATTGCATGTGAACAATTTTTATTTGATTTGTTGTAAGAGACTGTCTTGTTAATTGCAAACTGTTTAATTTCGATAATTAAAGCTGGTGATTAGTGACTTAATTGGTGTCTTGTATTTTGTTTTCCACTGTACCATACGACGATCAGTAGACCGTCATAACAATATTATATGCCATGTACTGCCTTAATATAATACTGACAAAACCAGAAATATTATATACAATCCCTGCTGAAAATACATTTTCCTCCAAAACTATAAGGCAATTTCATATCCCCCCTCATCGGTAAAGATATTTCATGTACAACATATAACACAGCTCCGTTATTATTGTTGATACAGTTTGATCGTAATCAAGCTGACCTGTACTACCTTTACATTAAACACATTTATACTCAAATAAAAGTTGGCATTACATACATAAAAGATACAGGTACTGAAAATAATGTCTAAATATAAAAAGTGTACAGAGACTGAAAGTTTTGTTTGTCTAAATATTTTCGCACCCTTTGAAGGAAGGTGGTTATAAATTATTATAATTTAATGGTTTTTACAGTCAAATCAGAATTTTTTAGGCCTTTACAAAAAAAGCAGCCACTGTTCATACATTGTTCTAATGTTTATCTGAGGATGGGTTGGATACGATAGGTTAGATTATTTGTAAGGGAGTTATAGATAACACCAGTATTTTATGTGCTAAGACTTTAAAAACATCAAGAAAATCCAGAATATTTGCACACACACACACACAGACGCGCCCGCGCACGCGACAAAATGCATGTATAAATAAAGGGAATGTTTACCAGAATATGTGTACTACCCATAAATTTGGCCCGTTACAATACCCCCTCAATGAGAGGTCTTCTGTCAACACAGAAGAAATCTCATTGATAAAACCCCTAAGAGGACCGGTGAGGAACTGGTGCCAACAACCCCCTTTTGCTCTCATACTTTATGGGTAAACGACCCCCCTGGCTCGGCGACCATGGACGCATCTGAACGAGATCACTGGACTTCTCTGTGCGAGATCCCAACACCGAAAAATCGAACAGACACGCACCACAGCGCACCTCACCTTCTAACATGCTACCCCAAAAATCCAACTCCCTGGCTTAGATCATGCCAGATCCTCAACCGATATGTTTCCTCTTATATGCAAACTGGGCTGCCTTTAGCAGATACTGGGCTCACGCACACACTTACATTACATACTAAAATTTGAAATATTCTTTGAAAATTTATTTAAATTACAACTCATTAGCTGTTTTCATTGAAAATCAAAACACAAATTTTGCATCTACACTAAATTATTCTCTTCATTAGTTTTTTGTTGTTACAAATTAAATCAATGGAACATTTCTTAAAAATAGGAACATCCTTAACCTAACATGTGATTACACCTATACTCTAACCATACATTTCAATAAAATAATTCAATAATAATAAACATGGTTAGTACACAAACAATAAAATAATCAAAATTTAAAAATATCCATTATCTGGCACGCGCAAAATCAAGAAAAAATTTTTTTTCAAAAAACATTTTCCAAAAAAATTTTAAATTCAAAAAATTTAAATTTCTTAAAATATTTCTTTCCATATTGAAATTATTTAAAATTTGTTCAAATCAATTAAAAACAAAAGTTGAATTAACTTCCTTGCTAAACATGCCTAGTATATGACCTCACCTATCAGCTGATCAAAACTGGGTCAAGTCAAGAACCTTGACCTACACACGTTACACACAAATTATACCTGAAAATACATTGTACATCTGTAAAATTCTATCTTGAAACACAAAAATATAATAACATAAAACTTTTAAAAGAACAAAATATTATTATAAATAACAATCAAATTGATATTTAAATTATTCAAAGAACACTTTATAGCTTTACATTATTTTCAAACTCTATCAAAAATTTGTCACTGGTTTCAATTAAAAATTTTATATTCTTATTATAAATCTCTTTCTTTAATAATCGCATATCCAATACTTTGGGTGATTTAAATACTTATAATAACTCAATATACCCCTTGATATGTATACCTATATAATCTTTCTCCCTTTGACTCTAATAGCCGTAACAGCTTTACCTATCAGGACACCCATTTCTATTAAAATATCTATCAAACAATCTCTAAACCCAACTTACTATTAAACTCAAATCGCCACATTCTCTCAATATATAAAAAAATTAATCTCTAACCCTTTGTACCTAGGATAAGTGTTCCCCCCCCCCCAAAAGCTCATCCCATTATGT
Organism: Magicicada septendecula; assembly: GCA_034769895.1. Classification (NCBI taxonomy): domain Eukaryota; kingdom Metazoa; phylum Arthropoda; class Insecta; order Hemiptera; family Cicadidae; genus Magicicada; species Magicicada septendecula. The sequence goes on from CM068373.1 coordinate 327,195,044, forward strand.
TGGTTCCTGGATTCTACTAAGGTAACCCTTTCCGGCGCCAAACGGTCCCCTCCCGTCCCAACCCTTTTGTTGCGGACTCCCACATTACACTATCCCCTCTTAAAAAATTGCCATCCCCAAATCTCAATCTTATTACCTCACTTCAACTACAACAAATAACATCATCAATTATAAACATCAATATATCACTCAATACTCTACATATATTCCCCATATCTACTGTGTCAACATCAATACTTCTCAGATTCTATTACATTACCTCACAACAACATTGCATTAATTCAAAACAATATTTTCATCTCTAGTACCATTTTAACTTTAACTTTAACTTGGACTGATCTATATGTCCCACAAAATATTAATCACCCAACATCTATCTTTTATTAACTTTCACAAATTATTTAAACTCTGAACTTTATCAAATTACTTTTCTCATCTTTTGACACAAGATTTTTTAACACATTAAAACATTACACTTGACATTAAATACCTTGATCATTAATAAACAGTTTAACAGTGACATTTTACTACTGATCAGCTGATATTCCCAACAAAGTGAAAACACATTTCAAAATTGTGCAAATTACATGAAATACATATTTTTAGCAATCCTTACCTCTACCCTCATTGTTTCCCCTCTTTCTGACTCTGGTACTATGCAAACCGCCTGCCAGTCGGTTTAGTTATCTACTTAGTTTAAAAAATACACAAATTATATCAAACATATACTTTCTATCAATTCTTATATCTATCCTACTACAATAAAATACTACATTTTAAAATATGGAATTAACACATTATACTGAATGTATAAGCACCTATTTATCGAAACAAAATACAAGCGTTTTATTAAAGCAAAATTGATTGATCATTTTTTAATTTACAAAATTTAAGTACGTTGCTCATCTGAGCAACCCCCTGATCCACACACACTATTGTAATTTATGTAGGACTGTAGCGCCCTTTTGCTTCCACAAAGATGCATATTTGAAGGAATTTGACATCTCCGTGTCTTTGCTTCGGCTTGACATTTTAACATTTTGGATATCGACATATCCTTGTTTTATAATGAAACGCCCTTAAAACGGGTCTACCACCTGGCTATGCTGTCCCCACGCAGACAGAGTGGCAGCCGCTGTTCCATAGTTCCTGGATTTCCCCTAGTGTCACCCCCATTTAATTTCTATTATCAACCAATTTCAAGTCAGCTATGGTCAAGGGACTTGATATGGCCATAGCTGACCGCTAGCCAAATCCACGATTAGTGCTGGTAAGGCAGTAATCGCCCGAAAAGTCGGGGAAATCTAACTTTCATTTCACTGCCTGTTCTACATCATCATTGTTATGTGCGGCACGAGCGTCTATCAGGGTACAAATTAAATTTGTACAAAAAAAAATGTGCTGTACATTTTCGCCATGTTGACCTCCGATGGAGGTAACACTCTCTGTTACCCCCAACCCGTTACACTATCTACTGGGGCACAGGCCACCCCAGCAATAGCGCCTTAATAACTAAATAATTAAAATATTTTTTATATACAACATTCTAACGTAACATTTGCATCAATCATTAATCATTTAACCCATTCATCACCTTAAAATTTTCAAATTTATTATTAATAATTATTATATATCATCTTTCCGTTATTATTAAAAAATTTTAATTATCATTTTTATTTAACACAATTATTTCAAATCATCTCATTATAGAATTAAAATCTTTTCATCTGAGTTACCTGTAAACATTTTTATTATAACTGACTGGTATTATAAAATTTTTATACTTACAGTCCATCTAAACTGACACACACAAAATATATACCAATACTTCCACCTCACCTCTGAAACATTTAACAAAAATGTTATTTCAAATCACACAATTTAACACTTAATTACCAAATTCACAAATCTCGTAAAATAATTTAAATTCATTAGAAAATTTAATTATATAATATTTAAATCAATCAGAATATTTAAAACATCTCAAATTATTTTAATCAAATTAATTATTGAAAATACAAATTAATAGCTATCAAAACAATTAAAATTAGCCAGTTACTGTTTTCAAAATTAATTTTGTTTATTTATTTAAATTGCAAACATTAATATTATTATTACAACAATCACCTACACACACTTGTTTACTTGACATTCTACAATACACACAAATAAATTTACTAAACTTATTTATTTACAAACCTTCCTCATTATTTATTCGGTTATATCACACTTCAATGTCCAATGTTGCGAGGTCAAAAACCATAAAACAAAAATATTTATAATTGTCCATTAATTGTTTATAGTTTACCCTCCATTGTCAAAGATTAATCTTTGTTTTATATAGCAATTTTCAGTTTTATTAGCACACATACTATTGTCTTTTGTGTCATAACCAAACAACTTCAATTTAATCGTTATATCATAATAATCATGCACCAAGTCTACATTAAGTAATTCTGTCAAGTCTCCATTAGTAGGTTTTTTCAATATCGGGTCAGTTACTTTTTTATTATAAATTAAATCATTATTATTTAAATACACTTCTAACCTTACTTTCCACTAATCATAATTTCTACTCAATTCATACAATTCTGTTTCTCTCTCAACATACAATTCTCTATCTAATTCTCTCTTATCATAATACCGTATCACACTCTCAATATTACTCCAGACAGAGGGTACAAAATTATACAACACAAATAAACAACTCAAATCTTCTACTAACACGGGACTCTTGCCCTTCTTAAACAATACTTGTGAACACTCTGGTTCAGAAAAAATAAGGGGAAAATTTACCCTCTGCCCCCATTCTACCACTATATTATCTTTCCATTCTCTCTCTAACTCATAAATACTCATTAACATTTCATTATCACATTCAGTACTCTCATTGTTTATTTTCAACATATCACTCTCTTATACTACCTTTTCAAATACACTACTATTCTCAATATTATTCTCATTATTTTCAACATCATCATTATCATTTGTTAACTCCTTGTCATTATAATTTTCATTCGTATTGTTCTTGTTTGGATTCATCACCACTACTCCCATTCGCTCAATACTATGTTCTAATTTATTGAAACTAGTTCTTATTGTTTCATTGGTATTTTCTAAACACTTATTCATTTCTTGTATCTCATTTTTTAATTAATTAAATTTATTGTTCTGTACATTGAATTTCATATCTAACATGTTTGTATCATTTTGAACATTTCGTAACTATCGTCAGACCTTTTGCCTTGGACCGGTGTCGACTGACTTTCTGTTTTATTGTCAGTGAAGCTGACTACATCGTTATTATTTTTACTTTCTCTATTCGATTTTGGGGTTACTTGAATCCCCGAATCATCTGTACTGTTTGGTTCATCCGTGTTACTTATATTTGTGGTTTTGTCGTCTTGACCTACATTCGGTGTTGAATGTACTTCAAGACTACTCATAACAGCTGATTCATCAAATTCAGCTATTTCGCTTATAACAGTTAAGTCGGACAAAATGACTTCATTCTCTGTATTTTCCATTTTTATAAATCTACTTAGTCTCTTTTTTATAACTTTGCTATTGGTTATTATATAACTTATTTAATTTTCCATTACGTATTTTTACTTAACCTCTAAATCACGCTTACATCCTATTTGTAGGTGCGGTTTTTACTTTATTTTTATTTACTCATAAAAACTGTCCCTGTCGGCTGCGCCATTGAGATATTATTAAATTCATTAAATATATAAAAACATAAATTTATAAATTTGCTTCCACCTACCTGCAAAGCTTCCTTTATCTGGGTCCAGGATTCTCACACGAACGCAAGATGTTAGCGTGATTTATAGGTTACTGAAATAAGTGACTCGACTCATTTTTGAATGAAGAGAATTGATATTTTAATTTTTTTAAATGCATTTAAATTATAACAAATTTTACCATCCTTTTGCATATGACATGGCTTCTTAGTGATTTTTTTCTTCTTTGCTTGCGTTACATGAGTACCACTCCTATCCTATCTTATTCTAGTGCTTACCTTAATTATCACACATCACATCAACACAAACAGCCCAGCCTGCAATTTACACACACTCTCACGTACATTATTTAAAAGCCCTTAACATTTTAAAAAGGAATACCCATCCCTGCCGGCACGTGTTTATAACTCGAGCACTTAATTTTTCATTTTGTATTTGGTAGTGTGTCCGAAATTAATTTGTTGGTGTTCTCTGGTTGATTATAGTTTTCACTTCACTATTACATGTTCATTGTTGACCGAAACTCACTTTTGACTGGTAATTATAACAATTTTGGGCGCGGCCAACTCGATTACGTTGTTTGCAGGTGGAAACCACAGCCTTTGGTTTCGTCGCAGTAGCTTCGTCCCATTTAATTCATGCTGTTGGTGTTGTGTTAGTTGTGTCCGGATATTGGTTAGGCACTGGCTAACGTCACGAGATGGGCGTGACTTAATTTTCATATCCGTCGCCTATGTACACTAAGGCGACCAAAAATTGCTTTTTAGCCATCTTGGGTTCATAAGTCGGCTTGGGTCCGCGCGCCTGGATGTATAATGCGTATGGGCGCGCTGTCACACTCAAACAAAGTTCTTGGAAATGAGGCTTGGTAAATTCCTCTACCGATTGCACAACGTGATATTACTGCGCCTTTGTTAAAAACTGCTCTTACAACACGTGGTCTGTCTTTGTTGAAATAAAATTTACACATATTTTCATAACTCCCCGAAAATGCAATAAATAAAAATACCCATAAATTTGGCCCGTTACATATTCACACCATACTTAACCTATATAGGTAACCTCTAATGTTACATATATTTCGCTACCCGTCTACCTCTGCTTTTGGCTTATTTATATAATTTAATTTTATATAAAGTCCCTCTTCGGGCGCCATCTGTTAACTTACGTTTAATTGCAAATAATAATATCTGATATTTATGCATTTGTATTTTTTTTATTATATTTACATAATCTAAACCACACATCCGGTGGAAACATGTGCTCGGTTCATTTACATACATTAGGCTTTTCGGGTCCAGAGTTGCGTTAAGCGAAAGAGGCAGAGGTATTCGGGGTTTTGAAATAACCATTCACACAACATGTGGATAACAAATTAGATTTTATTTTGTTATTAGTGTTTAGAGGTTACAAACAATTGAAGTCAATTAACAATTGATAAAATTCAAAATGGCGGCTTAATGATTTCCGCCTTCTCGCCATGCTTTCATTGCTACCTAGCCTAGTTTCTTTGGAATTAATTCTTTGATTAAATTCATTTACTGCAGTTAAACCTTCAAGAGAAATGTTACTAGTTTTCTTTGATAGTAATAGTTAATCCAGAATTGATCACAAACCAACGCCTCAGACAGGTTTATTTAAAGCTGGCCAACTCTCGCTTTCACACTCTCACTCACAACATACATTCTGATACTGAATACATTTTACTTTTTATATTTAGAGCTCATGTTTTAAATTTAGAAAAGAATTTTTAAAAAGGGCTTTCCTGAAACAGATGCGGCGTAGGCTGTCCTCAGCAGACTCCCATGTTGGCTGGCAGGTGTTCGGCCGAACCTCTCTCTGTCTGTTTTAGTGCACTGAATTTACTAAACTGTTACATTGGTTGTCCACTGATGCTACATTATTTTTGGTGATTACATTTTTAAAAACAATTATTGCATTTTTACGGCAAAACTGCCCACTACACTGTTTGAGCGTATGTGCTCTCTTGAGTTGCTTTTGACGACTGGGGCTGAGTTAGACGTAATTGTTATGTAAGTGGTCGTGCATATGACGTCACCGTCTATTATTTTCCAGCCACCGCCCTGGTTAATACGTATTTGTTTGCATGTCGTCAGCATTTATTTATGACGATCTGGCTTTGTGGACCAATGAAAGTTCATATTGTTAGTTCGTTTCCACTTATGCCGCCATTATACATATTAAACTCCGCTCGTCCAACGGTGACCTTGACTTCACTCCCCTCTTGTTGAATATGCGTATTTATTGGGACTTGGGTAAAACTAACCTAGCCCTGGTTGACATTCATGATCAGAATAAAAATACAATATAAGATTCCTGAATCCCATTATTATGGTAATAGGTATTTCTGTACTGTCACAATCTGCATTCCTTTTCTGTTCCCAATTGTCAATACAGATGTTATATTAAACATATTGTAGAATTAAAAACAAAATATTTTATTTCTTATGATTTCTCAGACAAATGTATCTCAACTTTCACTATTTAATGTAGCAAATATAGGGATATCTGACTTGCAAAAACATTATGTTTATATTGAACTGTTTGTATATAAAAAATGGTTGAGCATGGCCAAACAATAATATTTAGTATTTGGTTAACATGTACGTTTGTGCATTAGATTTTAGATTTACATTATGTATTTTATGTAATGCGGATGTTACGTAATGCGGAAAAAGTGTTGTGTAATACGGACGTTCTACAAGTTTATCGAATGTTCCAGTGGGATCCACCTGTAATGTGTGTGTGCGTACATAATGCTGCTACTTGGCGGTGAAAGACAATTACGCATCAACTATTGGGTATATACCCGTCCATACCGCTCCGCGCTTGTTGTGTGTAAGGCCGCAACCAATTATGTTCTGGTGTTTTCTAGTAGCATTCTTGACGCGCAGTTAGCAAATATTCTGGAACCTCAGCTGGGTATCAATACAAGTACTCAGAGACGTTCAGTTTAGTTTGAGTTGCGAGTTATTGTAGGCGATTGCTCTGTATGTTCAAGTGGTTATTAGTACGGTTTGTAATACTGTGGTGAAGTATTACGTGTTTTATAATTGTGCGAAACAATTGTAATCCAATTGTGTTTTATATCAGTTAACATTTTTATTGCATGTGAACAATTTTTATTTGATTTGTTGTAAGAGACTGTCTTGTTAATTGCAAACTGTTTAATTTCGATAATTAAAGCTGGTGATTAGTGACTTAATTGGTGTCTTGTATTTTGTTTTCCACTGTACCATACGACGATCAGTAGACCGTCATAACAATATTATATGCCATGTACTGCCTTAATATAATACTGACAAAACCAGAAATATTATATACAATCCCTGCTGAAAATACATTTTCCTCCAAAACTATAAGGCAATTTCATATCCCCCCTCATCGGTAAAGATATTTCATGTACAACATATAACACAGCTCCGTTATTATTGTTGATACAGTTTGATCGTAATCAAGCTGACCTGTACTACCTTTACATTAAACACATTTATACTCAAATAAAAGTTGGCATTACATACATAAAAGATACAGGTACTGAAAATAATGTCTAAATATAAAAAGTGTACAGAGACTGAAAGTTTTGTTTGTCTAAATATTTTCGCACCCTTTGAAGGAAGGTGGTTATAAATTATTATAATTTAATGGTTTTTACAGTCAAATCAGAATTTTTTAGGCCTTTACAAAAAAAAGCAGCCACTGTTCATACATTGTTCTAATGTTTATCTGAGGATGGGTTGGATTCGGTTAGGTTAGATTATTTGTAAGGGAGTTATAGATAACACCAGTATTTTATGTGCTAAGACTTTAAAAACATCAAGAAAATCCAGAATATTTGCACACACACACACACACACACACACACAGACGCGCCCGCGCACGCGACAAAATGCATGTATAAATAAAGGGAATGTTTACCAGAATATGTGTACTATACATACCTCTGGGGGACAGAAAATTGTAATGCTTAGACTGAAGGTGGTAATCAGGTGTTAGAGATTGTCAACTTTAGAGAAGCTCAATTTGCGCTGGTACGGAGAAAGGTGAGGTACACGACAATATTGGTAGGTATACCCACTCCCCCCACTACTCCACTCTTGTGTTTCACTGCGCATACGCTTCTCTATCGTTGGCAACCACTACCACCTTGTGCCTCCCCCCTCCCCACACAACAGAGTATAAACTGAGTTTATTGAACACATTTTCTCTTACTAGACAATTAATGGACTAATTATAAATATATCAATGCTGACTCGGAGTTCACTAATTTTTTTATTGGTAAAAATGTAAAACTTTTACCTTGTAGCCTGAACCAGTTTTCGCTTATTACAAGCTTCGTCAGAGGCTGCCGACAGGAAACCGTCCGTCTTGTTCTTGGTGACACCGCCATCGTTCGAAAGATCGATGTTGTGTGTGTGGTTGATATGTTCGAATAGTATGTGTGATTTGAATTGCGTCTGTTCGTTTAGGATGTTGTTTTTATGTGTTTTTGTGTTTGTATATTTCTAGTTGTTCAAGAGTGTCTAGTTTTCAGCCTTTTGTGTGTATATGTAGAATTTTCATGTTGGTGTTTATGTTTGTGTATGTGTGGTTTGCTTCAATGAGGTGGTTTGCAAAGGTGGATTTGGTAGTGGAGTGTAGTGCCTTTGTGTGTTCAATGTATCTCTGTTTTCAGAAGTTACGTCCTGTCTGGCCTATATAGAATTTGTTATATCTTGAGCAGTTTAGTTTGTATACCAGGTACACCGAATTTGTTTTGTTCTTTATGTGTGTGTTTTAACAGTGTGTGTTCTGTTTTGTTTATACTTCTGTATGTGATTCTGTATCCTGCTTTTTTAAATTTGTGGGATATTTTTTAGTGATGTAAGTGTTACATTATTGATGTATGTTAGTGTACATACCTGTGCCAACGTAATCCTCACAAATAATGACAGACACTCACATAAAATACTATATTGGCACAGATAAGTTGACATCATAATTCTATACATAGGAAACAAAAGACAATGTGAACAGCTACTAACCCACATAAACAAAATACTCAAAAACATAACCTTCATTGCTGAATACAAATACAACAATAGCATAAACTTCCTAGACCTCGCCATCACAAAATTAGAACACAGACACAAATTCAACATATACAGAAAACCCACTACTACTGACACACTAATGCACAATTCCTGCAATCACCCAATACAACACAAACTAGCTGCCTTCAGAACCATGATACACACACTAAACAAAATCCCACTAGATGAAAAAGAATACCAAGACGATTAAACACGATCCAATATCTAGCACACACCAACGGATTCAACAGAACAATAATTCAAAAATACATAAAAATGAATCCTAAACGAACAGACACAATTTAAATCACACATACTATTCAAACATTTCACACCACGCACACACAACATCGATCTTTCAACCGATGGCACTGTCACCAAGAACAAGACGGTCGGCGCTCCTAGTGGCAGCCTCTGACAAATCTTACAATAAGCGAAAACTGGTCCAGGTTACAAGGTAAAAATTTTATATTTTTGCCAATAAAAACTTTGTGTTGCGAGTCAGTAGTATTATATTTATAATTAACTACAATTTAATTTTTCATGTATACTGAATCAGTGTGAAAATATTATCACAGATGCATAGTTTAGAAAAATCATCACACATTTACTTATATTCATGTGTCTAAATATATAATCCATTTACTGCAGACCTGTTGCAATCGATAAGTGCCACTAACAGAAACACTCAGTATTCTGTTGAATATTCGTATGTTTCAATGTTACTGTATCTTGCTGTCATTTATTTATATGTATTTCAAACTGAATTTTTTTAAAGCAAAAGTCAAATCATGATGTACAAAGTCATACTAGTAAACCCCTAAGCATATGAGTTCAGCCTTTGTAACGGGACGAACGGGCCTGTTATCTTAATTAGAGGGTTTGAGGATGTTGCATAATATTTTTATTGTATTCATATATATAAAGAATGGTTAGGTCCATTTTCCCTATGTCTGCACAAACAACGCAGTTTCATCGATACGATTTACTTCAAGGCCGAAGGCGTACGTGTGAAGGAGAATGTATACAATGGCGATTCTGATCGACACTAACAAAATGATATTATGAATATTGACACACGTCACAACAATGACGAGGAACAATGCCGTCAGCTGATGTGGACAAATCGTGGATCACAATTGATTCCCTCCACTTGTCGACAGTTCGACACAATGTCTGCCCACTCTGAAGATTCTTGTCATGGCAACAACACATTAATTTCTTCCTGGTAAAATTTAACCAGCAAAATGTAACAAAAATTTGAAAAATGTAGCATCAGTTGAACAGTGAACAGTACCAGTTTCTAATTATGTAAATTCAGTGAGGTGACAGACCAAACAGACAGTACAAATAACATCGAAGTACGCCAACCTACGGCCGGAACATGGAAAACATCTAAGCCACCCGACTGCAACTACTTTCAGGGAAGTCAACAATATTCCCATTCTTATTTTTTCAAAATTAGAGCTCTAATAAGATATTAAACGTTGAAAATTTATTCTTTGTAACATCAGTATGTGAGGGAGAGAGTGTGAGCAAAAATGTCGGCCAAGAACAACTAGACATTGGTTTATGGGCAAAAGGGGTATTCAAAATTAATAAATGTATGAAATATTGCAATTGCTATATAAAATGATTATCTTCCGATGGTCAGAATAAAGTATAAGATAGGGAAGATGATAACGATAAATACTAAGTAAGAGCGGAACTGCAGAGCCGCCATTTTGGTAATATGATTTCAATGTAATTTAACCCTTTCTTTGTTTTGTAACTGAGCAACTATAACGATAATTAAAAGTGTGCTGTATTCAAACCTATGTGTGAGAGACGTTATTTCTATAACCCGTACTGCTTCTACCTCTCGTTTAACGACACCTTGGCACCCTTAGGTATAATTAATAGATTCAGTGTAAATGAGTTGAGCACGTGGCATGGTATTTCACCCGATAAAAAATGCAAATGAACTACATAACTATGGTAAGTACTGATAGTTATAAATACTCAATTATGTAGACGGTGACAGATGGCAGCCCGAACTTGGGACTTTATATAACAAATTGGCTTATATAAATGAACCAGAGTACGGAAGCAGACGGGTAGAGAAATATACGTAAAACAGAAGCAACGTAGGTTAACAGTATAGGTTATGTTGTTGTTTGAATGAAGTACAGAACAACTACTAAAAATAAAATTTATTACTAATATGATCAAAATGGCAGATAAAGAAAACATCAGTATAAATAATACAGCAACAGAATCTCTATTATTAAATGAACCACAAGCTAATTTAACACCTATTATAAATAATAAAGTGTCATTAGAAGACCTTTTTCAGTTGATGAAGATACAGAATAATGAGTTAAAAGAGCAGAGCATTAAGTTCGATACAAAATTAGATAATTTTAATGATAAATTAAACCAGTTTGATGAACAATTTAATGATATCAAGAAAGAAATTTTAAAAAAAAGTTGTAATTTTGACGAAAGAATAAACGAAATAGAAATACAGTGTGACAGTATCCAAAAACAAACAGAAAATAATAATGAGCAATTTCATAACAAAATAAGTAAGTTAGACGACAAAATTAAGCAAATCAATGAGACAGTTCAGAACCAAATAGAAACACAATATGAAAAAATAGAGAATAAATGTTTAACCACAGTTAATGAGCAGATAGAGAGTAGAACTAATTGTGAAATAAATAAACAGATAGAAATGAAAACTAGTGTTTTACAAAATAAAATAGAGAAATGTGAATTAGAGGTAATAGACGTAACCAAACATATTGAAGCAATAGACCAAACAGTATCAAAACATGAGAATAATGATAGTGATAGAATGAACATGTTACAAAGTAAGATTAAAGAAATAGATGACCTAGCTATACAAAACAACAATAATATGCATGTTAAATGTGATATGATTGAAAATAATTTAATGAAAGTGAAAAATGAGTTACGGAGGGAAATTCAGAAAAAAATTACCAGTATTACGGAAAGAATAATCGTGACTAGGGACATGTACAACAAAATAGAGTTAGAAAATTTTAATCATGAGAACAGAGTAATACACCCTATGAGATTTTTAAACCAGACACGAAAGTACAATCATTTCAGCAACCATAACTGGGAAATACAACTAACGAAAATTGTCAAATGTTTTAAAGGTAATTCAATCGTATGGGCGGAGGCGCACAGAGTAGAATGGAACAATTTTGAAACTTTCGAGAGGGCATTTAAAGATAATTTTTGGCCGGAAGAAGAACAAGAGAGTCTAAGAAGTCGTATTATGGGAGTAGGTAACTTCGTAGGACATGATAATATAACGATGTATGTGACAAAGCTGTATAACGAGGCAAAATACCTCGAACCGCCTATACCGTTCAAATCATTCGTCAGATATGTGAGTAAACATCTACCTAGAGAAGCACAGATTACCTTAATGACGAAGGAGATAGAGAATTTAAGCGAATTAGAACGAATTTTAGACATTTTGCAGAGTATTAGGGATCGTGAAACAGTTAGACGACCTATACAAAATAACCACAATAATAGTAACACGGAATTTAACCGACCTAGGAATAATTACCAGGGAAATAATGATAATAATAATAATAGTTATAGACATAGAAATAATTTCAGCAATCAGGTGAGTGGAGTTGTTTCAGGTGCGGGAGATAGAACTACGCTCACAGACAAGTGTTTCAGGTGTAAACTTCCAAAAGAAGAACAGAGGAGGAGAGAACACATGAAACAGTATGTACCAACTGACAAAGGAGGACCAAGTACTAGTGGAATGACGAACCACAAACAAGGACGGTCGAGTGGTCAACAACAACAACAAGATATGAACAATAGTGGACGACAGCCAGAAAACTAAAACCGACAGTGGTAGCCAGGACCCGACCACTGTTCAGAGAAGCGCATGAGGTCCAACCAACAGAAGACATCCCGAGTAACGTCATTAAAACGGACATAACAGCTGATTTGTTGGAGGAGGAGAACAATACTCTAACGGAGGTGAGAGCAGGACTGACAGAAATCCAGGTAACTATAGAAGGTAAGCATTTTAGGACACTGGTTGACCCCGGAAGTGAAATTTCAGTTATAGCAGAAAATATTTTAAGTAAGTTGAGAGAATTTAACAAAAATATTCCAGTTTTGCCAGTAGCAGGGGTTACGGTGATAGGAGTTACAGGGGTATGAAGCAAGTGTGTGACGAAACAGATGCATTTGAATTTTTTGGTTAATGGTGTAGATTTTGATAGTACATTTTTGGTAGTTAAGGGTTTGAGTTTGGACATTATTTTGGGTAACGATTTTTTGCAGAGGAATAGAGCGGTGATAAATTTTAAAGAGAAAGTGATAGAATTAGATGGGGGTGACCGGTCGGTGAGAGTTAATTTTGAAAGGGTGATAGATAAAATTAAGACAACTGGTGTAAAGTTACTAAAGAAGCGTGTAGATGAGAATAATAGCGATACTAGAATTAATTGGTGTAGAGAGGCAGAGTATATTAATGATGATGATAACGAAATGAGTAATATTAATGATGCAGTGTGGGAGATAAGGGCAGATAAGTTTCGGAGTGAAGGGTCCGGTGTAGGGAGTGGCCAGCGTGCGGCATTATGGCAGGTAATAGAGCAGTTTAAGGGAGTGTTTGCCGATGTTCCAGGAAGGGCAAAAGATTACAAATGTATGTTACAGATAAGGGAACACACACCATTCATGCAACAGAGTTATCCTGTGCCTTACTCCAAAAGACGAGCGGTGCAAGAGGAGTTAGATAAAATGCTGGAAGGAGAAATTATAGAGAGATCAGTATCGCACTACTCGAATCCTTTGGTGGTAGTGATAAAGAAGGACGGCAGAGTCAGGTTGTGTTATATGCGAGAAGAATAAACCAGATCATTATACCCGACCGAGAGTCACCAGAAGCGATAAATGAGATATTCCAGAAATTCAGCGGCGTGAAGTACATGACATCGCTGGATCTTACTGCAGGATATTGGCAGGTACCATTAGCTGAGGTGAGTAGAAAATACACCGCATTTTTATTAAATGGAAAGAATTACCAGTTTAGGAGACTACCTTTTGGATTAAATACCAGTGTGGCGAGTTTCATCAAATGTTTGGATACAATTTTGAGACCCAAGGACTTGGATTTCTTGACAGTTTATGTAGACGACATTTTGATTGCATCCAGGACTTTCGAGGACCATGTGAACATTTAAGGTATGTACTGACGAAATTGGAGACAGGAGGACTTACGGTGAATTGGGACAAGTCGGAATTTTTACAGACAGAGATTAAATTTTTAGGTTTTATTATTACTTCGAAAGGGATCTCAGCAAACCCGGACAAGGTCGAATCGATCATGCGCTTCCCTGAACCAAGGAACATAAAGCAACTTCAGAGTTTTCTAGGGCTGTGCAACTTCTACAGAAAATTTCAAAGGAACTACACACACGTGACAGCAAGGTTAAGTGCAATACTGCAAAAGAACCGACAATGGAAATGGGGCGACAGAGCGTGGAGCTTTTGAGGAAATTAAGTGAGATGATCATGATGAACCACCCGGATTTTGAAAAAGTGTTCTATTTACAGACAGACGCCAGTAATGTAGCAGTCGGCGCGGAGCTTTATCAAGAGGATGAGGAGAAGGAGCACCTCACGATCGCCTTCACGAGTAGGTCATTGCTACCAGTGGAAAAGAACTATACAACGACTGAAAAAGAATTACTTAGTATTGTATTCGCCGTAGGAAAATTCAGAACTTATATCCTGGGAAACAAGACCATCATACGAACGGATCACAAGGCGTTATCCTTTCTGAACACTTGCAAGCTTGCTCACAGCCGTCTAACGAGATGGGTGCTCGTGCTACAGGAGACAACTTCAAATGGGAATACATTAAAGGGACAGAGAACAAGGTACCCGACACTCTTTCCAGAGTAGACTGTGTAACCCCTCTTTCTATTTTTTATGCTTTCCAAAAAAAAACCTTTTTTTTTTTGAAGGAGGGGCCACTAGTTAATTAAAACTAGGCAGAAGGCCTAGAGAAGCAAAAATGCGCTGGGTCCAGTGAGACGGGACTTGCAATTAAAACTTGGTTAATCAGTAATAGAACATGTTTATTATCCCAAAACTCATTATAAAAAAAATATATATATAATTTAATATTCAATTTAATATTTTCAAATCCAACGTTTGACATTATACAATTAATATTTAGAATTTACAATATTCAATATATCATTTCTCAACAATTCTTCAACATGCAAAGCCCCACCCCAAAATAACATCACTAATGTAATATAGTAAACTCGTAAGGTTGAACATCTTTAAAACATATATACATGTATAAAAAATATCACATAGGCTCCTTAATCAACATCCTATAAATTATTTAAATTCCCTCTGATAACACTTAACACTAACAACACATGCTGGAACATAAAGACACATATACATATAATATACATCACAGCTAAAATACATGTTCTACCTGGCAGCCAGCCTGTATATTATAGCGAACCCATATATAACTGGGAGGAAAATCTGTATATTTCATAAAGCCCTAAAACTGGAATCATAAGTTTAAGCTTCCAGCACTGCTGGAATAATTTCATAAAAGCCACAACCCCTTAACTCCCTTAAAATGAAAAGAAAATTTTTTTAAGAAAACAGAATGGATAATAAGGACTAAAAACTGCAAAGTCAGAGTGGCATGGCAGCCCATATGATTTTATAAAATCAAAGAATTGTATAGGTATTATAAGTATATCAAAAAATTAAAGATTTTCAAAACCGTATACAACAGTGATAAAAACAATTATCACTTAAGTTTTAAAACAACTGGCATAATTTTTACAGAATTGTTAAATCTTTTGTTTGAACAGGCCGGACCTGACCAGGTGAGACAAGTATCAGACCTGCATGAAACAGTACCAACGTGTGCCTAACTTGTGTCCCAAAAACTATGTAAAATTTAACACACGGAAACAGCCTGAAAATGAAACCCCCAACCCTTAAATACAGAAAAATAATTAAATGTGAAACCCCAGTAACACTCAGAAAACATCTGAACCAGCCGGTTCAGAATCAAGAAACTCATACCTATACTTAGCTTTACAGAACAAATTACCATTACAATATTAGCATTCGAAACATATAAAAAAAACTCTGGCGCACCCCCACAGTGTAGCTCACAATTACAGTGATAGTACATTATAAGTGTGGATAATGTTCATAGTGAATGTCTTGGTGACACACCCTTGATCTAACTGTCTAGCTGAGTAAGCACATTGTTCGAGCACAATTTGTTACACTGATGTTCTGCGGGCCAGGCCAAAAAAAAATAATAATAGAGTTCATATCATCTTAACTGAAGCGGTTGAATTACATCTTTTCCTGTTAGCTAGCTCCCTCCTCGGTACAGACAAGTTTCAGGTGGTTCATGGCTGGTGAAGGTGGCAGTACACCAGCTGTGGCCACGTCTCCGTTCTAGGGCGAGAACCCTAAGGATTCAAAAAAATTAAAAATACTGTCCACTAAAACTTGCACCCTAGTCAAGTATTTTAAACATCAGAACTGGAGCTCCCAACTAACTCAAGATAATGTAAAAAGTTTTTAAATTTGCATAAGGAGTAATTATATCTTCAAAGTAATTATGAACTCATAAAAATTAATAAAATGTGCACAGTAAAGAGGCCCTCGCACCAGATTTAACAAGTGTCGACATAACCGTACAGGTTGGAGCCACCTCGCCACGTGGCGATACAATTATCGTAATTTTGCAAATAATGAATACACTAAAGGCCCTCACAGCTACATACAATTAAAAGAGTTACAGTATTTCATCTAAGGGTGGTCTTACAATTTACTTTTAACTGATATAATTAAAGAAAAGTTCACACTTCCGGTCACCAGTGTGTGTTCATGCATAACCAACAAGATTCAACTCTCTCTATAACGTACTTCACTTAGTTACAACTTTATACAATGATTAAACAAATGATTGTTACTTGAACCATGATTAAAAGGAATTACTGGCGGTATCTAAATACTAAAACATCGATTAACTTTCTTACTACACACACACACACACACACACACACACACACACACACATACACACACACACACACACATTCTGACCGAACCACGAGCATTCTAACGTTCACCTCTGGTTGAATACATTTTGAATTTAACATTTCCTTACTAGTAAATCATTGTCTACAATTCTATGAGTCACTTACCGGAAGTCTCAAAAACTTAGCCTGCCATCAAAGACGAGTAGAAGGCTGCCCAAGTAAACTGTCCGAGGTGAAGAGAAGCTGTTTATTCGGTGACAGGCTGACTGCAACTGATTTGTACAGCGACAGCACAACGAACCACAAACTTCGCCGCGAGATCACGTGCACTGTCTGACAGTGCCATCCCAATATCGCCGCGCTAGCAGACATTGATAAGTCAACGAATTTATTATTGGAAAAATTTTTATATCTTCGATCGCCGGGTTATGCAAACACCGGCACAACTGTGAGGATAACAAGACAGGTAGGGACCTAAAGGAAATTGAAATTTTTAAAATAAGTAGGGAGGATAAGATCTTTGGAGAAGAGTTGAAGGATATCAGGACCATGCAAAGAGCAGATGGTAAGTCGGGGAAGATAATAAACAGCTTAGAAACGGAGTTAGAGGAGTCAGAATACAACCAATTTTTCCAAATCCACAAAGGATTGTTATTTAAAAGGGTAGTAGGGGGTGAGCGTGACTGGAGGTTAGTAGTACCAGAGGAGTTGGAAGAGAAGATTATTTGGGATTGTCATTTTAGATACGGTCATTTTGGGGCGAAGAAGTGTGTCAATGTGTTGAAGGAGTCATGTGTTTTCAGGAATATGGAGAGACGAGTGAGGAAATTGCTGAGGAGTTGTGATTTATGTCAGAAGTCAAAGGTAGTGAACTACGGGGTTGAAGGTGAGTTGAATTTTATAAAGGTAGAGAGACCATTTGATTTAGTTGCTGTGGATTTGTTTGGACCATTGCCTAAGGGTAGAGGCGGAGTTGTGTATATTTTTGTATTACTTGACACTTTTTCAAAGTATGTGAAATTGTATAGCGTAAAGAGAGCTACCAGTAAGGTATTGAGTGAGAAGGTGACTAAAGATTATATGATTCACGTGGGTAAGCCGAAGGTGATTTTGTCAGACCATGGGCCACAGTTCATCAGTGGAAAATGGCGCCAGACCTTAGGATGGAAAGGAATCCTCACGAAGCATACGGCTGTGTACCATCCCCACTCAAACCAGGCTGAGCGTGTAATGAGAGAGATAGACAGGATCTTTAGAGCCTATTGTCACGCTAAACACAGTGAGTGGCCGTTGTATGTAAAAAGGGTAGAAAATTGGCTGAACAGTACCACCCACGAGTCCACCGGCTATACACCTCACGAATTGGTAAAGGGAACACGCCCCCCAAGAATTTTGGAGCAGCTGTTTGATTATCCAACGGAGAGCGAGCGTACGGATGTGAGCATTAAGATCCGGCTGGCCAACGAGAAGTTGTTAAGCAAGGGTGAACAAAGAAAACGTAGGCACGACGCAAAAGGTAAGTGGGTAAAATATGAAATTGGACAATTGGTATTAGTAAGGAGGCACGACTTATCGAGCGCTCAAGACAAGGAAATTAAGAAGTTCTTCCTGCTCTACGAAGGACCTTATGAGGTAGTAGGAATCAAAATGAAAAATTCATATGTGTTGCAGGACAGGGAGATAGTAGGAACACACAATGCGACAAATTTAAAGTTATATTGGTCATCCTAGGATTTGGATAAGGGTTGTATATTAGAGTATGAATGAGTTTAGTTTGATGTTTATGTTTCCAGGAGGGACACTCCCCCATTTTCGGGCGATCACAGATTCACCACCTCTGATCGTGGATTTTGGCAATTGGATGCAGACCATGGTTGGCAGTAGCCTCAGCAGTGGGGTGAAATTAACGGTGGTCTGGCTCCACAAAAAGGTGTGAGTAGAAAATTTTTTAATATTTAATGTACTAGAACGGGGAGGGGGACCCAAAGTTCGTGGAAAGGTAAAGTAGTCATACTGAAAAAAAAAAAAAAAAAAAAAACTTAATGATGGTTATGTGTTCCACGGACTAATGTAGTTTCGTTGAGAGATTGTGAAACAAAACGTTTAAAATTATTGTAATTTAAATAATTAAGATTTTTTTTGTGCTTGCTTTCCTTCAGAAAACAAGAGAGTGTATGTTATTTTAATGTAAACGTATCAGATGATCCATTATTGTAATTCCTATTTTGTCTTGGAAGAAATTGTCAGTGAAAGTGAAAGCTTGAACTTGCAAAGTGTCTATGTGAAAATTTTTAAATAATTGAAGAACTTGTCTTTGAGCAAGGTTAAAAGGTGTTTTATAGTTGTTTGGTGTTAGTAAAAAATGTAAGTCAAAAATGGACTATAAGGACAGCATATGTAGGATGAGTTAAGTTGAATGTAATTGGGCTAGTGCGGTAGTGGCATGTGCTGCCGTAGCTAGTGAAGTAGGTTGATGAGTAACGCACAGACCGTTACCATCATCGGAGGCCTCAAGAAGGCGTGAGTACACTGTACAATTTTAATATAATTATAATTATATGTGATTCTTGACGGTACAGTGTATAAAATGAAGTGATGTAAGACATGCTAGTGAAATTGATTTCCCCGCTTTTCGGGCGATTACTGCCTTACCAGCACTAATCGTGGTTTTGTATAGCGGTCAGCTATGGCCATAAAATAAGAACCTTGACCATAGCTGGCTTGAAATTGGTGTATATTAGAAATCAATGGGGGGTGAATTTAGAGCCATTCCACATCAAATCAACACAGGGTATAAACCTGACCATCTCAGAATTTGATGAAATTTGGTATGTAGGTAGTCCTCATGGAGGTTAATAAAAATACAAATTTTATTTTCAAATATCTCAAACGGTTTAGAAATTACGGCTATGTAAAGTTTTCAAGAAACAGCCAAAAACACACATCCGACATATTTTGAAATCACCACAGCTGCTCTCCTAATTGAGCTAGAGAGATGGGAGTGGTGTTATTTTACTCAGTTTTTCATGCAGTTTTCAATGATATACAGCACAACATACCTTTTCATAAAAAGTTTTTTTGTGAACACAAAATCAAAATTTTAAATTTAATTTTCTTAAAAAGTGCATTTTTGAAAATTTTTTAAAAATTCTTACAAATAGTTTAGACCTTTGGTAAGTGATTCTCGAAATTTCAAAGTGGGAGGCTAATGGGTTCATAGTTAAATAATAATTTAAAAAAAGAGCGTTTTATAAAACTGATAGTAGGCCTAGATATTAAAACATATTTCATTACTATATTAAATTATTTATACACTTTACATTAAATCTTTAACACTTACATCTTTAGCAAAATTTTATGTAGAACTTGATGATAGAGCTTGTGAAGTTGTTGTGGCTTCTTCAGGTGTTATTACATAAATCCTTCCAGTAGAAGTTGTAGGATCAACTTTGCAAAGCACGTCTGTCAGTGATATCCACAATACGTCCAGCTTCCTTGGATATGAAAATGATGATGAAGGGCCAGCAGGATGTAGAAATGTCACTTTTAGTTCATCCTCTTCTTCATTCTTCTCCAACACATATGCCAGCCACCACTTTTGGTCATATACGGCCGTTATATAACCGCTTACTTCTGACATTTGTAGTTTTTCTGAGGATTTTTGGATGATCACTGTTCCTTCTGTTGTATCTTCAGAGAATATTTTTACACAAATCTTTGATACGCTTGAATGAACAGGTATATAAGCATGATACTGTTGAGTTCCCTTAATAGTTACTGCTTGGCTGAAACGGTCATTCAGAAATGTTTCGGACTCAACATACTCATCTTGTGTGGAGAAGGTGAAATTAATTCCAGATAAATTTTCAACTGCCCATTCATAAAGTTGGATAGGTGTTAAAATTTGGTTGTCATATGGACGTTGCAGGCTTGCTCTTGCAGCAAGTCTCTTGACTGAGCCCCCAACCCCATCACATGGTCCTTTCCCATGTGCAGTTGCGGAAAAATGCCATTCAGCCTCTACACCAAAGTCTTGCTTGTGATAACATAAATTGATAAAATTTTTCTTATTTTTATATTGTGCAGCACACCCATCTGAGTAATAAAAAATCTTTTTTGGCACTGTTTGAAACTTTGTTGTCATGAACTCGACAAGTTTTTTTTGGAATGTATACACAGAAACAGTGTTATGCTCTAAACAAGGTGAAATTACAACAAAACTTGAGTGTTTAATTTTATCATCTTCTCTGTAATAAATCACAAAAGGGTGTATTGTCACATGTTCGCTTGCCCAGTGATAACTTTGAGCTTCGTCCTGAACGACAATGTTATAGTTTTCAGAGAAATCTAAGTTTACTACAAACTCTGACTCTTTTAAATTTTCTTTTTTGTCATTAATGAATGAAGACTGCTGCTTTGCAATAAAATCATGTTTGATTAAGAGTCAGTTTGTCACAAAAAACATTTATAAAATCTTCATTAGATTTCTGTAAAGTTTCAAGGTTGCAACGATCAACAGACACCCACTGACGATAGGTGACATTTTCTATAAGATTTTCTTCAAAAGCCTCTTCAATGATTTTGCGAATTGGGGCAACACCAGGGCATGCTCTACATTCACTCATATAGCAATTAATGTTTGGTGGATTACACAGCATTTTTGCCAAACAGTGTTTATATGTATTTAGTTGTCTATTTGTCAAAGCTCCAAATTTTGTATTTTCTATCATTAACTTTACGTTCTGGTGAATTGTGCATACACAAACTGCATGTGTGCCACTTTGGCCTGCCAATATGCAATGCTTTGGTCGAAGTTCAGCAAATTTTGAAAAACCTATTGTAATATCTGAGAATTTTTCCTTAAACAATGAGTAAGCCTCCTTAAGATTACACAAAATTAGTCGTTTTGACATTTTTGTTTTAATTCCATTTGAGTCAACTACAGTCATACAGTCCTTAATACCGGGCATTATTCTGCTGATTTCATCATTTTCATAAAATGACTTAACAGTATCAACAATAGCTTTTGAAAGGGCCTTTCCAGGCTTTGGGTTAGGGCTTTCTAAAATACCCTTTTCTTTTAACACTTTTTTTGCCTGTCTCACCATATAATCTGGTACATTAAATTCCCGCATTATTTTTCTAATACCCCATTTTTCTGGGAGACAGGTAAGTATCATTAACTTCTTAACTCTATTTGTTGAATTAGAAAAATTTTCTTTAAGGTTTTGTAAAATTAACTCATCTAGATTCTCATCATCACTAGATGAATCTTCAGCTGCTAAAAAGAGTTTACGCTTCAATGCAGAGTTAATCTTTTTTACATTCTTTGTAGCATACTGCTTAGATTGAATTTTTTTAACGTTAATAGGAGACTCTTCTAGTTCCACAATAGAAGTATTCAATTGTTCAATTACAATTTTTGATTCTAAAGAAAAGGTTGGGTCTTCTGGCTCAGAACTGCATTCCTCGCTAATGTCGATTGAATAACAAGGCAGGCCAGAGGGACCAGGTTGATTTGTATTGTCTACCTTTAACTTTCCGATATCTTTTCTACAAAGATCACAAATTTTAGCTTCTTTAGGTATTTCAGGAAATAAACTAAAGATCCATGATGTTACATTTCTCAGTCTCTTTTTTAAAATTAAATTAAATTAAAATTACGCATCAGTTTTATAAAACGCTCTTTTTTTAAATTATTATTTAACTATGAACCCATTAGCCTCCCACTTTGAAATTTCGAGAATCACTTACCAAGGGTTTAAACTATTTATAGGAATTTTTAAAAGATTTTCAAAAATGCACTTTTTGAGAAAATTAAATTTAAAATTTTTATGAAAAGGTATGTTGTGCTGTATATCATTGAAAACTGCATGAAAAACTGAGTAAAATAACACCACTCCCATCTCTCTAGCTCAATTAGGAGAGCAGCTGTGGTGATTTCAAAATATGTCGGATGTGTGTTTTTGGCCGTTTCTTGAAAACTTTACATAGCCGTAATTTCTAAACCGTTTGAGATATTTGAAAATAAAATTTGTATTTTTATTAACCTCCATGAGGACTACCTACATACCAAATTTCATCAAATTCTGAGATGGTCAGGTAAAATTTTTAATTTTAGCGCGTTGATTTGATACGGAATGACCCCAAACAGTGTTTATATGTATTTAGTTGTCTATTTGTCAAAGCTCCTAGTTTTGTATTTTCTATCATTAACATTACATTCTGGTGAATTGTGCATACACAAACTCCATGTGTGCCACTTTGGCCTGCCAATATGCAATGCTTTGGTCGAAGTTCGGCAAATTTTGAAAAACCTATTGAGAATTTTTCCTTAAACAATGAGTAAGCCTCCTTAAGATTACACAAAATTAGTTGTTTTGACATTTTGTTTTAATTCCATTCGAGTCAACTACAGTCATACAGTCCTTAATACCGGGCATTATTCTGCTGATTTCATCATTTTCATAAAATGACTTAACAGTATCAACAATAGCTTTTGAAAGGGCCTTTCCAGGCTTTGGGTTAGGGCTTTCTAAAATACCCTTTTCTTTTAACACTTTTTTTGCCTGTCTCACCATATAATCTTGTGCATTAAATTCCCGCATTATTTTTCTAATACCCCATTTTTCTGGGAGACAGGTAAGTATCATTAACTTCTTAACTCTATTTGTTGAATTAGAAAAATTTTCTTTAAGGTTTTGTAAAATTAACTCATCTAGATTCTCATCATCACTAGATGAATCTTCAGCTGCTAAAAAGAGTTTACGCTTCAATGCAGAGTTAATCTTTTTTACTTTCTTTGTAGCATACTGCTTAGATTGAATTTTTTTAACGTTAATAGGAGACTCTTCTAGTTCCACAATAGAAGTATTCAATTGTTCAATTACAATTTTTGATTCTAAAGAAAAGGTAGGGTCTTCTGGCTCAGAACTGCATTTCTCGCTAATGTCGATTGAAGAACAAGGCAGCCCAGAGGGACCAGGTTGAGTTGTATTGTCTACCTTTAACTTTCCGATATCTTTTCTACAAAGATCACAAATTTTAGCTTCTTTAGGTATTTCAGGAAATAAACTAAACATCCATGATGTTACATTTCTCAGTCTCTTTTTATCCCTAATTGTGTGATTAATTTTGTTTAATGGGTTAAAACATTGTAATCTAATGAATTTTAATTCGCTTTCCATTATCTTTAATTTATTGCTTTAAATACTTTTTTAAGTTTTATAAAAAGATCATCTCACAAAAATCATAGTTTTTAAAATATATTTTTCATTGTGTATTTCAAAGAGCTTCAATAAATATTTAATTTATCATGTAATACTTACAACATAATCTTTTTTGAAACATCACCAAATAAATATTTTTAAAAAAATACTACAAATTTATTACTTTATAGATAAACACTCTAATATAACTTAGACAAAATACTTTAAAAACTGTTTGAAACCACAAAAGATTTTTCACTTAAACACAGATATAATGTACTGACATCCTACTCATACCAACTGCAGACACAGACTAATGATAAATTGCACAGACAGAAGAGGGAATTGAGTGAGCCTGTCTCAACTTGTCTGTGAGAGCTTGCTTGTCAGCACATGAAACACTCAAACAGTAGGCCTACCTACTATGAGTCACCTTTCATGTCACAACATGATGAATAATCTACAACAGACCACTGCTGATTGTTATTTTAGTGACTTTATCCTTTGCATCCTGACACAAAATGCATAAAGTAAATTATAAAAACTATTTCTCATTTAATTTTGAAAAACTTACTGAGTAAATAATAAGACTAAAATGACTAAATTGTGGACATAATTTGTCTTAAAGACAGCCCCCCTTGGCACAGAATTATGGTAATAATCACCATTGTAATACATTATGTAAAGGTACATAGTATTAAAATTATGCATCAGTTTTATAAAATGCTCTTTTTTAAAATTATTATTTAACTATGAACCCATTAGCCTCCCACTTTGAAATTTCGAGAATCACTTACCAAAGGTTTAAACTATTTATAGGAATTTTCAAAAATGCACTTTTTGAGAAAATTAAATTTAAAATTTTGATTTTGTGTTTACAAAAAAACTTTTTATGAAAAGGTATTTTGTGCTGTATATCATTGAAAACTGCATGAAAAACTGAGTAAAATAACACCACTCCCATCTCTCTAGCTCAATTAGGAGAGCAGCTGTGGTGATTTCAAAATGTCGGACGTGCGTTTTTGGCCGTTTTTTGAAAACTTTACATAGCCATAATTTCTAAACCGTTTGAGATATTTGAAAAAAAATTTGTATTTTTATTAATCTCCATGAGGACTACCTACATACCAAATTTCATCAAATTCTGAGATGGTCTGGTAAAATTTTTAATTTTAGTGTGTTGATTTGATACGGAATGACCCTTTAGGGGAAATCCCCGGAACTATGGAACAGCGGCTGCCACTCTGTTTGAGTAGGAACAGTAAACCAGGTGGTAGACCCGTTTTAAGGGCGTATTAATATATAACATAGATATGTTGATATCAAAATATTTTTAAATGTAATGCAGAAGCAAGGACACGGAGATGTCAAATTCCTCCAACAATGCCGTCCTTGTGAAAGCAAATGGGCGCAACAGCAACAGTCCATCCTTAGAAAATAATAGTGTGTGTGGCTGGGTGGTTACTACAAGTGTAGTAACGATAAAACAATATTAAATTTTAAAGAAATGATAGTGATATTGGTGTTGGTTATCAAGTCTATAGTAATGATTCTGGTGTACAGAAAAATAAGTGTAAAGAAAATTGCGTAAAGAAAAAAAAGAGTCTTGAAGTATTTGCCATAATAGGTATATATGTTGATTTTATCTGAAATAAATTAATAGAGATAGTGGTTGTTGTTTGAGAGATTAAAATTTGTTTTATACTTAGTATAATAATCTATTTTCTTGTGGTGAGAGAAGTAAGTTGATGTTGACTGGAGTCAGAGAATTTGTTAAAAAATACAGGAGTGTTGAAAAATTGAAAGGATTTTCTGTCTTAAATCTTGTTTTTGTTATTTGAAAACTTATTGATTAATAAAACCAATGTCTAGTAACATAAACCAATGCATCTAAGGGGAAACATATCATTTGTGGATATGGAAATAAATAAGACCACTATTTTGAAATTTTGTATTGCATGTTTCAGAGTTTTGTGGTGTTGTGACCGCGGTCCTGAGCTGGCCGGTGCGTCAGAACAGGAGCGTTAAGTGCCTCATGGCCTTATGGTGTTGGGATCTCTCCTGAGAAGTCCAGTAAGGTCAGACAGGTACGATCAGCATCATGGGACCAAGGGTAAGTGATTAAAATTTTTTTTATATAAACACTATAGGGGGTTGTGGCAACCTATCTGAACTGATCCTTTTAGAAACGTGTGAATGAGTCAATGAAAGTTTTTATGTTTCGACATAAAACCTTTCATTGAGGGGGTTTTGTAACGGGACGAACGGGCCTGTTATCTTAATTATGGGGTTTGAGGATGTTACATAAGATTTTTATTGTATTCATATATATAAAGAATGGTTAGGTCCATTTTCCCTGTCTGCACAAACAACGCAGTTTCATCGATACGATTTACTTCAAGGCCGAAGGCGTACGTGTGAAGGAGAATGTATACAATGGCGATTCTGATCGACACTAACAAAATGATATTACGAATATTGACACACGTCACAACAATGACGAGAAACAATGCCATCAGCTGATGCGGACGAATCGTGGATCACAATTGATCCCCTCCACTTGTTGACAGTTCGACACAATGTCTGCCCACTCTGAAGATTCTTGTCATGGCGACAACACATTAATTTCTTCCTGGTAAAATTTAACCAGCAAAATATAACAAAAATTTGAAAAATGTAGCATCAGTTGAACAGTGAACAGTACCAGTTTCTAATTATGTAAATTCAGTGAGGTGACGGACCAAACAGACAGTACAAATAACATCGAAGTACGCCAGCCTACGGCCAGAACATGGAAAACATCTAAGCCACCCGACTGCAACTACTTTCAGGGAAGTCAACAATATTCTCATTCTTATTTTTTCAAAATTAGAGCTCTAATAAGATATTAAACGTTGAAAATTTATTCTTTGTAACATCAGTATGTGAGGGAGAGAGTGTGAGCAAAAATGTCGGCCAAGAACAACTAGACATTGGTTTATGGGCAAAAGGGGTATTCAAATTTAATAAATGTATGAAATATTGCAATTGCTATATAAAATGATTATCTTCCGATGGTCAGAATAAAGTATAAGATAGGGAAGATGATAACGATAAATACTAAGTAAGAGCGGAACTGCAGAGCCGCCATTTTGGTAATGATTTAAATGTAATTTAACCCTTTCTTTGTTTTGTAACTGAGCAACTATAACGATAATTAAAAGTGTGCTGTATTCAAACCTATGTGTGAGAGACGTTATTTCTATAACCCGTACTGCTTCTACCTCTCGTTTAACGACACCTTGGCACCCTTAGGTATAATTAATAGATTCAGTGTAAATGAGTTGAGCACGTGGCATAGTATTTCACCCGATAAAAAATTCAAATGAACTACATAACTATGGTAAGTACTGATAGTTATAAATACTCAATTATGTAGACGGTGCCACCTTATATCCTAATTAATATTCACATCATTAAACAACAAAAATTGTGAAATAATTCACCTTGCTACAAAGAGGATTGATAGGCTACATGGTATTACTTCCATGCCTTAGGCCCTATATGCTGAGAAGTGCTACACACACACAGATAGGTGAAATACACATCATCTTATTTAACTCTCTACATATAAATCTTTTTTACAGTGTTGCTTGGAATGCCACACGACTGAAGCAACCTTTACTATACTTTATAATTTCTAATGCGAGTTTCTAAAAATTGACGAGGATTCGTTAAGCTTATCTTAGTATGCAGTTACGCCATCAACGCAGTGTCGTGAGGTTATGTTTGACCAGTTGCAACTTATGCAAGCTATGATAATGTTACAGTAGACTTAAATTTGTCCTGCAAGTTGTATACCAACAGTTCATGACTATGCCACCACTTTCAATACCGTATATTTCTAACATACTCTTACACTAGTTAAAGCCAAATACATAAAAGTAGTATATTTAGAGCTACGACCAGGCATTGAGGCGTTGTGTTTACAGCGTATGCAGGCCTGATAAAAGTTACGGTATACCAAAGTTACTGTGAAAATTAGGTAGTAAATAAATTATTGGGCCTAATTTTGACATTAAAAAAGAGACCTTGATAATGTTTTTACTGCCACTGAAGATATTTTCGCGTAAAGATGGGCAATTTTGAATATTATGGATTAATTTTAAAAACACAACAAAGAACGACATATGCAAATTGAAATTAAATTTTCACAATGTGTCTGAATTATCTTACTAATGAAATTAACCCTAATAATACTTCATTGCCTACCTATCAATGATCATTGTCGTTATTTCCACTTTAACCTATGTCCAGTTGTCTTTAAATAAATAATGGTAATACCTAATTAACGTCCACCTTCTGAAGTATACTACGGCTGCGAAGCAAAACAAAAGCGAGGTATTCAGATTCACCATTCAAACATTCAGAATTCAAACACTTGCGTCTACGTCCGAGCTATAGCGTATCATTCAGGATTGAACGAATCTTTTTGATCGAATCATTTAGGTGATCGACTGATCGAATCGATCTTTTAAAAGAAAAAGAGGAGTATGTCAATAACAAGGTTAGTAGAGTAAGACTGACACTGGAAACTAGCTGAGTTAGTTCGTACAATCTCCGCTAGGTGCCTCTCGATAACTTTCAACTCAATCTCGATCTCGGTCTCGTCTCGGTCAGTAGGTGATTCGATCAGTTGACGATTCAATCTCGGTCTCGTCTCGGTCAGTAGGTGATTCGATCTAGGTCTCCTCTCGGTCATTTCAATCACTTACTGATTCGATCAGTGATCGAGTTACCGCAGGAAGTTTCCAGTAGATGTCTCTGGCTTTCATTTCAATCTGTTTATATAACATAGAAGAATAGAACAAAAAATATTTCACAGCAATATCAGCATTGACACGGAAATATCAGAATTACCAAAGGGTGTATTTATTGGAAGTACAGAAATTAGTTTCCATTAGCGCACATAATTGCGGTACACAGACGATTTTTGGAGGTTGTGTCTGCCTACGTTTAACAATGCAACTTAACCTTTTAGATTTTTAAAATTAATTAGATTTAACAAAAATTTCCTTTGTTAATCTACATTCAAAGGCTGTATTTATTGTATGGATAAAAGGCTGTATATACATTAAAGGCTGTATTCATTCGAATTAAAACCTATCGGTACTTCCAATTTAGAACGTATAACCTAGTAGGCTACGTTATTCGTACATACAGTATTTTATTGGAGTTTATTGGTACATATTTTATTAAAAGGGTGTATTTATTGGAAGTACAGAAATTAGTTTCCATTTATCGCACATAATTACGGTACAGAGACGATTTTGGGAGGTTGTGTCTACGTTTAATTATCTAACTTAACCTTTTAGATTTTTAAAATTAATTAGACTTGTAGGGGTGTGCATGGCAGAACTACTTGTAGGGGTGTGCACCCACTTTATAATCATATTTTTGGTAACACTGAGAACTTTAAGCCTTCTTTTATGCTTAAACAAATTATATATACACTTAATTATAGAAAAGCAAAAAGCAAATATGTAATTCAAAAGAATAATTTTCTCTAATAAACACATGCTGAAGTTAAAAACAAAAGAGTTTTTACTTGCCTAACTAATCATTAGTTACTAATGTGACAGTTGGAGCTGCTTTTTCTGCAAAAGCTGGGGTATGTTGGATTCAAGAGTGGTTAAATTAAGTCATAAATCTGAGTGTGCGTCAAGTCTATTTCTGTGCTTGCTTTTCACTTGAGATGAAAATCCCATTTCACTCAAGAATGAGGTGATGAATGGGATGAGCAACTCCGAAAGTTCAGGATATTCATCTCTTAAAGATATCCAGAACTTTGTTAAGTCAGAATCTAAAAGTTTATGGATTTTGTTGTCCATGACATGTCTCATGTTATCACTAACTATACAAAATAATTTACTAAAAATTTAGTTTTAATCCCAGCATCACAGATGATATCACACAATTGCTCATTTAGTTTTACTGACATGTTAGAACTTTCAAAATACAAGAATGGGTCTTGAATCCAATTGAATTCACTGTATCCCTCTGGGAAGCAACTTTCAATCTGGTTATAGAGAGTTAAACATCAGAGCTGGTAAAAAACAATGGTAGAGCATGAATAACAAAAATGTACAGTTTAGACTATGTACAAAACAGGTTGAATTTAAATTGTTAAAATGATATATCTTAGTTATTTACATGTAGTAGGTTTTTAAGACACAGTATATAAATTTCCGAACCTGACTTTGCAACCCTCCAAATGCCCTCTCGGGACCCAGCAGTGGCTCATGCCCAATAGGTTAAGAAATGCTGAACTAAAGGCATGTTTGTGGAGTGAAACATAAAAGATAACCCAGACTTCTAAAATGCTCTTAGTGAAATGGGATTTTCAGGAGTAACAACACACTATTTGGTTAACAAGCACATTTTACTAATATTGTAATACCAAGTCAATTAGATAGCTTAAATGTGTAGTACTCTATATGATGCTGATCACATACTGTTAATCAGCAGCACTGCAGAATATTCTAGAGCCACACTCTTGGCATTCATCTGGAACTTTCTCACATTAGCCTGATAATTAGGATGTTGCCACCAGCTGAGTTTTAGAAAGTTGGTGTAGTAGGTTGTGCATTCATATAGGATGATATTAGACAGCAATTTTTAATGAAAGTGACAAATGATCAATTGTTTACTTGTGTTGTAAACTATTGTGATTTTTTTATTACTGTTTGTAGGCTATACAGTGTGTCCTGGATAATTATATAAAGAGAACTGTTGTAATATAAGTGTGTTTGTTTTAGCAATTGAGAGTATCTGGTATTCAATAATTCATTCCACTGTTTTAAGTTCATAATTCTTGTCACTGGTTGTAAGAATATTATTCTCATTAATTTTCCAATTCTATGAAGTCTTCAGTAGTTTTACCACGATGAGACTCAACTTTATCACTGAAGATGCCACATCACTGTATGAGCAAAACTTTTCTTTAATAATCTCAACAAAGCATGGTTATCAGCTGAAAAAAAGTTTTAGTATTAAAAGTTTTGATCACGCAAATCTATAAGGGATACTAAAAAGAAATAACATAATAATTGTATTGGACATAAAGTTATGTCCACAAAACAGATTTTGTTTGAAATAAATAAAACACAATTTGACACAAATATTAATTTTATGAATACTTCTTTGGCACATATTACAGAAGGTTACACCATTAAATGAGTTTGCCTAAGTATAAAATTCTTGTCAGATGAAAAACGTGTACAGTCAGAATACTATTTGTTATGTACAATACAAATGATTCACTATGGGTAGCAGTGACACATAAACACTAGACATTGACACTGAATTGTACTTGTTTTGAATGATTCATTGTGTCCTACCTGACCAGAGTACAGGTATTAACCAAGAGATGTTTAGTATACTGCTGTGTAACTGCTACAATGATGAATTATAAGTAGTACTTTTTGTTTTGGTCATCAACCTTGAAAAGGATAATAGAAACTTTGTATACCATGCTTCCAGCAGTTTTACATGATACATTCCTAGCACAAATAAGAAAAGTTTAAATCTGCTGATGATCTGAAGGAGTGATAGTTATTTGCAGACTGACAAGGTTATAAAATAATTTTGAAAGAATTGTTGCTTTTACAATACCATCCTTTATCAAGTGGCTACTCAAATCTGCCAGCTTTTCACAGAAACTGAAGTTTGATGATTTGCCCCATTATGACCTAGTGATGCTCCAAACATTTCAAGGATTCTCCTAGCCTTAAAAAACTGGACTGGCCTCATTGATTGACATGATTAATGTTAAATTTACTTTGGGATACTTCCAAACATAATACTGTTTAAAATAAACAAAAAAAAATTTTATTTCTAATTTTTCCAGAACTGTATACACATAATTTGATCTGGATAGAACGTGTATTAAACAATACCAACAATAATACTATTTGATGCAAATAATGAAAATATCCATGTGGAGAACTATACATGACTTCCATGTTTTAAGATTTATATTTAAAATCGTTTTAGAAATGAAATATTTCTACAGAAACTACTTCTATCTTCAGCCTCAACCACAGAAAACACACACACACACACACCACACAATTCCTTTTTTCTTTATTTAATTTGAATTCAGAGTATTGGCACATATTTTATTAAAAGGGTGTATTTATTGGAAGTACAGAAATTAGTTTCCATTTATTGCACATAATTACGGTACACAGACGATTTTTGGAGGTTGTGTCTACGTTTAACATGTAGTAACATCAGTAACTTAACCTTTTAGATTTTTAAAATTAATTAGCTTTAACAAAAATTTCCTTTGTTAGTGTAGATTCAAAGGCTGTATTTATTGTATGGATAAAAGGCTGTATATAACATTAAAGGTGTATTTATTCGAAGTACCGGAATTTACTTCCAATTTATAACCTAGTACAATCTTACGTATAACCAAACAAGCACATTAAAATCCTTTTTTCAATTTCCAGAGGAGTGTCAGTTTTTTAGTTTCAAAGGATAAAGAAAACACTTGTTTACAATTACTTCTAAGATGTCAAGGGTAATTGTAAATTGGGGTACCCGTAAATTGAATTTTAGAGCTGTATTTATTATTTACATTTTAAACAATTTTTTGGACGCAACATAATAACAAAAGGTTGAAATATTTGCAGTTATTTCAATTTTAAAACGTATACACAAGTTTTCGGGCATGTTGCAAGTCTTTACTCATTTTTCTCTAGCAGCCCTAGAGAAAAATGTTTGGAAGTTTTGAAAAAGCACATTTCTTTATCACTGCAGAGCTTCCCTGAAACAAGATGAAGTGAGAGGATCCAAGCTGTCAAACCGATAGTTAAGCACTACCCAGGAGTACTTAAATTGTTGGATATATTTTAGAAGAGATGTCTTCTAGTCTAACTCCCTGTAAGGGGGCGAATTAGGAGGTTTTTTTATTTTATTAATTTTGGTTCCGATTTCGTTAAAATTGCACAATTCACTTTATATATGTGTCCAGTCCTTCGTTGAATCTAACTCGCAGTCTAAACAATGGAGCAGTACGCAATAGATGTTATGAAATATTAATAAAGGAATGTCATGTTGTCGACTGTCACGATTCTAAGAACTTTGCGTCTGGGAGACGTCCACTCACCAATGCACAAGCACCTGCATCCGCGAAGCGCCTAATCCACGCAAAAGGCTGTGAAATATCGTCGTCGCACCGCACACGTAAATCCTGTGTGCCAAATGTGCAGCTACTAAAATTTAGATAACGAAGGCTGCAAACGCCGACGATATTTTTTGTTCGCAGGCAAGGCAGTGATGCCCAGCAGCATATAAGTCAGTCGGACAGTAACATCTTAACCTGCCGGACGCGAATCGTAGTGCGTCCGCCGACTGGACACAAATTTTCATCATATATAGCAAAATGTGAATCAGCAGTGGTGTTGTGGTGAGGCTGCGCCGGCGGGTGCTGGAATAAACCGTATACACGGTTAAGTTTAATTTCATCATGTAGAAAGTGGTAACCAAAAATATAACAGTGCAAAACAGAGTTAGTGAAGTGAGCGGGCCAAAATCAAATGAATAATACACTTTCGGGCATTTATTAATAAAGATTAATAAACATACGAGTCACGTGGCAACGAAAGCAGTGAGCCGTCGGGTAACCAGTAACCGTATTTTCAACAAATTTTTATAAAGGTTTTTTTTTTGTGCAAACATGTTAATCAAATAATAGTAGTTGGTTTTGTAAAGGTGTGAATGTGAGAGTAAATAGCAGATTGGGCTGTCTAATTAAGGTAAGGTGTTTATTGTAATTCTGTAAGTATAAGTGTAATACCATCATGTAACTAACAGTAAGGGTTTTATGTATTTTCCATGATTTGAGCTAAGAGGCCAAATAAATACCAATTTAATACTTAAAGAATATTTTGAAGTAAAAAATAAAATTTTAATTAATTTCTCTTAAAAAATGCGTTGCGTAAGTTATTGCGATAACCTATAATCATATTTGCATTTTAATGTTCGTGTTGCGGACTCTGGCAGAAGACGAAAGGTAGGTGGAAAATAAAATAAAATTTTGTGTATTTGTATGTGAATAGAACTTCACAATTGGCGCTACGAACGGGACTCGAATTTGAATAATTAAAATTCCACACCTACGATAAATGCAAGTTTTATTTGAGGGTTGAGTAACAATACGTAAAAATTACGCAGCACATACAAACTAGTACATCAATGTTTAGAGTTTAAGAGTTAAGTGGTAGATGTTTTTATGTAAGTAAATCTAGATTAAAAAATTTAGAAAAATGGCAGGAAAGAATGAGAGCAATATACATGAAACGACTAGTGTCGAAAACTATAATGAATCAAATAGCATGAGCGATTTTGAAATCCACTCGACTCCAAACGTGAGTCAGGAAAATAAAACAAAAAATAATGCAAATGAAACAAAGAGTGCAGACGATTCGGGGATACAAGTAACCCCAAAATCGAGTAGGGAAAGTGAAATGAATAATGAAGAAGTCAGCTTCACTGACAAACATGTAGCAGCACAATTTACTCCAACGACAACACGAGTCAAAGAGTTGTCGATGGACGATATATTTACTTTAATGAAAACAATGTCTGAGAGTTTGAGTAGTGATATCAATAAAATGAATAGCAGTATCAATGTAAAATTCGATGTTCAAAAGAATAGTTTTGATAGCAAATTTGATGAACAGAAAAACGAAATGCAAGAATTTAAAAGTAGTGTCAATGAGAAATTAGATGTACAGAATGACAAATTTAACGAATTAAATAATCGTTTTGATGAAATTAAGACCGAAATTAAAAGCGAATTTAATTGTAAATTTGAGGTACTTAAATTTGACATCGATGAGGTAAAAATGAAATGCGAAAATAGTTGTAATGAATTGAAACGAGATATTGAGAAAATAGTAGAGTCAGTAGCAGAACAGATTAAAAGTAAAAAATACAAATGATGACAATAATGTCGAAAATGAGAATATAATTAAAAATATGGTAGTAGAGAGTAAGATAACAAATGTTGACAATGATATTGAAAGCGGTTATATGATTGAAAAGGTGGTATCAGAGAATGATACATTGAAAATAGATAGTGAAATAGTGAGTGAGAGCGAGAGAGAGTGATATGTTGTAACGAAGTAGTAATTAGTGTTGATGAATTAGAAAAAGAATGGAGAGAGAGAGTAGCTGAATGTGTAGGGCAGAGGGTAAATTGTTCCCTTATTTGTGATGAACCAGCGTGTTCAAAATTGTTATTATTGGAGGGCAAGAGACCCTATTTAATGGAAGATTTGAGTTGTATCCCTTTTTTGTATAAATTAGTACCCTCTGTGTGGAATGATGTTGAAAGTATGATATGGTGTTATGATGAGAGAGATTTAGATGGAGAGTTGTGTGTTGATAAAGAGATAGAATTATATAAACTAATGAGAGATTATAATGAGTTGAAAGAGATGTTAAATGACTTGAAATACTTACCTGTTAAAATAGAGAGTGAAGATTATTTTGATGATATATGTTTAAATAACAATAATTTACTTTATGATGAAAAAATAACTGACTTGATAATGAATGTAATTACTGATGGAGACTTAACCGATGTACTTAACGTTGACTTGTTTTATGATTATTTTGGTAAAATGAATGAATTTGGTTTTTATGGTGACGACACACAAAACAGTAATTTGTGTGTTAATGAAATTGAACAATGCTATATAAAACAAAGACTTATCTATGACAATGGAGGTTGAGACTTAAATTCACAAATAGACAATTTTAAATGTATTGTTTTATGGTTTTGACCTCGCAACCTTGGACATTGAAGTGTGATATAACTGAGCAATCAATGATGAAGAATTGTAAATAAGTGTAGTGAATTTAATTGTATGTATTATAAAATGTTAGATAAACAATGTATGTATGTGGTAGAAATTGTTGTGATGATAATAATAATATTAATATTTTGCAGTTTAAGTAAATAACAAAAATAATGTGGAAGAAGATAATGAATGAGTTGTAGTTATTGCAATGGGTGAAAGTAACTAAAATGTTGTGTTTTCAATAATGGATTTAATTAAAATACTTTGAAATGTTTAAATATTTTGATTGACTTAAATGTTATATGGTGGAATTTTTCTAATGGATTTAGATTGTTTTAAGAGATGATATTAATAAATAAATGTTAAATTGTTTGTATGAAATAACATTGTTGTTAAATGTTTCAGAGGTTACGTGGAGATATTGGTGTGTATATTTTGTGCTTGTGTTAGTAGATGAATAATGTACTGTAAGTATAAAGCTTCTAATAACAATCAGATAGAATAAAATGCTTACAGGTGTGAAAAGAGTTTAATTCAATAATAAAAATGAATTGAGATAATGGTATTAAATAGAAATTGTAATTAAAAAAGTAATAATAACTGAAAGGGTGAATTAAAATTATATTTGGTTTGAACTGTAATTTTATATATTTTATACATTAACTTCATATAGCTGTAATCAAAGTTAAACTGTTTGAGTGGAGATTATTAAAGAATTTTCAAGTTA
This sequence comes from Magicicada septendecula, assembly GCA_034769895.1. Lineage (NCBI taxonomy): Eukaryota > Metazoa > Arthropoda > Insecta > Hemiptera > Cicadidae > Magicicada > Magicicada septendecula. The sequence continues at coordinate 327,231,769 of CM068373.1, forward strand.
AACAAATAATTTAAAAAGGGCCAATTTTATTAATGAAGCAAAATTAAGTCTGATCTGAATTGGTAGATTTTGACAAATATATTAACATTAAAAGATTTATAGAAACAAAAAATTTGTAGGAAGTATATATGTTAGTATATGATGTAACCAGAATGTTTAGACTATGTGAGTGTTGAGACGAGTGTTTATAACAGTGCTTACAAAACAAGTCTTGCAGACTGTTTATGTAAACAGGTGTGCTGTATGTTTTGACTAATGTTCACAGCCAGGTGCTGAAGTTGATAACTGTTGCAGTTTGATGAAGCAATGCCAGTAGGAAAATCCTATTATGAAATAAAAAGAAACATCTGATGTGATGGAATGTAGGTAATATTTTTGTAGGGTCTTTTTGTAATACGTTATTTAAATAAATAAAGTTGTTTCGAACAAATGAGATTGAAATAATGTAGGTAATATTTTATGTAGGATCCTTTTGAAAAATGTAATTAATTTTGAAAGGGTTAATTAAACAATATGAATTAAATTTAATGAAAGGTAATTAAATAAATTAAAAAGATAATTTTTGATAATGACTTTAAATCTATGTTGATCTGAATTTTGATTGTAATGATAAAATAAGTAATTTATAAAAAACATAATGATTACAATACTTATTTAAAATTGAAAACTGAAGGAAATTTTGTATAGATATAATCAAAAATGTTCAAGCTGAAACAGAGTTTGGAAAGTAAGACGTGTATATTACTGCTCATGTAAACTTTTATAAGTGTTAATCTATGTTTTATGTTTAACTGTAGATTCTCCACCTAAGTGCGGCCATGACCTCACCGGATCATGACCGTGAAAGTAGTTAATTGTGGCAAATCATAAATTTTACTTGATATAACTTGTGGCTTGTGGTTTGTTTTATTTTGTTAACCCGGTGGTTTGTTAGATTTAGTAGGGGGGTTATTTTTTTGGGGAATCTACCAAATTTTGGAACAGGTCTATTTTCACCCAGATAGGGGTGGTAGTCCATTAGGGGTGTATAAATAAAAACTAGTAGGTGTAATACTGAATTTTATTGTAACGCCGAAGCAAGGATGGGGGTGGAATAAAAGAAAAAAATGTCCACCCCTTCCGCATCAGTCCTTGTGAAAGCAACTAGACGCTACAGTCTAGGGGGGGTAATAGTGAGTGTGGATGGGTGGTGACCCAGTTACAGGTCACGAGGGAGATGTGATTACGGCTAGATTGAGGTCTGCAAGGGCCAAGAAGTCTAGTGCTGCACACAGTAGAATGTAACGGGTATCAGGGGTTAAGGGATTAAAAGGGGGGTAGTAGAAAAAATATATATATTTGTATATACTTTTTGTGCCTGCCATTAAATTGATGTTTTGCATTTTTGGTTGTATTATTGTTTATGTGTATCAATAGTGTTATTGAATTATATTGTTTAGGATATATGTATAATCAAATGTTAGGATAAGGCAGTCCATGTTTTAATTAAATATTCAATTAATTTGTTTTTTTTATCAGTAATAATAACACAGAGATTTAATCTATCCAGATAAGAGATTTTTTTGTTTTGATACAATCTGATTTTGAACTTATTTTAATTGATGAGTTTGTTTAAAAAATATTATAGGTGTGTGTGTGAGCCCAGTATCTGCTAAAGGCAGCCCAGTTTGCATGTAAAGGGGAACATATCGGTTGAGGATCTGGCCTGATCCAAGCCAGGGATTAGGATTTTTGGGACAGCATGATAGAAGGTGAGGTGCGCCGTGGCTGTTCGGTGTTGGGATCTCATACAGAGAAGTCCAGTGATCTCGTTCAGTTGCGTCCATAGTCGCCGAGCCAGGGGGGTCGTGTACCCATGATGTATAAGAACAAATGGGGGGTTGTTGGCACCAGTTCCTCACCGGTCCTCTTAGGGGTTTTAGCAATGAGAATTCTTCTGTTTCGACAGAAGACTTCTCATTGGGGGGGGTATTGTAAGGGGGCGAATTAGGAGGTTTTTTTATTTTATTAATTTTGGTTCCGATTTCGTTAAAATTGCACAATTCACTTCATATATGTGTCCAGTCCTTGGTTGAATCTAACTCGCAGTCTAAACAATGGAGCAGTACGCAATAGCTGTTATAAAATATTAATAAAGGAATGTCATGTTGTCGACTGTCACGATTCTAAGAACTTTGCGTCTGTGTGACGTCCACTCACCAATGCACAAGCACCTGCATCCGCGAAGCGCCTAATCCACGCAAAAGGCTGTGAAATATCGTCGTCGCACCACACACGTAAATCCTGTGTACCAAATGTGCAGCTACTAAAATTTAGATAACGAAGGCTGCAAACGGTGACGATATTTGTTCGCAGGCCAGGCAGTGATGCCTAGCAGCATATAAGTCAGTCGGACAGTAACATCTTAACCTGCCGGACGCGAATCGTAGTGCGTCCGCCGACTGGACACAAATTTTCATCATATATAGCAAAATGTGAATCAGCAGTGGTGTTGTGGTGAGGCTGCGCCGGCGGGTGCTGGAATAAACCGTATACACGGTTAAGTTTAATTTCATCATGTAGAAAGTGGTAACCAAAAATATAACAGTGCAAAACAGAGTTAGTGAAGTGAGCGGGCCAAAATCAAATGAATAATACACTTTCGGGCATTTATTAATAAAGATTAATAAACATACGAGTCACGTGGCAACGAAAGCAGTGAGCCGTCGGGTAACCAGTAACCGTATTTTCAACAAATTTTTATAAAGGTTTTTTTTGTGTGCAAACATGTTAATCAAATAATAGTAGTTGGTTTTGTAAAGGTGTGAATGTGAGAGTAAATAGCAGATTGGGCTGTCTAATTAAGGTAAGGTATTTATTGTAATTCTGTAAGTATAAGTGTAATACCATCATGTAACTAACAGTAAGGGTTTTATGTATTTTCCATGATTTGAGCTAAGAGGCCAAATAAATACCAATTTAATACTTAAAGAATATTTTGAAGTAAAAAATAAAATTTTAATTAATTTCTCTTAAAAAATGCGTTGCGTAAGTTATTGCGATAACCTATAATCATATTTGCATTTTAATGTTCGTGTTGCGGACTCTGGCAGAAGACGAAAGGTAGGTGGAAAATAAAATAAAATTTTGTGTATTTGTATGTGAATAGAACTTCACATCCCTCTGCCTACAACATCATATTAGGGCTTAAGAAATATTTCAATTCCACAAAGAGCTTAATGTTGGCATCTTTTTGGTTCAAAGTGCTTTCATATATTGACTAAAAAAATGTTGTTATTCAAAGCAAAGGAATCACACTCGTTGAAATAACTCTAGTGGAAGATTTGCTGACAGAATTGAAATTGTTGCATGATAATCCAGACAGCATAATTGAAGAACCAAACTTAATTGCAAAAGAACTAATAAAAGTTCCTCCTGAATCTCCCAAAAGGTGGAAAAAAAGTACAGATCAATCCAATAGTGATTTTTCAGTAAACAAAGATCAAGAAAATAAATTTAAAACCTCAGTCATGTACCCAGTATTAGATTTTGTAATGGGCAACATAAAAACATGATTCACTGCAATTAGTTCAACTCGTGACTTGTTTTCACCAGTATTGAACTTTACAGACATGGAAAATGATGAATTAGAATTGAAAGTAAAAGTTCTCATTAGCAAGCTTAAAAAGGAATTGGCAATGGATCTATTTGAAGAAATATTACACTTGAAGAACATTCATAAAACAGAGTTTGAATCAGAAAAGAATCCACTAAGCCTACTCCAAAAACCTTCAAGCTTTATTTGTGAACTTCTGTCTTGCCTATAGGCTTTCCTGTACTATTCCAGTTACAGTTTCGTCTCCTGAAAAATCTTTCAGCAGGTTAGCGAATTCACTGAAAACTTGGCAGAGAAGCACTACCTACCAAGAAAGGCTTAATAATTTGGCAATTTTAGCTATTAAAAATGAATTGGCTAACAGTATTAATTTATCAGTCAGATGTTATTGACCAGTTTGCTCAAATGAAAGCAAGAAAAAAACTTTGCACTACTTAAGCCGTTTTAGAAACGGGTCTCTCACTTATAATTGGTTATAGCCTACTCTTAGACATGTTTTTGTTTATCTTTGTAACAACTGACTTATGTATCACTTATGTGTTGATAAGCACAGATTATGTTTATTTTTTTACTTCAATTTAGACCATAGTAACATTGAATTCCATTCTAACCCATTATTAATAATTAGTCATTTGGGTGTTAACATAAACTGCACATTGCTTTTTATTGCATTATGTTGAAAAAAGGATTTTAATTTACTTGTTTGGTTATAGGCCTACGTTAGATTGTACTGTGTTCTAAATTCGAAGTAGGTTTTAATTCCGGTACTTCGAATAAATACAGCCTTTTATCCATACAATAAATACAGCCTTTGAATGTACACTAAGTAAGGAAATATTTGTTAATTCTAATTAATTTTAATAATCTAAAAGGTTAAGTTAGATAATTAAACGTTGACACAACCTCCCAAAATCGTCTCTGTACCGTAATTATGTGCTATAAATGGAAACTAATTTCTGTACTTCCAATAAATACACCCTTTTAATAAAATATGTGCCAATAAACCCCAATAAAATATGCACCAATAACGAAGCCTACTATCTTAAGTTAGATAATTAAACGTAGACACAACCTCCCAAAAACGTCTCTGTACCGTAATTATGTGCGATAAATGGAAACTAATTTCTGAACTTCCAATAAATACACCCTTTTAGTAAAATATGTACCAATAAACTCCAATAAAATACTGTATGTACGAATAACGTAGCCTACTAGGTTATACGTTCTAAATTGGAAGTACGGATAGGTTTTAATTCGAATAAATACAACCTTTAATGTATATACAGGCTTTTATCCATACAATAAATACAGCCTTTGAATGTACAATAACAAAGGAAATTTTTGTTAAATATAATTAATTTTAAAAATCTAAAAGGTTAAGTTACTGATGTTACTACATGTTAAACGTAGACACAACCTCCAAAAATCGTCTGTGTACCGTAATTATGTGCAATAAATGGAAACTAATTTCTGTACTTCCAATAAATACACCCTTTTAATAAAATATGTGCCAATACTCTGAATTCAAATTAAATAAAGGAAAAAGGAATTGTGGTGTGTGTGTTTTCTGTGGTTGAGGCTGAAGATAGAAGTAGTTTCTGTAGAAATATTTCATTTCTAAAACGATTTTAAATATAAATCTTAAAACATGGAAGTCATGTATAGTTCTCTACACAGATATTTTCATTATTTGCATCAAATAGTATTATTGTTTAATACACGTTCTATCCAGATCAAATTATGTGTATACAGTTCTGGAAAAATTAGAAATAAATTTTTTTTTTTGTTTATTTTAAACTGTATTATGTTTGGAAGTATCCCAAAGTAAATTTAACATTAATCATGTCAATCAATGAGGCCAGTCCAGTTTTTTAAGGCTAGGAGAATCCTTGAAATGTTTGGAGCATCACTAGGTCATAATGGATCAAATCATCAAACTTCAGTTTCTGTGGAAAACTGGCAGATTTGAGTAGTCACTTGATAAAGGATGGTATTGTAAAAGCAACAATTCTTTCAGAATTATTTTATAACCCTGTCAGTCTGCAAATAACTTTCACTCCTTTAGATTCAGCAGATTTAAACTTTTCTTATTTGTGCTAGGAATGTATCATGTAAAACTGCTGGAAGCATGGTATACAAAGTTTCTATTATCCTTTTCAAGGTTGATGACCAAAACAAAAAGTACTACTTATAATTCATCATTGTAGCAGTTACACAGCAGTATACTAAAGATCTCTTGGTTAATATCTGTACTCTGGTCAGGTAGCACACAATGAATCATTCAAAACAAGTACAATTTAGTGTCAATGTCTAGTGTTTATGTGTCACTGCTACCCATAGTGAATCATTTGTATTGTACATAACAAATAGTATTCTGACTGTACACGTTTTTCATCTTACAAGAATTTTATACTTACGCAAACTCATTTAATGGTGTAACCTTATGTAATATGTGCCAAAGAAGTATTCATAAAATTAATATTTGTGTCAAATTGTATTTTATTTATTTCAAACAAAATCTGTTTTGTGGACATAACTTTATGTCCAATACAATTATTATGTTATTTCTTTTTAGTATCCCTTATAGATTTGCGTGATCAAAACTTTTAATACTAAAACTTTTTTTCAGCTGATAACCATGCTTTGTTGAGATTATTAAAGAAAAGTTTTGCTCATACAGTGATGTGGCATCTTCAGTGATAAAGTTGAGTCTCATCGTGGTAAAACTACTGAAGACTTCATAGAATTGGAAAATTAATGAGAATAATATTCTTACAACCAGTGACAAGAATTATGAACTTAAAACAGTGGAATGAATTATTGAATACCAGATACTCTCAATTGCTAAAACAAACACACTTATATTACAACAGTTCTCTTTATATAATTATCCAGGACACACTGTATAGCCTACAACCAGTAATAAAAAAATCACAATAGTTTACAACACAAGTAAACAATTGATCATTTGTCACTTTCATTAAAAATTGCTGTCTAATATCATCCTATATGAATGCACAACCTACTACACCAACTTTCTAAAACTCAGCTGGTGGCAACATCCTAATTATCAGGCTAATGTGAGAAAGTTCCAGATGAATGCCAAGAATGTGGCTCTAGAATATTCTGCAGTGCTGCTGATTAACAGTATGTGATCAGCATATTCATGCTCTACCATTGTTTTTTACCAGCTCTGATGTTTAACTCTCTATAACCAGAATGAAAGTTGCTTCCCAGAGGGATACAGTGAATTCAATTGGATTCAAGACCCATTCTTGTATTTTGAAAGTTCTAACATGTCAGTAAAACTAAATGAGCAATTGTGTGATATCATCTGTGATGCTGGGATTAAAACTAAATTTTTAGTAAATTATTTTGTATAGTTAGTGATAACATGAGACATGTCATGGACAACAAAATCCATAAACTTTTAGATTCTGACTTAACAAAGTTCTGGATATCTTTAAGAGATGAATATCCTGAACTTTCGGAGTTGCTCATCCCATTCATCACCTCATTCTTGAGTGAAATGGGATTTTCATCTCAAGTGAAAAGCAAGCACACAAATAGACTTGACGCACACTCAGATTTATGACTTAATTTAACCACTCTTGAATCCAACATACCCCAGCTTTTGCAGAAAAAGCAGCTCCAACTGTCACATTAGTAACTAATGATTAGTTAGGCAAGTAAAAACTCTTTTGTTTTTAACTTCAGCATGTGTTTATTAGAGCAAATTAGTCTTTTGAATTACATATTTGCTTTTTGCTTTTCTATAATTAAGTGTATATATAATTTGTTTAAGCATAAAAGAAGGCTTAAAGTTCTCAGTGTTACCAAAAATATGATTATAAAGTGGGTGCACAGCCCTACAAGTAGTTCTGCCATGCACACCCCAACAAGTCTAATTAATTTTTAAAAATCTAAAAGGTTAAGTTAGATAATTAAACGTAGACACAACCTCCCAAAATCGTCTCTGTACCGTAGGCCTAATTATGTGCAATAAATGGAAACTAATTTCTGTACTTCCAATAAATACACCCTTTAATAAAATATGTACCAATAAACTCCAATAAAATACTGTATGTACGAATAACGTAGCCTACTAGGTTATACGTTCTAAATTGGAAGTACCGATAGGTTTTAATTCGAATAAATACAGCCTTTAATATATATACAGCCTTTTATCCATACAATAAATACAGCATTTGAATGTACACTAAGTAAGGAAATGTTTGTTAAGTCTAATTAATTTTAAAAATCAAAAGGTTAAGTTAGATAATTAAACATAGACACAACCTCACAAAATCGTCTCTGTACCGTAGGCCTATTTATGTGCGATAAATGGAAACTAATTTCTGTACTTCCAATAAATACACCCTTTTAATAAAATATGTGCCAATAAACCCCAATAAAGTATGCACCAATAACGAAGCCTACTATCTAAGTTAGATAATTAAACGTAGACACAACCTCCCAAAATCGTCTCTGTACCGTAATTATGTGCGATAAATGGAAACTAATTTCTGTACTTCCAATGAATACAATAAAATATAATAACAGTAGCCTTTTAATAAAATATGTAACAATAAACTACAATAAAATATGTACGAATAACGTAGCCTACTAGGTTATACGTTCTAAATTGGAAGTACCGATAGGTTTTAATTCGAATAAATACAGCCTTTAATGTATATACGGCCTTTTATCCATACAATAAATACAGCCTTTGAATGTACACTAACAAAGGAAATTTTTGTTAAATCTAATTAATTTTAAAAATCTAAAAGGTTAAGTTACATTGTTAAACGTAGACACAACCTCCAAAAATCATCTGTGTACCGTAATTATGTGCGATAAATGGAAACTAATTTCTGTACTTCCAATAAATACACCCTTTTAATAAAATATGTGCCAATACTCTGAAAACATTTGTTCTAATATAGAATTCAAATTAAATAAAGAAAAAAAGGAATCGTGTGTGTGTGTGTGTGTTTTCTGTGGTTGAGGCTGAAGATAGAAGTAGTTTCTGTAGAAATATTTCATTTCTAAAATGATTTTAAATATAAATCTTAAAACATGGAAGTCATGTATAGTTCTCCACACGGATATTTTCATTATTTTCATCAAATAGTATTATTGTTTAATACACGTTCTATCCCGGTCAAATTATGTGTATACAGTTCTGGAAAAATTAGACAGGCATACAATTTTTTTTGTTTATTTTAGACTGTATTATGTTTGGAAGTATCCCAAAGTAAATTTAACATTAATCATGTCAATCAATGAGGCCAGTCCAGTTTTTTAAGGCTAGGAGAATCCTTGAAATGTTTGGAGCATCACTAGGTCATAATGGGGCAAATCATCAAACTTCAGTTTCTGTGAAAAACTGGCAGATTTGAGTAGTCACTTGATAAAGGATGGTATTGTAAAAGCAACAATTCTTTCAAAATTATTTTATAACCCTGTCAGTCTGCAAATAACTATCACTCCTTTAGATCATCAGCAGATTTAAACTTTTCTTATTTGTGCTAGGAATGTATCATGTAAAACTGCTGGAAGTATGGTATACAAAGTTTCTATTATCCTTTTCAAGGTTGATGACCAAAACAAAAAGTACTACTTATAATTCATCATTGTAGCAGTTACACAGCAGTATACTAAACATCTCTTGGTTAATACCTGTACTCTGGTCAGGTAGCACACAATGAATCATTCAAAACAAGTACAATTCAGTGTCAATGTCTAGTGTTTATGTGTCACTGCTACCCATAGTGAATCATTTGTATTGTACATAACAAATAGTATTCTGACTGTACACGTTTTTCATCTGACAAGAATTGTATACTTAGGCAAACTCATTTAATGGTGTAACCTTCTGTAATATGTGCCAAACAAGTATTCATAAAATTAATATTTGTGTCAAATTGTGTTTTATTTATTTCAAACAAAATCTGTTTTGTGGACATAACTTTATGTCCAATACAATTATTATGTTATTTCTTTTTAGTATCCCTTATAGATTTGCGTGATCAAAACTTTTAATACTAAAACTTTTTTTCAGCTGATAACCATGCTTTGTTGAGATTATTAACGAAAAGTTTTGCTCATTCAGTGATGTGGCATCTTCAGTGATAAAGTTGAGTCTCATCGTGGTAAAACTACTGAAGACTTCATAGAATTGGAAAATTAATGAAAATAATATTCTTACAACCAGTGACAAGAATTATGAACTTAAAACAGTGGAATGAATTATTGAATACCAGATACTCTCAATTGCTAAAACAAACACACTTATATTACAACAGTTCTCTTTATATAATTATCCAGGACACATTGTATAGCCTACAAACAGTAATAAAAAATCACAATAGTTTACAACACAAGTAAACAATTGATCATTTGTCACTTTCATTAAAAACTGCTGTCTAATATCATCCTATATGAATGCACAACCTACTACACCAACTTTCTAAAACTCAGCTGGTGGCAACATCCTAATTATCAGGCTAATGTGAGAAAGTTCCAGATGAATGCCAAGAGTGTGGCTCTAGAATATTCTGCAGTGCTGCTGATTAACAGTATGTGATCAGCATCACGTAGAGTACTACACATTTAAGCTATCTAATTGACTTGGTATTACAATATTAGTAAAATGTGCTTGTTAACCAAATAGTGTGTTGTTACTCCTGAAAATCCCATTTCACTAAGAGCATTTTAGAAGTCTGGGTTATCTTTTATGTTTCACTCCACAAACATGCCTTTAGTTCAGCATTTCTTAATCTATTGGGCATGAGCCACTGCTGGGTCCCGAGAGGGCATTTGGAGGGTTGCAAAGTCAGGTTCGGAAATTTATTTACTGTGTCTTAAAAACCTACTACATGTAAATAACTAAGATATATCATTTTAACAATTTAAATTCAACCTGTTTTGTACATAGTCTAAACTGTACATTTTTGTTATTCATGCTCTACCATTGTTTTTACCAGCTCTGATGTTTAACTGTCTATAAACAGATTGAAAGTTGCTTCCCAGAGGGATACAGTGAATTCAATTGGATTCCAGACCCATTCTTGTATTTTTAAAGTTCTAACATGTTCTCAGTAAAACTAAATGAGCAATTGTGTGATATCATCTGTGATGCTGGGATTAAAACTAAATTTTTAGTAAATTATTTTGTATAGTTAGTGATAACATGAGACATGTCATGGACAACAAAATCCATAAACTTTTAGATTCTGACTTAACAAAGTTCTGGATATCTTTAAGAGATGAATATCCTGAACTTTCGGAGTTGCTCATCCCATTCATCACCTCATTCTTGAGTGAAATGGGACTTTCATCTCAAGTGAAAAGAAGCACAGAAACAGACTTGACGCACACTAGGTTTATGACTTAATTTAACCACTCTTGAATCCAACATACCCCAGCTTTTGCAGAAAAAGCAGCCCCAACTGTCACATTAGTAACTAACGATTAGTTAGGCAAGTAAAAACTCTTTTATTTTTAATTTCAGCATGTGTTTATTAGAGCAAATTAGTCTTTTGAATTACATATTTGCTTTTTGCTTTTCTATAATTAAGTGTATATATAATTTGTTTAAGCATAAAAGAAGGCTTAAAGTTCTCAGTGTTACCAAAAATATGATTATAAATTGGGTGCATACCCCTACAAGTAGTTCTGCCATGCACACCCCTACAAGTCTAATTAATTTTTAAAATCTAAAAGGTTAAGTTAGATAACTAAAGGTAGACACAACCTCCCAAAATCGTCTCTGTACCGTAGGCCTAATTATGTGCGATAAATGGAAACTAATTTCATTACTTCCAATAATTACACCCTTTTAATAAAATATGTACCAACAAACTCCAATAAAATATGTACGAATAACGTAGCTTACTACATCGAACACGGAAAGAAAATACAAACGCGGAGACGGAAGTTGTCTTTGGCCGCAGGCTATAGTGAAAGACCCCAGTTTTGTATTTTATTGTGACAGATCAAATCTGGGGTCTTTCACTATAGCCTGCGGCAAAGGGTACTTCCGTCTCCACGTTTGTACGATTTTTCCGTGTTCGATGTGTACTAGAACTGTTTTTTCACAAGTAACTAATGCCAGGTTATGGAGGTTATGTACGACAATGTAACTTAAATAAAATTTACTTTGTTAGTGTACAATAAAAGGGTGTATTTACTGGAAGTACATAAATTAGTTTCCATTTATCACACATAATTATGGTACACAGACGATTTTTGGAGGTTGTGTCTACGTTTAACAATGTAACTTAACCTTTTAGATTTTTAAAATTACTTAGATTTAACAAAAATTGCCTTTGTTAGTGTACATTAAATTATTGTATGGATAAAAGGCTGCTGTACATAACATTAAAGGCTGTATTTATTCGAAGTACCGTAATTAAAACCTAGTTCCAATTTAGAACGTAGACCTATAACCTATTTGCATATTTTATTGGGGTTTATTGGCACATATTTTATTAAAAGGGTGTATTTATTGGAAGTACAGAAATTAGTTTCCATTTATCGCACATAATTACGGTACACAGACGATTTTTGGAGGTTGTGTCTATGTTTAACAATGTATCTTAACCTTTTAGATTTTTAAAATTAATTAGATTTAACAAAAATTTCCTTTGTTAGTGTACATTCAAAGGCTGTATTTATTGTATGGATAAAAGGCTGTATATACATTAAAGGCTGTATTTATTCGAATTAAAACTTATCGGTACTTCCAATTTAGAACGTATAACCTAGTAGGCTACGTTATTCGTACATATTTTATTGGAGTTTATTGGTACATATTTTATTAAAAGGGTGTATTTATTGGAAGTACAGAAATTAGTTTCCATTTATCGCACATAATTACGGTACAGAGACGATTTTGGGAGGTTGTGTCTACGTTTAATTATCTAACTTAGATAGTAGGCTTCGTTATTGGTGCATATTTTATTGGGGTTTATTAGCACATATTTTATTAAAAGGGTGTATTCATTGGAAGTACGGAAATTAGTTTCCATTTATCGCACATAATTACGGTACAGAGACGATTTTGGGAGGTTGTGTCTACGTTTAATTATCTAACTTAACCTTTTAGATTTTTAAAATTAATTAAACTTAACAAACATTTCCTTACTTAGTGTACATTCAAAGTCTGTATTTATTGTATGGATAAAAGGCTGTATTTATTCGAAGTACCATAATTAAAACCTACTTCCAATTTAGAACACAGTACAATCTAACGTAGGCCTATAACCAAACAAGTAGGCCTATAACCTACATTAAAATCCTTTTTTCAACTAATGCAATAAAAAGCAATGTGCAGTTGCTGTTAACACCCAAATGATTAAGTATTAATAATGGGTTAGAGTGGAATTCAATGTTACTATGGTCTAAATTTAAGACAAAAAATAAACATAATCTGTGTTTATCAACACATAAGTGATACATAAGTCAATTGTTACAAAGATAAACAAAAATATGTCTAAGAGTATAACCAATTATAAGTGAGAGACCTGTTTCTAAAACGGCTTAAGTAGTGCAAAGTTTTTTTCTTGCTTTCATTTGAGCAAACTGGTCAATAACATCTGACTGATAAATTAATACTGTTAGCCAATTCATTTTTAATAGCTAAAATTGCCAAATTATTAAGCCTTTCTTGGTAGGTAGTGCTTCTCTGCCAAGTTTTCAGTGAATTCGCTAACCTGCTGAAAGATTTTTCAGGAGACGAAACTGTAACTGGAATAGTACAGAAAAGGCCATAGGCAAGACAGAAGTTCACAAATACAGCTTGAAGGTTTTTGGAGTAGGCTTTGTGGATTCTTTTCTGATTCAAACTCTGTTTTATAAATGTTCTTCAAGTGTAATATTTCTTCAAATAGATCCATTGCCAATTCCTTTTTAAACTTGCTAATGAGAACTTTTACTTTCAATTCTAATTCATCATTTTCCATGTCCGTAAAGTTCAATACTGGTGGAAACAAGTCACGAATTGAACTAATTGCAGTGAATCGTGTTTTTATGTTGCCCATTACAAACTCTAATACTGGGTACATGACTGAGGTTTTAAATTTATTTTCTTGATCTTTGTTTACTGAAACATCACTATTGGATTGATCTGTACTTTTTTTCCACCTTTTGGGAGATTCAGGAGGAACTTTTATTAGTTCTTTTGCAATTAAGTTTGGTTCTTCAATTATGCTGTCTGGATTATCACGCAACAATTTCAATTCTGTCAGCAAATCTTCCACTAGAGTTATTTCAACAGTGAGTGTGATTCCTTTGCTTTAAATAACAACATTTTTTAGTCAATATATGAAAGTCAATATCAGTTGAATTTCTGAATTCCTTTGATTCATTAATAAATTATACTAATTTGTTTCTTTACGTCTATTTAATGATTTCTTATTAGTTTTTAATCTTTGTGTTTTCATTATTCATGTGTAAATTCTTGGATTTTGTTGTCCATGACATGTCCATTGATTAACTAATTATCATTAAACACACAGAGGACTGATCTTCTTTTGCAAGATCACAAGTATGTTTCAAGACCATTTGCAGGTCAGGCATTGTTCTGTCTGTTCACTTTCTGAAAGTGGTTGAGGAGCAAGGGGGAAGATGTCTCCATTAAAACACACACACTAGCACGCACACAATTCCTTTTTTCCTTTATTTAATTTGAATTCTGTATTGGAACAAATGTTTTCAGAGTTTACAAATTTTTTTTTTAATTTCTTGGATCAAACAATGTACAATGTTTGATTTGTTCTTGTATTCCATACTTCCAGCAGTTTTACATGATACATTCCTAGCACGAATAAGAAAAGTTTAAATCTGTTTATGATCTAAAGGAGTGATAGTTATTTGCAGACTGACAGGGTTATAAAATAATTCTGAAAGAATTGTCGCTTTTACAATACCATCCTTTATCAAGTGACTACTCAAATCTGCCAGTTTTTCACAGAAACTGAAGTTTGATGATTAGATCCATCATGATGACGTAGTGATGCTCCAAACATTTCAAGGATTCTCCTAGCCTTAAAAAACTGGACTGGCCTCATTGATTGACATGATTAATGTTAAATTTACTCTGGTTCTTGGATTTCGTTTTCCATGACGTGTCCGTTACTTAACTAAATATCACTATAGTATTGACGAGTCGGAACACTAAGTTTTTTATAAGTAAAAATGTAAAGTTTTACCTTTCAGCCTAAACCGGCTTTCACCTTTAGAAGGCTTCATCAGAGGCTGCCATAGGTAGCGTTGTCCGTCTTGTTGTTGGCGACGGGATAGTTATTCGAAAGATTGAAGCTGTGTGTGTGTGGTGAGATGTGTTCGAATAATGCGTGCGATTTGAATTGTGTCTGTTCGTTTAGGATGTCGTTTTTATTTGTTTTTGTGTGTTTGTATATTTCTAATTGTTCTAGAGTGTCTAGTTTTCGGCCTTTTGTGTGTACGTGTAGAATGTTCATGTTATTGTCGATGTTTTTATATGTGTGGTTTGCTTCAATGAGGTGGTTTGCAAAGGTAGATTCTGTAGTG
This sequence comes from Magicicada septendecula, assembly GCA_034769895.1. Lineage (NCBI taxonomy): Eukaryota > Metazoa > Arthropoda > Insecta > Hemiptera > Cicadidae > Magicicada > Magicicada septendecula. Next base: position 327,246,920 of record CM068373.1, read on the forward strand.
GTGTGGAGTGCTTTTGTGTGTTCAATGTATCTCTGTTTGAAGCTACGTCCTGTCTGGCCTATATAGAATTTATTGCAATTTGAGCAATTTATCTTGTATACACCAGGTAGATCGAATTTGTTTTGTGCTTTGGGCATGCGTTTTGATAGTGTGTGTTCTGTTTTGTTAGTAGTTTTGTAAGCGATTCTGTATCCTGCTTTTTTGAATTTGTGGGCAATTTTTTCAGTTTGTTTGTTGATGTATGTTAGTGTTATGAATTTGTTGTTTTCTGTCTTTGTCTGTTGTTTGTTTTGTGTTTTGTGTAGGAGTTTACTGACTATTGTTCTGTCATAACCGTTAGATTCTGCTAGATATTTTATCGTGTTTAGTTCGTCTTTGTAGTCTATTTCATCTAAGGGGATGTTGTTAAGTCTATGTATCATGGTTCTAAAAGCAGCTAGTTTGTGTTGTATTGGGTGATTGGAGGTGTTGTGTATTAGTGTGTCAGTTGTAGTTGGTTTTCTGTATATACTGAATTTGTGCCTGTGTTCTAGTTTTGTGATGGAGTTATCTTCACTGCCGAATACGAACACAACAATACCATAAACTTCTTAGACCTCTCCATCACAAAACTAGAACACAGGCACAAATTCAGTATATACAGAAAACCAACTACAACTGACACACTAATACACAACACCTCCAATCACCCAATACAACACAAACTAGCTGCTTTTAGAACCATGATACATAGACTTAACAACATCCCCTTAGATGAAATAGACTACAAAGACGAACTAAACACGATAAAATATCTAGCAGAATCTAACGGTTATGACAGAACAATAGTCAGTAAACTCCTACACAAAACACAAAACAAACAACAGACAAAGACAGAAAACAACAAATTCATAACACTAACATACGTCAACAAACAAACTGAAAAAATTGCCCACAAATTCAAAAAAGCAGGATACAGAATCACTTACAAAACTACTAACAAAACAGAACACACACTATCAAAACGCATGCCCAAAGCACAAAACAAATTCGATCTACCTAGTGTATACAAGCTAAATTGCTCAAATTGCAATAAATTCTACATAGGCCAGACAGGACGTAGCTTCAAACAGAGATACATTGAACACACAAAAGCACTCCACACCACTACAGAATCTACCTTTGCAAACCACCTCATTGAAGCAAACCACACATATAAAAACATCGACAATAACATGAACATTCTACACGTACACACAAAAGGCCGAAAACTAGACACTCTAGAACAATTAGAAATATACAAACACACAAAAACAAATAAAAACGACATCCTAAACGAACAGACACAATTCAAATCGCACGCATTATTCGAACACATCTCACCACACACACGCAGCTTCAATCTTTCGAATAACTATCCCGTTGCCAACAACAAGACGGACAACGCTACCTATGGCAGCCTCTGATGACGCCTTCTAAAGGTGAAAGCCGGTTTAGGCTGTAAGGTAAAACTTTACGTTTTTACTTATAAAAAACTTAGTGTTCCGAGTCGTCAATACTATAGTGATATTTATTTACTTTGGGATACTTCCAAACATAATACAGTTTAAAATAAACAAAACAAATTTTATGCCTGTCTAATTTTTCCAGAACTGTATACACATAATTTGACCGGGATAGAACGTGTATTAAACAATAATACTATTTGATGCAAATAATGAAAATATCCGTGTGGAGAACTATACATGACTTCCATGTTTTAAGATTTATATTTAAAATCATTTTAGAAATGAAATATTTCTACAGAAACTATCTTAGAAAGTATCTTCAGCCTCAACCACAGAAAACACACACACACACACACAATTCCTTTTTTTTCTTTATTTAATTTGAATTCTATATTAGAACAAATGTTTTCAGAGTTTATAAGTTTTTTTTTTAATTTCTTGAATTAATTTTTTTAATTTTATGCAATGTGGACACATACAGAGGAGTGTTAGTTTTTTATGTTTTTTTCAATAAATAAAAATGAGAGGAGTGAGAGAGAGAGAGAGAGAGAGAGAGAGAGACCAAAAATAGCACATACAGAAATTTCATCAGAACTATTCCTTTCTAATAGTAAAAAAATAACTAAATAATGAATGAGAAAGAACATTAACAAAATTAATGGAAATTATAGTTATTATTTGTTGTCTAATAAACAGGTACTAGTAATGGCTTCATATACTTCACATCTTAAATTATAAACCTATTACAAACATATTTGGTATAAGCTACTCAGCTTGAAACAAACGTTCAGACCAATAAAAATGGTTTAAATTTTGCCATGCTGCATTATTAGTACTGTTGAAACAGCAGTTTGATTATAATTGTTTTTAGAACAGACTTCTGGAATGATGTGTGCTAAATGATTAAAGCATACCTCCTTACAGTGTATAATAAAATAAGTTATACTTTGTAAAACATCCTAGAAACAAACTGTGACATCCAGTAACTGTTACTGAGAAACCTTACTAAGGGGCTTATAAAAAAAAATTACAAGCTTGCTCTTTTGAACATCTGATGAAAAGGTTTTGTAAAGTGTAGGCCTACCTAACATAAAAACGTACAATGTTCGATTTGTCCTTGTATTGCATACTTCCATAAACCTTAGTTAATGTGTGTATTTATTGTATGGATAAAAGGCTGTATATAACATGAAAGGTTGTATTTATTCGAAGTACCGGAATTTACTTCCAATTTATAACCTAGTACAATCTAACGTATAACCAAACAAGTACATTAAAATCCTTTTTTCAATTTCAAGAGGAGTGTCAGTTTTTTAGTTTCAAAGGATAAAGAAAACACTTGTTTACAATTACCTCTAAGATGTCAAGGGTAATTGTAAATTGGGGTACCCGTAAATTGAATTTTAGAGCTGTATTTATTATTTATATTTAAACAATTTTTTGTACGCAACATAATAACAAAACGAAAGGTTGAAATATTTGCAGTTATTTCAATTTTAAAACGTATACACAATTTTTAATCAATCAAAATGTTTCAATCCATTTTCCGTTTACAATTACTCCACCTAACCGCAAATGTATGGTGTGTCGCTATCTTCAGTTAGCACTTTTAATTTTAATTGCTATGAAAATAAATTGAAATAACATGTATGAAAAAGAAACGTTAATTTTAGTAGACTTTAAATGACTTAATACAGGGAGTCTTTAAATTTGTTTTAAAGTTTTTTCCTAAAGCTCTTGAATTTTGCTTAGAATAGCCAAAGACCCAATGCCATTTGTACACCACGTGGTAAAATTGTGTTGTTACAATGGCTGCCACGTGAATAGATGTGAGGCTTATTCGCTTGTTTCATTACATTTTTAATCAGTGTTGTGTTGTGAGTTTGACATTCATTTAATTAAAGAATGATTAGCTACGATGAACTGTTGAGTGTTATTAGTACAGAAGAGGATGCAATTTCTTTTCTTCAAGAAAAAGGTTTGGTTCACAATCCTCGTAAATGTGAACAAGGACACGACACGGTATTGGCCCTTGGGCAACAACAGCGTTGGTGTTGCAATAAGAGGACTTGCCGTGAGTATAAGGTAGTTCGCAATGGCACATTTTTACAGGGGTCCAGATTACCGCTGAGAACAATAATAAAATTTATTTATTTGTGGTGTGAAGGCCGTAGTAGTGTTGAAAACAGTAAAAAACAACTGGAAATCGGCGTCAACACACACACAGAGTGGACGGCTTTCTTAAAATATATCTGTACCGTAGACGTCATGAGAAACCCAAAGAAAATTGGAGGACCGAATTTAACAGTTGAAATTGACGAGAGTGTGTTTGCCAAGAGAAAAAATAATGTTGGCCGAGTGTATCCACAACAATGGGTATTCGGTGGATACTGCCGAGAAACGAAGGAATGCTTTCTGTGTAGTGTGGAAGATAGATCAGCCGCTACCCTGCTACCTCTCATAGTGGCAAATATTGAACCAGGGTCTACTATAATGTCAGATGAGTGGCGTTCGTACCGTCAAATTGTTAATTTGCCACAACAGTACAGTCATTTGACTGTAAACCATAGTTATAACTTTGTGGATCCTGAAACTGGTGCGCATACTCAAGGCGTCGAAAGCATGTGGCAGTCCTGCAAATGCCGAAACATGATTGAATGTGGTACAAGAAGGGAACGCTTAAATTCCTATTTAAGTGAGTTCATGTGGCGAACAAGAAATAGAAATGAGGATTTGTTCCAGAAAATGCTGGAAACCATCAACAAATATGAGGCCCCTTTTTACTAAAAACAAATATGATTTTGGTAAGTATGTTCTATTTAGAATACGTTTTCATAATGATATTGACTTTGAAATCACATGCTTAAATTTAATTATTCATTGCTCAAGCTTAATCCAATACCATTTTCAAGGATTTTAAGTATTCTGTAAAAGTATTTTGTTTCCTTATTGAACACAGTACATGACACATTAAAAGTATTCAGTACTTAAAAGTAGGTTAGGTTACATTATTTAATCTAAACAACTTCACAGCAGCTGTAACAAAGTTAATTATAAAATAATAATCATTTTGTATATTTTCTTTTACAAGTGGATATTAAGCCAAAAAGCTGATATCATATAAAGTGTAATAATCGTGTTCAGTGTATTATTATTTTTAATATCATAGGTTACAGATTAAACTAACCTTATACTCACGAGGTATAATTGTACTGATTTTACCTGTAAAAGAACGGTTGGCTGAAAATAAGACACAATTGTAACACATATCAGAACTTGTGTGTGTGTGTTTTGGTGGACGGGTCAATAATCTGTAAACCCTTTAATATTGGTCTCCTAGAATGTTGACTGATTAAACAAAATAATTGATTAATGTTCATATGTCAGAACTTTGTGTGTCCGGTGATGTAGGCTTAATTTATTTTTCTTTGCAGGCACAAGAAAAGGTTAACATTTAGGCATACATCATCATTACGCAGGCTGAGGAACTGAAACTTCCAGCACTATATACAGGTTTGTAATTTACACAGTGAAACCAGTCAAAACAAAGTATTAAAATCCTTTGAAAATATTAAAAGCAGGCACATTACATCATACATACACAGTATCATCATTGTATGGTGATCTGTTGTGTGACAGGTCCCAGATATTACCAATCATCTCCATTCATATGTATTTGGCTTGAACTTTTGAGCTTTCATCTCTACATAAGATACTCCACTTTGCATTTCGTACACAAGCTCATCTTCTCTCCTTTCATGGTTCTTTCAAAAACTGGTGTTAATTGTTCATTTTCTCTCAGGATTAAATATACTTATACTTAATATTCAATACTTAAAAGTTGGTTAGGTTACATTATTTACTTGTCTTGATTATTCATCACTTCTTTCACAGCTCAAAAGATAAGTGTTCCATTATTTAATCTAAACAACTTCACAGCAGCTGTAACAAAGTTATTTATAAAATAATATCTGCTGTATTTTTTCCTTTACAAGTGGATATTAAACAAACAACCGATATCATATTCTTATACCATAAGAAGTAATATAATCACGTTATGTTCAGGATGAGTTCTATTTCTTGTGTATAGTGTGTTTCAGTGTTTGCATTAAACAAAACATTTTTAAATCAGTGTTGAACACTTGCCAAGTTGTGTGCCTGATATTTTCCAACAAATTCGTATACTGTATGAGAGTAGACTATTGATGTATACTACTTTACATGTCAGAAGTATAATGATATATTTACAAATTACTTTATTCTATATTCTTATGTTATTTCTTGGATTTCGTTGTCCATGACATGTCCGTTACTTAACTAAATATCACTATTACATTAACGACTCGGAACACTATTTTTTTTATAAGTAAAAGCGTAAAGTTTTACCTTACAGCCTGAACCGGTTTTCTCCTTTAAAAGGCTTCTTCAGAGGCTGCCGCAGGTAGCGCTGTCCGTCTTGTTGTGGGTGACAAAATCGAATTTCAAAAGATCGATGCTGTGTGTGTGGGTGAGATATGTTCGAATAATGCGTGCGATTTGAATTGTGTCTGTTCGTTTAGGATGTCGTTTTTATTTGTTTTTGTGTGTTTGTATATTTCCAATTGTTCTAGAGTGTCTAGTTTTCGGCCTTTTGTGTGTACGTGTAGAATGTTCATGTTATTGTCAATGTTTTTATATGTGTGGTTTGCTTCAATGAGGTGGTTTGCAAAGGTGGATTCTGTAGTGGAGTGGAGTGCCTTGGTGTGTTCAATGTATCTCTGTTTGAAGCTACGTCCTGTCTGGCCTATGTAGAATTTATTGCAATTTGAGCAATTTAGCTTGTAAACACTGGGTAGATCGAATTTGTTTTGTGCTTTGTGTGTGTGTGTGTTCTGTTTTGTTAGTAGTTTTGTAAGCGATTCTGTATCCTGCTTTTTTAAATTTGTGGGCTATTTTTTCAGTTTGTTTGTTCATGTATGTTAGTGTTATGAATTTATTGTTTTCTGTCTTTGTCTGTTGTTTGTTTTGTGTTTTGTGTAGGAGTTTACTGACTATTGTTCTGTCATATCCGTTAGATTCTGCTAGATATTTTATCGTGTTTAGTTCGTCTTTGTAGTTTTTTCATCTAAGGGGATGTTGTTAAGTCTATGTATCATGGTTCTGAAGGCAGCTAGTTTGTGTTGTATTGGGTGATTGGAGGTGTTGTGTATTAGTGTGTCAGTTGTAGTTGGTTTTCTGTATATATACTGAATTTGTGCCTGTGTTCTAGTTTTGTGATGGAGAGGTCTAAGAAGTTTATGGTATTGTTGTGTTCGTATTCAGCAGTAAAGGTTATGTTTTTATGTATTTTGTTTATGTGCGTTAGTAACTGTTCACATTGTCTTTTGTTTCCCCTGTATAGTATTAGAATGTCATGAACGTATCTGTGCCAATATAGTATTTTATGTGAGTGTCTATCATTGTTTGTGAGTATTTTTGTTTTTTCTAAGTGTTGGAGGAAGACTTCTGCTAGAATGCTGGATATGGGGGAGCCCATGGGTAAGCTCTCCATCACAAAACTAGAACACAGGCACAAATTCAGTATATATACAGAAAACCAACTACAACTGACACACTAATACACAACACCTCCAATCACCCAATACAACACAAACTAGCTGCCTTCAGAACCATGATACATAGACTTAACAACATCCCCTTAGATGGAAAAGACTACAAAGACGAACTAAACACGATAAAATATCTAGCAGAATCTAATGGATATGACAGAACAATAGTCAGTAAACTCCTACACAAAACACAAAACAAACAACAGACAAAGACAGAAAACAACAAATTCATAACACTAACATACATCAACAAACAAACTGAAAAAATAGCCCACAAATTCAAAAAAGCAGGATACAGAATCGCTTACAAAACTACTAACAAAACAGAACACACACTATCAAAACACACACACAAAGCACAAAACAAATTCGATCTACCCGGTGTTTACAAGCTAAATTGCTCAAATTGTGACGATTTAAATTTAAAAATAAAAAAAAATAAATAATAATAAAAATATAAAATGGGAAGTTAGTTAAAACCATTAAATCGCACTATTAAACTGAAGAATACCCCTGAAATAACTCGTAATAGTAATGAGTATTAAAAAGGGAATTTAACTAAAACTGAGAAAGAAAGAGTTAAAAAACTGTTAACCCTTTATTAAATTATCATGCTATGACCTGTGTATACCGGATCCAACTTGTATACCGACCTGGCATTAAATAAAAATACCTGTAACTATAATGTAAATAATAAATAATTCAAAGTCACTAGTAGTAGTTGTAATAAATTCTGTAGACAAGCAAAGTCTTGATTGTTTATTATGTCGAACTGTAAGACTGTATTACTAATTAAAAGTTGGAACTATGTTATGGCGGAGTATTCACTCCGCGGCGCTACAATTTTCCTGTTGTAACAATGTAGGACTTGAGATGCGACGTTCAATCTGTAAACAGCTCCAAGCGGAGCGCTGCACAAAATGTTTTTTTTTTCACTTAACTACTTAACTAAAAATGAACTTTTTCATATGAAAACTTACTGATTTTATTGGACGCGTTTCGGCTTAGTATCCGCCTTCTTCAGCTTTGGTAACAGACTGCCAGCATTTTGTAATGGTTGTGTGGAAGGTGAAGTGGGGGTGGTGTGTGGAGGAAGGGGAGTGGCGCGGGGATTCAACTTACTGTTTGTTTTCTGTATAATTGTGTCAAAAAGTGTATGTGATTTATATTGTAATTGATCGTTGAGTATGTTGTTTGGTTGTGTTGTGTGGTGTTTATATATTTCGTATTGTTCAGTTGTGTTGAGTTTTTGACCTTTGGGTATGTACTGTAATTTCAAGATTAGTGTCTATGTTGGTGTAACTGTGGTTTTTTGTGTGTATGTGTGTGGCGAATGCGGAGTGTATATTGTTGTTGGTTAAAGCTTTTAAGTGTTCAGAATAACGGGATGAAAAAGATCGTCCCGTCTGGCCTATGTAGAAACTATTGCAGTCATTACAATTTAATTTGTAAACACCTGTTTTGTTATATTTGTCTATGTCTGTGTTTGTATTACTGATGTGTTTTTTGATTGTATTGGTTGTTCTGAATGCTATTTTGTATTTTTGTTTTCTGAATGTATTGGCGATTTTGTATGTGTATGAGTTGTGGTATGTGAGTGTGATGTATTTATTGTGTTGTGTGTTGATCATATTTAGTGTTTTGTTGTTTTTGTTTTTGATGCGTTTGTGTAGTATGTTTATTAAATTGGGGTTATAACCGTTTTTTTTTTATTTTGTTATTAGCTTCAACTAACAGTGTGGAGATCTATGTAACTAAAATGTAGTGTGTTTTAACACAAAGATGTGAATGAATGAAATAAGTGTGTAAGGTGACATCTCCTATTAAAAATATAGTTCAAGTTATTTTGGGGTTCCGTCATAATGTGTAACGAATATGTAAACTCAAATACTACTGTGCTATTACAAATGTGATGGGAATAACTGTGAAAAGTGAAGACAAAGACCTCAACTGCATTTACACTACCACTGAGAAACAGGACGACTTCATTCTAGATGACACCGTAACATCCACTTCATCATTAGTTGACTCCGAGGACCTCCACCGGAAAGACTACCACGATGATGACCCACTATTAAGAGAGTACAGAAGAATCACGCGGCAGGACATGGACTGAAACGATTAACTAGAGGTGACACGGAAGCTCGTCTTCCGTGAATAATGTATCTTTTAAATATAAGTAATGTTAAAAGAAAAAGACTTTAAATGACAATCTCTAAGCATTAAGAATAACAATGTTGTAACAAGAAATTTCCGAAATCATACTTTGTAACATAACTCTTGTGATGTAGCTTTGGAACATCGCACAACTAAACGAAACCATTCTTCTAATGATATTTTAAGTAATAATGTAATTGACTAAAGAAGTAGAGTAAATTTGAAAATTCCTAACTAGTTTAAAGAGACTCGGATCCGAGTATAATACACTAACTGTATTATCATTTTAAATATAGAAAACCCCCTTACCATTTCAGTGTAAGCTAAAATTTTTATTTGTAATGTATTATTAATCACCCGTAAATAAAGAGATGTCATCTTTGTTACATACTAAATTGAGTGCATAAATCAGCAAACCTCCCTCCCCAGTTTCCTGTTATTAGAGTACTTATAATTATTGATAGTGATTTGATTAATTTTCAGTTTGTTACAACGAAGGCAGCCTGTATAATTGGCCAGAGTCAATTATCACGGGTTCCCTAGGTTATAACATAGCCGACACGTTATAAAATTGCAGTAAATTCTACATAGGCCAGACAGGACGTAGCTTCAAACAGAGATACATTGAACACACAAAGGCACTCCACTCCACTACAGAATCCACCTTTGCAAACCACCTCATTGAAGCAAACCACACATATAAAAACATCGACAATAACATAAACATTCTACACGTACACACAAAAGGCCGAAAACTAGACACTCTAGAACAATTGGAAATATACAAACACACAAAAACAAATAAAAACGACATCCTAAACGAACAGACACAATTCAAATCGCACGCATTATTCGAACATATCTCACCCACACACACAGCATCGATCTTTTGAAATTCGATTTTGTCACCCACAACAAGACGGACAGCGCTACCTGCGGCAGCCTCTGAAGAAGCCTTTTAAAGGAGAAAACCAGTTCAGGCTGTAAGGTAAAACTTTACGCTTTTACTTATAAAAAAAAAATAGTGTTCCGAGTCGTTAATGTAATAGTGATATTTACTTATGTTATTATTATTATTCAATAAAAAATAAAATACTTTTTAACAAAAATATGCTTTTATTTTAATTATTGTATTGTATTTAATATTACTTCAGAAACATAAATACCGTATAATTAAAGTAAAAATAAATAGTTGTATGTTCCTTAAGGAAATGGAAGTATGGTGATGGCAAAAAAAATCGTGTTCGAGATTATTGCAGATTCTGATTGTACTACCCTCAAAACATGAAAAAAAGTCATTTTTCGAAAAGTGTCTGTGTGTGTGTGTCTGTAGATTTTTTTCTATGGCAAATGATAACTGCCGTAAATTCAAACAGAATCAAATAATTTTTTACATATGTGCTTGAGTTGTAGAATACTCAAGGCCTATTGATTTTGGTGAAGATCGGTTATGGGGAAAGGGCAGTTTACCTGAAACATTTTTTGTTGTAACAAGAGTAAAGTAAATATCTTGTTGATTCATCCTCTTCGTTCACTTTTTTAAAATATTATTATATATATAAACTTTCACATATGAACTTACTTTGGTTATCACTTTCCCATACGTTTCAAGGTGATGTGCCTCTTCTTCAGTGGGAGTAAATACTGAATGTCATTGTTACAGAATGATTCTGTAACATTAGTACAGATGTGAAAGTTTATATATATATATATATATATATATATATATATATAATAAGAGTAAAGTACTTAATTTAGATATAAAGTATCCTGATAAGAAGATCTTAATAATCCACTGTAGAAACATAGATGAAATATCTATAAATGAAGAGGCTAGTTGAACGGGGTGGGGGTAATTTTCAATAAATGAAAATTATAGTTGAAGGGGGAGGGGATAATTTTTATATGTGTACTACGTTATCAGCAACAAAGTAGTAGTTGTTAAAATTCCTTCCTGGGCTGTTTGGCCGTAGTCCAATGTTTTCTGCAAAACCAGACGTTTCCGCAGTGCCGTCGACTGCCATCATCAGTGAAAATCGAGTGCGATAACGTGTGGTGGTATACGTTAGTGACTACAGTACTGTGGTTAAGGCTGAAGCAATAAGTGGAAAGAAGTAGTTTCTATGGAAACATTTCATTTCGTAAATGATTTTAAATATAAATCTTAGAACATGGAAGTCACGTATGGTTCTCCATACCGATATTTGGTTAAGTGACCAAAATACCAGGTAAAGTGGTAAGTAAACAGCCATTCCAATCTCCTCAGCCTACACATAGATATATATGTTATTGCCTGTCTTCTTTATTTACAGTGTGGAACAGTAGATCCTGTTACAGTATACTGGATTTATTACTGGGTTGAGGCACAGATACTTCTTAAATAATACGTCTACTCTACATGAGTGTTGTGGTTGGTTAGGTAATGATAGTACATTATTGTGTGTAATGATAGTACATTGGGTTTGACGTTTCTTTACAAACCCAATTGACTCTGTAGTGCTCAATTCTACGTCTTTTGACCTCACTGTAACTGTTTATTCTCCGTTTCTTCCAGCAATTGTTCTTGTAACCTGTCTTGTATGTTACTGTACTAATTTTTAAAATAAACACATGTATCTTGTAGCATAAGCTATTAACCGTAGTGCATACTCCTTCTTTATCTAAAAAGTGGTAGATATGTAATACTAACCTATTAAAACTGTGTATTTAATAATACTAACTTATTAACCATAATGCATGTTCCTTCTTTATCTAGAAAATGTTAGACGCTGAATATTGTTTTTACAGAAACAACACCAGCTAGCCACAGGTAGTCGTGAGTGGTAAGGAGGTGACTCTATACGCTTCTCGATACATCACCTGGAAAGATATTCTGGACCTCTGCGGACCTCCACATGAACTCACTTAAATAGGAATCTAAGCGTTCCCTTCTTGTACCACATTCAATCATGTTTCGGCGTTTACAGGACCGCCACATGCTTTCTACGCCTTGTGTATGCGCTCCCGTTTCAGGATCCACAAAGTTATAACTATGGTTTACAGTCAAATTACTGTACTGTTGTGGCAAATTAACAATTTGACGGTACGAACGCCACTCATCTGACATTATAGTAGACCCTGGTTCAGTATTTGCCACTATGAGAGGTAGGAGGGTAGCTGCTGATCTATCTTCCACACTACACAAAAAGCATTCCTTCGTTTCTCGGCGTATCCATCGAATACCCATTGTTGTGGATACACCCGGCCAACATTATTTTTTCTCTTGGCAAACACACTCTCTCGTCAATTTCAACTGTTAAATTTGGTCCTCCAATTTTCCGTGGGTTTCTCATGACGTTACGGCACAGATATATCTTAAGTAAGCTGTCCACTCTGTGTGTGTGTTGACGCCGTTTCCAGTTGATTTTTACCTTTTTTCACACTACTACGTCCTTCACACCAGAAATAAATAAATTTTATTATTTTTCCCAGCGGTAATTTGGACCTCTGTAAAAATGTGCCCTTGCGAACTACCTTATACTCACGGCAAGTCGTCTTATTGCAACACCAACGCTGTTGCTGCCCAAGGGCTAATACCATGTTGTGTCCTTGTTCACATTGACGAGGATTGTGAACCAAACCTTTTTCTTGAAGAAAAGAAACTGCAGCATCCTCTTCTGTACCAATAACACTCAACCATCGTAGCTACTCACAACACAACACTAATTAAAAATGTAATGAAACTGAACAAGCTGTAACAACACCAATGTAATAAACTAAATTAGCAAATTCATAAGTGTGTTTTATTTTGGTTTCCACTGTACTATGTGACGATCGGTGAGACCGTCATAACAATTTAATGAAACATCCCAATTAATTCAATATTATACTTTGAGGATTATAATTTTACATATACACTAATGTAAAATATAAAACATTATTGTTATCTGATTTCAAGCTTGCAGAGTCAATCCAAATAAATTATGTCTGAATGTATGTACACACATAACAGGCAAAATACAAGTGTTCTGTCTTGTCTGCTGTCATAGAAAATATATTCTGTATTTCTTTACGGTTGCAACTTCATTCATGGGAGTGAAAATTAATTTATATAAATCTCAAATCATCACCGGAATCTACACTGTTGACTGTAAACAAATACAATAAATTCCTTTTGTGATCACTTTGGGCCAATATGAATTTAATAGCACTAGCCGAATAATAACAATAACTGATAACAAGATTATGCAAGATTTGCCATTACTTTCCTATACCTGCGATTACAGGCATATTGATATACCTGTTACTATGTATAGAGGTGTTCTATATATATTGTATGTTAAAATTGTGAGGTGTATTTTATAATCTGGAACATTTTATACCAAATGATTTAATCACAAAAGATTATGTAAAACACAAAATTACAACAAACACACCAAAAGTATCTATAGAAATTAAAAAAAAATATATATATAAATGACAAATTATTCAATAAATGATTAAATATGTACCATAATTTATTAGATACTGCAATTATTTTTTATAGAAACAAACATCCACTAGCAGCTACAAAACCAATTTTCCCTATAATGTACCTAGCAAGATCCTGATCTTTTCGATACATTGTTGGATTGTTAATGCTAGCATTTTTTTATTCTTTTCCCTAAACATTTTGAAACCATAATTTCAAAGCGATACTACCTGAGATGCCTTTCCATTGTGTTTCCTTTTGCTCCAAAAAAAAATTTTGTGGTGTTATGTCTTTATTCTTTAAAATTTTGTGTGAGGGATATTGCAATATTTTTAACTGAACTGTAGCATTTCATTGTCTCAGTTTTTTGTCATTTTTTGTGCTACTGTAAAGTGTTCATTTTTTATTTACACCTAAGTCATGCCGTTTTTATTTTACATTTTTACACTTTCTGTCAAGCTACTGTAAAGCTACATTAAAATATACAATTTTATTTAAAAAAAATGATCAAATCAAGCACTTGTCTGTAATGAACAGAACACTGTGTAATAACTGAAATATATGAGAGTTTTATTTAAGGTTATTGCTGGCTCTCACATCCTACCTTCCAGTATTTGCGTATCATCCGTCAGAACAGTGAATAACTCAACAGGATACTAAGTCATTCTTACTACTGTTCAGATGCATTTAGCATGTACACCAGAGGCAGATTTATGCATAGGCAAAGTAGGCAACTGCCTACGTGCGGCAAATTTTGTAAAGGTCGTTATGTTGTTTTTATACCTAAGAGATGTTTCAAATGCCGCTCCATTTCGTCTCAATATGATAAGAAGCTTTTAAAAATATATATTGTTTAGTAACAGGGCTTATTACATAAAGAGAATAGTTCATCATTTACTTCTGATCTGTATATGAAGTAGGCCCTACATCGTTTTTTCACAATTACATTTACATACATTATATATGTGATACTTCCATTATATTAATTATTTAACTATTAATTTGTTTACATTCAAATTTCGAACATCCTTTACCGACTCTGTAATTTGACATGAGTGAATGTCAATAGATGCCACTAGCTGCTAACAGACAGACTATGAGCATAGTATAATTTCATACCCAACTCTTGTGCCAGTTGAGCTTCAACCTGCCGAGGAGGGAAATAAGAGGTCTACACATAGTACGTGTCCGTTAAACACCTGTTGTATTTTACATAAATCGTTAAATATATATTCATCAAATAAATTGATAGGCAAAAAGTGATAAGTGAAAGGATGATTATGTCAAAAGATGTGTATATAATGTATTTTCATTTATTATGTTAAGGTAATATTAGTGGAATGATAATATTCTACCACTACTGTATTACAGTATACAAATGTAGTGATATATCATGGCACAATACTATGTAATAAATTTGGATAAAAGGCTCATTTCAAATAGAAAGGATAGCTGGTGTGATCAGACATAACAAATTTGTATTAGTTTTTTTGAGAATGTATTCCTATCAAACTGCAATAAGCATATTTTCAAACCTTTATGGATGTGTGTCATGGAATTTACAGATTGCACCAAAAAGAAACAGTTAAAATATATCTTCAATTAAACAAAAATTGGGTTTGTAATATGAGTCAGTAATACAGCAGGAACTAATCAGTTAATTGCTATTACAAAATGCCTTATTCCTTTTTCATGATGATCAGATTTTGCTATACGCCTGCATAAATAAAAATTATAAAATTGCTTAACTCTCAACACAAAGTATTTAAACTATTTAACATGAAAAGTTCATCATGTCACATATTCTAGTAACAAGGTAAGTTTTTGGAATAGTGTTTTAGCTGAATTTATACACGAGGAGGACACTCAGCATTTAGTTTGTGTGTGTAACTCTGGTTAATCAAAGAGAATTATTTGTGTAAATTCAAATTTAGTAATACAAATCTACTACCATAAAGGCCTGGAATGCTATGCGTTAAAGAATTTTAATTAACTTTATATGGGGAAATCTGGTTTACATACATTATTTCTGAAAATAATAATCCTGAAATGTAATCAGTACTTATATCAAGTTAAGTGCAATAATTAAATAGATTCTTCAACTTGCACGTTGCAAACTTCAGGTGCTAATCCTTTACTTTATTTTTAATTCAACATCAATTTATGTTCGCCAATGTTAAAAAGAACATGTTATGGCCTCTGAGAAAGTACACAGTGAGTGGAAGCTGGCTTAAATGAAGGTAAACATTTTATCTAATAATTAGTGTCCCGTGTTAGAAAACATGTGCAATACATATTATAAAAAGAAGGATATTGTTTTTACTTCCATGTTCCATAACGAAATGGATGGCGAAAAAAATTGTGTTCGAGATAAGGGCTGATTCTGATTGTACTATCCTCAAAACATAAAGAAGTAATTTTTTGAAAGATGTCTGTGTGTAGAATTTTGTCTATGGCGAATGATAACTGCCACAAATTCAAATAATTTTTTGCATATTGTAGAGGACTCAAAGTCTGTTGATTTTGGTGAAGATCGGTTAAGGAGAAGGGGTAGTTTACCTGCAACGTTTTATGTTTTAACAAGAGTAAAGTACTTAATTTTGATAAATAAAGTATCCTGAAAAGGTCATAATAATCCACTGTAGAAAGGTAGATGAAATATCTATAAATGAAAAGGGGTAGGGGGAAGTTGAAGGGGGAGGGGATAATTTAAAATGATAGGTGAAGGGGAGGGGATAATTTTTTATATGTGTACTACGTTATCAGCAACGATGAAGTAGTTTGTTGATAAAATTCCTTTCCAGGCTGTTTGGCCATGGTCCAATGTTTTCTGCAAAACCAGACGTTTCGGAAGTGCCATCGACTGCCATCATCAGTGAAAATCAAGTGCGCTAACGTGAGGTGGTATATGTTAGTGACCACAATTCTGTGGTTGAGGCTGAAGATAGAAGTAGTTTCTGTAGAAATATTTCATTTCTAAAACGATTTTAAATATAAATCTTAAAACATGGAAGTCGTGTATAGTTCTCAACATGGATATTTTCATTATTTGCATCAAATAGTATTATTGTTTAATATACGTTCTAGCCAGATAAAATTATGTGTTCTGGAAAAATTAGACAGGCATAAAATGTTTTTTGTTTATTTTAAACTGTATTATGTTTGGAAGTATCCCAAAGTAAATTTAACATTAATCATGTCAATCAATGAGGTCAGTCCAGTTTTTTAAGGCTAGGAGAATCCTTAAAATGTTTGGAGCATCACTAGGTCATCATGATGGATCTAATCATCAAACTTCAGTTTCTGTGAAAAACTGGCAGATTTGAGTAGTCACTTGATAAAGGATGGTATTGTAAAAGCAACAATTCTTTCAGAATTATTTTATAACCCTGTCAGTCTGCAAATAACTATCACTCCTTTAGATCATCAGCAGATTTAAACTTTTCTTATTCGTGCTAGGAATGTATCATGTAAAACTGCTGGAAGTATGGAATACAAGAACAAATCAAACATTGTACATTGTTTGATCCAAGAAATTAAAAAAAAAAAACTTGTAAACTTTGAAAACATTTGTTCTAATACAGAATTCAAAATATCGGTATGGAGAACCATACATGACTTCCATATTCTAAGATTTATATTTAAAATCATTTTCAGCCAAACAGCCAGGCTGTGTCTTACCTGCCTTTTTATTGCTGTATTAAATGAAAAATATTATATTACATTAAAATGAAAAAATTATAATTTTATTGCCTGGCAACAAAATTATTTTATTTTTAACAATTACCATTGTTTCAAAAAGTTTAAATAAATTTTCAAGTACTTTACTCTTGTTAAAACGTAAAAGGTTGCAGGTAAACTACCCCTTCCCCTTAACCGATCTTCACCAAAATCGAAAGTCATTGAGACCTCTACAATTCAGGGACGTATGCAAAAAATTATTTGATTCTGTTTGAATTTGCGGCTGTTATCGTTTGCCATAGAAAATACGCTTGATAAAAAAACGTTGCAGGTAAACTACCCCTTCCCCTTAACCGATCTTCACCAAAAACAATAGGTCTTGAGTACTCTACAAATCAGGGCTGTATGCAAAACATTATTTGATTCTGTTTGAATTTGCGGCTGTTATCGTTTGCCATAGAAAATAAAACGTAAAAGGTTGCAGGTAAACTACCCCTTCCCCTTAACCGATCTTCACCAAAAACAATAGGTCTTGAGTACTCTACAAATCAGGACTGTATGCAAATAATCTTTTGATTCTGTTTGAATTTGCGGCTGTTATCGTTTGCCATATAAAATACCCTTGTTAAAAAAACGTTGCAGGTAAACTACCCCTTTCCCTCAACCGATCTTCACCAAAAACAATAGGTCTTGAGAAATCTACAATTCAGGGCTGTATGCGAAACATTATTTGATTCTGTTTGAATTTGCGGCTGTTATCGTTTGCCAAAAAAAAAAAAAATTTCCCTTGATAAAAAAAACCGTTGCAGGTAAACTACCCCTTCCCCTCAACCGATCTTCACCAAAAACAATAGGTCGCGAGTACTCTACAAATCAGGGCTGTATGCAAAAAATTATTTGATTCTGTTTGAATTTGCGGCAGTTGTCGTTTGCCATAGAAAATACGCATGATAAAAAACGTTGCTGGTAAACTACCCCTTCCCCTCAACCGATCTTCACCAAAAACAATAGGTCTTGAGTACTCTACAAATCAGGGCTGTATGCAGAAAATTATTTGATTCTGTTTGAATTTGCGGCTGTTATCGTTTGCCATAGAAAATACCCTTGTTAAAAAAACGTTGTAGGTAAACTACCCCTTTCCCTTAACCGATCTTCACCAAAAACAAAAGGTATTGAGAACTCTACAATTTAGGGCTGTATGCAAATAATCTTTTCATTCTGTTTGAATTTGCGGCTGTTATCGTTTGCCATAGGAAATACCCTTGTTAAAACATAAAACGTTACAGGTAAACTACCCCTTTCCCTTAACCGATCTTCACCAAAAACAATAGGTCTTGAGAACTCTACAATTCAGGGCTGTATGCGAAACATTATTTGATTCTGTTTGAATTTGCGGCTGTTATCGTTTGCCAAACAAACAAAATTTCCCTTGCTAAAAAAAAACCGTTGCAGGTAAACTACCCCTTTCCCTCAACCGATCTTCACCAAAAACAATAGGTCGCGAGAACTCTGCAAAACCGGGCTGTATGCAAAAAATTATTTGATTCTGTTTGAATTTGCGGCAGTTATCGTTTGCCATAGAAAAAAAATCTATAGACACACAGACACACAGACAGACACACAGACACACAGACAGACACACAGACACACAGACACACAGACACTTTTCGGAAAACGACTTTTTTTCATGTTTTGAGTGTAGTAGAATCAGAATCTGCAATAATCTCGAACACGATTTTTTTTGCCATCACCATACTTCCATTCCTTAAGGAATATGGAAGTAATTAAATAAAGAAAAAAAGGAATTGTGTGCGTGCTAGTGTGTGTGTTTTAATGGAGACATCTTCCCCCTTGCTCCTCAACCACTTTCAGAAAGTGAACAGACAGAACAATGCCTGACCTGCAAATGGTCTTGAAACATACTTGTGATCTTGCAAAAGAAGATCAGTCCTCTGTGTGTTTAATGATAATTAGTTAATCAATGGACATGTCATGGACAACAAAATCCAAGAATTTACAAATGAATAATGAAAACACAAAGATTAAAAACTAATAAGAAATCATTAAATAGACGTAAAGAAACAAATTAGTAAAATTTATTAATGAATCAAAGGAATTCAGAAATTCAACTGATAATCACACATTAGTACATAGTGTTATAATTTCACAAGTCCACAAAATTTGTAATTATTAAATTCCACTCTAACCCATTATTAATAATTAATCATTTGCGTGTTAACAGAAACTGCACATTGCTTTTTATTGCATTATGTTGAAAAAAGGATTTTAATGTACTTGTTTGGTTATACGTTAGATTGTACTGGGTTCTAAATTGGAAGTAGAATTCTTGAAAAGAACGAATCCATAATATTTTTACCATGTGGGGCGCATTCCTTGAAACATGTGGGTGTTAATGCTACAAAACTCAATGCAGATGTGATGACATTTTTCGGGCATGTTGCAAGTCTTTACTCATTTTTCTCTAGCAGCCCTAGAGAAAAATGTTGGGAAGTTTTGAAAAAGCACATTCCTTTATCACTGCAGACCTTCCCTGAAACAAGATGAAGTGAGAGGATCCAAGCTGTCAAACCGATAGTTAAGCACTACCCAGGAGTACTTAAATTGTTGGATATATTTTAGAAGAGATGTCTTCTAGTCTAACTCCCTCTGCCTACAACTTCATATTAGGGCTTAAGAAATATTTCAATTCCACAAAGAGTTTAATGTTGGCATCTTTTTGGTTCAAAGTGCTTTCATATATTGACTAAAAAAATGTTGTTATTCAAAGCAAAGGAATCACACTCAATGTTGAAATAACTCTAGTGGAAGGTTTGCTGACAGAATTGAAATTGTTGTGTGATAATCCAGACAGCATAATTGAAGAACCAAACTTAATTGCAAAAGAACTAATAAAAGTTCCTCCTGAATCTCCCAAAAGGTGGAAAAAAAGTACAGATCAATCCAATAGTGATTTTTCAGTAAACAAAGATCAAGAAAATAAATTTAAAACCTCAGTCATGTACCCAGTATTAGAGTTTGTAATGGGCAACATAAAAACATGATTCACTGCAATTAGTTCAACTCGTGACTTGTTTTCACCAGTATTGAACTTTACAGACATGGAAAATGATGAATTAGAATTGAAAGTAAAAGTTCTCATTAGCAAGTTTAAAAAGGAATTGGCAATGGATCTATTTGAAGAAATATTACACTTGAAGAACATTTATAAAACAGAGTTTGAATCAGAAAAGAATCCACTAAGCCTACTCCAAAAACCTTCAAGCTGTATTTCTGAACTTCTGTCTTGCCTATAGCCTTTTCTGTACTATTCCAGTTACAGTTTCGTCTCCTGAAAAATCTTTCAGCAGGTTAGCGAATTCACTGAAAACTTGGCAGAGAAGCACTACCTACCAAGAAAGGCTTAATAATTTGGCAATTTTAGCTATTAAAAATGAATTGGCTAACAGTATTAATTTATTAGTCAGATGTTATTGACCAGTTTGCTCAAATGAAAGCAAGAAAAAACTTTGCACTACTTAAGCCGTTTTAGAAACAGGTCTCTCACTTATAATTGGTTATACTCTTAGACATATTTTTGTTTATCTTTGTAACAATTGACTTATGTATCCAGGCCCGTATTTTGGATGTATAATGCCCCTGTGCAGTCATTAATTTTACGCCCCCTATTCCCTGAGCTAAACTTCAGTGTCGCTATTCGTTTACAGACTATGGACAATAAATTGTTTAATTACTTACTTCAATTTTAAACTGTATTATAGACAGTATTTAAACTTAACTGAATACACAATATATGAAACAAAGGTGCAAGTTAAACATTTATACATTATTCTGAAGATGATGTATGGTAAACACATAGAAAATAATCACTACAGTTTAATAACCTCAGTTAAAAATATCACTGAAACATCCAATTTGGTCAGTCAGACGTATATGGTAGAAACACTGCAATTTGATAATAACCATTTTGTGAAACTTACCAAACTTAGAGAAATGACTTTCTTCTGACTTTTGCATTTGCAAATGCATTTATCACTTCCTCAAAATCCAGACTGACAGTGATGTCTGATTCTATGGCGAGCGCTCCAAGACTGACCAGTCGTTCTTGATTCTGTGCTGTCCGTAGATAGTTCTTGATTTGTTTTAAAACTGAAAATGACCTTTCAGCAGAACAGTTTGTTTGCTGGAATACAGTTGTAGATCTTGAGTGCAGTGTACACATTTGGGTAGACATCACTAATTTTCTTCGAAGCCAACATTCTGCAGAGAAATGGAAGAGACGATAATTTGTTACCATCTTCTGTCTTCATAGATAACAGATAGCTTTTCAAATGGATGCATTCTTCACCAAAGCTGCTTTCTATGTCGGAATCATAAATGGCTCGAAGTTTCTCTGCAGCATCATAAATTTGAGGAGCTTCTAGTTTGGTGATATTTGAGAGAAATGAAAATATTAAATTATATTCTTTGTAGACATTAACTCTCTTCTGTAACTCAGTCTGGAGAGTTTGTATGATCTTGGAATATGAAATTTCCATTCGTCTCCAGATCTTGTCATGTTCCAAATCATCTGATCCTAGTTCTTCTTCAGGCCTTTCTGGTTCCGCTTCTGATTCAGATGATTCATCAAAAAATTGCCTACGTTTAATTTGACGTTTTGGTCTTGAAATCTCAACAGCTGAAGAAGAAGGAACTGATTCCAGACTCCTGATCTGATTAAGTTTCTTTTCAGCTGAATCTCTGTGATTGGGGAAACAGGTCTGAAGCTCAGTTAAATACATTGTAAGAGAGTCGTACATTTCAATAACAGTGGAAATGTCCATTTCCTGAGCTTGCAATTTTTTCATGACTTTGCCAAATTGTTGAAGAATAGACCCCCACACTGATGTCATGAATGCTACCTCAATGCTATTTAATTTCCTAAGAAGACCATCAGCTTGACATCTACCTTTACCCGTTTCATTTTCTGAAATAGTTCTTAATGCAGAAACCACTGCTTTCCAATCTGCATCCAAGCTCTTGCAAGCATCCTCACGTGCACACCATCGAGTTGTTGACAGTGATTTCAATGTCATGGTTACAGAATCAAAAAATGTTTCCAAGATATCCCATCTCCCTGTAGAATCTGCGAAGTAATTATATAAACTTTGCAATAACTCAAAAAACCGTACTGCAGCAATACAGTATTTCACTGCTTGTGAACCAACTAGATTCAGTGAGTGAGCTGCACATGGAATGAAGAAAACAAGAGGATTTCTTTCCTTGAGTCTTGCTTGCAAGCCAGAATATATTCCAGACATGTTGGCCGCATTGTCGTATGATTGACCTCTACAGTTATCAACTTTCAGACCATGTTGTTCTAAAGAATTCATTAGTGCTTCAAAAAGCTTTTCTCCAGTATGGCCTGTATTTTTCATAAAACACAGAAATCTTTCAACTGAGAGCCCACAATCAGTTACATATCTAACAACTACACTTAACTGGTCATTATGAGATAAATCTGGCGTAGAATCTACTATGACTGAAAAATATTTAGAAGAAATAACTTCATTGCCTATTTTTTCACTCACTGACTTTCCCATAAGATGTATTAATTCTTCATAAGTTGCTGGTGACAAGTATGATGTAGATCCTTTTCCAGGATTACCGAACCGTGCAATATGGTCAGCCAGAAAAGAATTGTACTCTGCAATTAATTCCAAACACATCATGAAATTTCCATTTTTCACAGAGCCAAACTTCTCTTTGTCTCCACGAAATGCTAAACCCCTAGAAGCTAGTTCTTTAACTACAGAAACGACTCTTTTTAGTACGTTTCTCCAATATGTAACTTCATGTTCATGCTGGCTGAGCAATCTTTTGTCAATTCTGTTCATCTCATTTCCTCTACTTTTCAATTTTAACAAGCAGTCTCTGTGAGAAGCAGAATTTTCATGTTCGGCTATTCTTATGCCAGCATGGCTCCAATCATTGAAACCAGATGTTGCAAACTGAGATGTACCACCGAATAATTTGCATGGGGCACAGAACAGTGATCCTTGGCTGGGAGAATAAACAAGATATTCACGGTTCATAATTTCCCCATTTACTAAAATCCTATGGAATAGTTTCTTGCTGCAAAACCGTTGTGTTCCATCAACATATCGCCTCGAGGACTGTGAAAAGTCAGCGTCTTTGTTTTGATTAATACCATTTTTTATCAAATAATCCCGAGTGTGATCAGTGTTTTCCCAATAGAATGGATCATTACTAGGAATAGACACTGCAAAATCCACTTCTGTAGAGAGTGTAGCTTGTTCCTGTACTTCGAGATTTTCGACTTCCACATTGTCTTTACTGTTTTCCACTATAATTTCACCTGAATTTTCAGGCCTACACTGTTCACTTTTGTTTTCACCACTGAAATATGAGTCCAGTCGACGTATTTTCTGCAAAATTTTACTCTCCCTCTGTCTTTTTCCCTCAGCTTTCTTGCGATATGCAAGAACTTAACCTAGATCGCCCATCCATACCGTCCCTAAGCTATTATATCTTAACGGAAAAACCTATAGAAATACTGTTTTGTAGAACATTTAAAACTGAATAATTCACTGTCAACAGTTAAAATACTCGGCGTATCGTATAAAATGCCTTGATTTTGAAAGTTAATAACAAGTTGGAACCACGTGGAACGATGAAACGCCAACTTAACTCTGAATTAATAACAACATACACACCAAAGAATATGCACACATTTAGACATTTTGCAAAGATAGTTTATCAGATTACTAACTCTATACTCAACACTAAATCCAAATTTTTCGTCCTATAATTTAAATAATACGAATAATAAACGTTATTTATAAACGAAAACACTGCTCACACCTTTAAGGAAATGTTTGTTAAGTCTAATTAATTTTAAAAATCTAAAAGGTTAAGTTAGATAATTAAACGTTGACACAACCTCCCAAAATCGTCTCTGTACCGTAGGCCTAATTATGTGCGATAAATGGAAACTAATTTCTGTACTTCCAATAAATACACCCTTTTAATAAAATATGTGCCAATAAACCCCAATAAAATATGCACCAATAACGAGGCCTATTATATAAGTTAGATAATTAAACGTAGACACAACCTCCCAAAATCGTCTCTGTACCGTAATTATGTGCGATAAATGGAAACTAATTTCTGTACTTCCAACGAATACACTCTTTTAATAAAATATGTAACAATAAACTCCAATAAAATATGTACGAATAGCGTAGCCTACTAGGTTATACATTCTAAATTGGAAGTACCGATAGGTTTTAATTCAAATAAATACAGCCTTTAATGTATATACAGCCTTTTATCCATACAATAAATACAGCCTTTGAATGTACACTAACAAAGGAAATTTTTGTTAAATCTAAAAGGTTAAGTTACATTGTTAAACGTAGACACAACCTCCAAAAATCGTCTGTGTACCATAATTATGTGCGATAAATGGAAACTAATTTCTGTACTCCCATAAATACACCCTTTTAATAAAATATGTGCCAATACTCTGAAAACATTTGTTCTAATATAGAATTCAAATTAAATAAAGAAAAAAAGGAATTGTGTGTGTGTGTGTGTGTGTGTATGTGTGTGTGTGTGTGTGTGTGTGTGTGTGTGTGTGTGTGTGTGTGTGTGTGTGTGTGTGTGTGTGTGTGTGTGTGTGTGTGTGTGTGTGTGTGTGTGTGTGTGTGTTTTCTGTGGTTGAGGCTGAAGATAGAAGTAGTTTCTGTAGAAATATTTCATTTCTAAAATGATTTTAAATATAAATCTTAAAACATGGAAGTCATGTATGGTTCTCCACACGGATATTTTCATTATTTTCATCAAATAGTATTATTGTTTAATACACGTTCTATCCAGATCAAATTGTGTGTATACAGTTCTGGAAAAATTAGACAGGCATAAAATTTTGTTTGTTTGTTTTAAACTGCATTATGTTTGGAAGTATCCCAAAGTAAATTTAACATTAATCATGTCAATCAATGAGGCCAGTCCAGTTTTTTAAGGCTAGGAGAATCCTTGAAATGTTTGGAGCATCACTAGGTCATGATGGATCAAATCATCAAACTTCAGTTTCTGTGAAAAACTGCCAGATTTGAGTAGTCAGTTGATAAAGGATGGTATTGTAAAAGCAACAATTCTTTCAGAATTATTTTATAACCCTGTCAGTCTGCAAATAACTATCACTCCTTTAGATCATCAGCAGATTTAAACTTTTCTTATTTGTGCTAGGAATGTATCATGTAAAACTGCTGGAAGTATGGTATACAAAGTTTCTATTATCCTTTTCAAGGTTGATGACCAAAACAAAAAGTACTACTTATAATTCATCATTGTAGCAGTTACACAGCAGTATACTAAACATCTCTTGGTTAATACCTGTACTCTGGTCAGGTAGTACATAATGAATCATTCAAAACAAGTACAATTCAGTGTCAATGTCTAGTGTTTATGTGTCACTGCTACCCATAGTGAATCATTTGTATTGTACATAACAAATAGTATTCTGACTGTACACGTTTTTCATCTGACAAGAATTGTATACTTAGGCAAACTCATTTAATGGTGTAACCTTCTGTAATATGTGCCAAACAAGTATTCATAAAATTAATAATTGTGTCAAATTGTGTTTTATTTATTTCAAACAAAATCTGTTTTGTGGACATAACTTATGTCCAATACAATTATTATGTTATTTCTTTTTTGTATCCCTTATAGATTTGCGTGATCAAAACTTTTAATACTAAAACTTTTTTTCAGCTGATAACCATGCTTTGTTGAGATTATTAACGAAACGTTTTGCTCATTCAGTGATGTGACATCTTCAGTTGAGTCTCATCGTGGTAAAACTATTGAAGACTTCACAGAATTGGAAAATTAATGAAAATAATATTCTTACAACCAGTGACAAGAATTATGAACTTAAAACAGTGGAATGAATTATTGAATACCAGATACTCTCAATTGCTAAAACAAACACACTTATATTACAACAGTTCTCTTTATATAATTATCCAGGACACATTGTATAGCCTACAAACAGTAATAAAAAAATCACAATAGTTTACAACACAAATAAACAATTGATCATTTGTCACTTTCATTAAAAACTGCTGTCTAATATCATCCTATATGAATGCACAACCTACTACACCAACTTTCTAAAACTCAGCTGGTGGCAACATCCTAATTATCAGGCTAATGTGAGAAAGTTCCAGATGAATGCCAAGAGTGTGGCTCTAGAATATTCTGCAGTGCTGCTGATTAACAGTATGTGATCAGCATCACATAGAGTACTAAACATTTAAGCTATCTAATTGACTTGGTATTACAATATTAGTAAAATGTGCTTGTTAACCAAATAGTGTGTTGTTACTCCTGAAAATCCCATTTCACTAAGAGCATTTTAGAAGTCTGGGTTATCTTTTATGTTTCACTCCACAAACATGCCTTTAGTTCAGCATTTCTTAACCTATTGGGCATGAGCCACTGCTGGGTCCCGAGAGGGCATTTGGAGGGTTGCAAAGTCAGGTTCGGAAATTTATTTACTGTGTCTTAAAAACCTACTACATGTAAATAACTAAGATATATCATTTTAACAATTTAAATTCAACCTGTTTTGTACATAGTCTAAAATGTACATTTTTGTTATTCATGCTCTACCATTGCTTTTTACCAGCTCTGATGTTTAACTCTCTATAACCAGATTGAAAGTTGCTTCCCAGAGGGATACAGTGAATTCAATTGGATTCAAGACCCATTCTTGTATTTTTAAAGTTCTAACTTGTTCTCAGTAAAACTAAATGAGCAATTGTGTGATATCATCTGTGATGCTGGGATTAAAACTAAATTTTTAGTAAATTATTTTGTATAGTTAGTGATAACATGAGACATGTCATGGACAACAAAACCCATTAACTTTTAGATTCTGACTTAACAAAGTTCTGGATATCTTTAAGAGATGAATATCCTGAACTTTCGGAGTTGCTCATCCCATTCATCACCTCATTCTTGAGTGAAATGGGATTTTCATCTCAAGTGAAAAGCAAGCACAGAAATAGACTTGACGCACACTCAGATTTATGACTTAATTTAACCACTCTTGAATCCAACATACCCCAGCTTTTGCAGAAAAAGCAGCCCCAACTGTCACATTAGTAACTAATGATTAGTTAGGCAAGTAAAAACTCTTTTGTTTTTAACTTCAGCATGTGTTTATTAGAGCAAATTAGTCTTTTGAATTACATATTTGCTTTTTGCTTTTCTATAATTAAGTGTATATATAATTTGTTTAAGCAAAAAAGAAGGCTTAAAGTTCTCAGTGTTACCAAAAATATGATTATAAAGTGGGTGCGCACCCCTGCAAGTAGTTCTGCCACGCACACCCCTACAAGTCTAATTAATTTTAAAAATCTAAAAGGTTAAGTTAGATAATTAAACGTAGACACAACCTCCCAAAATCGTCTCTGTACCGTAATTATGTGCGATAAATGGAAAATAATTTCTGTACTTCCAATAAATACACCCTTTTAATAAAATATGTGCCAATAAACCCCAATAAAATATGCACCAATAACGAAGCCTACTATCTAAGTTAGATAATTAAACGTAGACACAACCTCCCAAAATCGTCTCTGTACCGTAATTATGTGCGATAAATGGAAACTAATTTCTGTACTTCCAATAAATACACCCTTTTAATAAAATATGTACCAATAAACTCCAATAAAATATGTACCAATAACGTAGCCTACTAGGTTATACGTTCTAAATTGGAAGTACCGATAGGTTTTAATTCGAATAAATACAGCCTTTAATGTATATACAGCCTTTTATCCATACAATAAATACAGCCTTTGAATGTACACTAACAAAGGAAATTTTTGTTAAAACTAATTAATTTTAAAAATCTAAAAGGTTAAGTTACATTGTTAGACGTAGACACAACCTCCAAAAATCGTCTGTGTACCGTAATTATGTGCGATAAATGGATACCACATTTCCTTTCTAATCTAAGCTGATATTGGGGTGAATTTTTGTTTTTTCTATTCTGTTATATAAACACGGAAAAAATAATTTTAAACGGCGGTCGAAGCTATTTACGAAGAAAAAATGAAATAATTACTCTACTAAGGACGCATGGAAAGGTGAATGAGCGCCATACTGAGTAGTTAGTGCGATCAAGGGATCACCACAGTCGGGCGACGGCGCACTAATGCACAGCGAATGACGAGTTATGACGTCATGCGCGGATTAGCTATCACTGGAGTTCATCAAGTTTACGCGCCAAATTACACGCGTTAATCTACAATTATGAAATACACGCTTATACATACACGCTTGGGCGGCCTACAGCCGCAACAAAATTATACTTCCCCTTTTTGGCGGGCCTCAGAGTCTATTCACGCGCGCGACTAGAGAATGCCTAGACCGTCCGTCTTCGGGGCTTCGCCCCTCAGACCTTATTACACAATTCTCAAGTCATTAATAACTCTACGACTCCAAGGAGTATAAATATCTACAGTATATTCATACGTTACATATATAATTTGTCTAACATCTAATCTCTGCGCACTAACAAATGAAGGCATACCTGTGCTTGAGAGAGAGAGAGAGAGAGAGAGAGAGAGAGAGAGAGAGAGAGAGGGGTTAAATATCATTTGCCACAGTTAATATGGCGCTTCATTCACCTTTCATGCGTGCTTATGAAAGTAATTATTTTATTTTTTTTCTTCGTAAATAGGTTCGACCGCCGTTTAAAATTATTTTTCCCGTGTTTACATGACAGGATAATAGAAAAGAAATATACCACACGCGCGCGCGCGCACATGAAATGCATGCATATAATAATGAAACTCTTACCTTAATGTGTCGGGGAATACAACTCAGCTGCGGCTCTGAAGAAGGCATGGAGGTGCAACTGAACTGTTTCATTCTTTATCGCAATTAATAAAAGACAAAATATATTCTTTATGGTAATTCTTACCTTTGACGGGTCCAGGATCCTTTTACACGAACTCACAGTCTGTAAGAGAGGTTAATGGGTTCGTTACGTAATAAACATGCTCTTTGACTATATAAATTAAATCTGTTTATTATTCAACCTCAACATTTGGTTTACTTATCTTCTAAATTTACTCAATGTTCATTTCTGTCTGAAGACTCATTTTTATTAATTTTCTTACATTTTTTTGGAAAATACAAAACCTTATTTCAACATGATTAACGCCCTAATACTAGTTCACATCTTAACATAAAATCTTAAATTATATGAAGGCTACCCAGCAATTGCTCACACACTACATTCATTCACATTTAAATCCCCATAATTTATTTAGAGCGCTCTTTTAATTTAGAATAATTAAATTGGGCAATGGTTCGTCGTCTACTTAACTTTCGGCGTCACTCTCATCGCCGCGTGCTGCACTAGATATCTGTCCGAAGGTTTCGTCAGTCCGTAGACTTTTAAATTTTCTTCCCTCACTTCGCTTACTCCACTCTGAGATGTCGGTTCACTTCATTTATGTCTGTTTGTCACCGTCTACAGTTAAAATTTTATTTGGTGTACACGAGTTGTTTTGGTCCGCCCGGCCGGGGACGAAATTGTAGGACGACTGGGGAGAACGTTACCAAACGCTCCACTACCACGGTTGCTCAAGACGGAAAATCTACAGCCTGCTTGTGACAAATTGTTCATCATTGTACAGGGAACATGGGTTGTTAATGTTCCCAAGGTGTTGACGATATTCCATTGCCACGAGGCAGTAGACTCAGGTGGGCGGAGTCTTACCTGGACTTCCGCCATCCCAAAACCACATGGCGAGAAAATTTTACAGCTTAGCCATTTTACTTGGCGTGGGTCGAGGCTGTAAGCGTCGCATCCGTGCGCATGCTGGTGTTCGCGCGTACTAGTGCGTAACAACACTTGATTTCTCGGAATGATATTGCGTTCTATTGCCACACCCGCTTGCAAAGCTATGTCACTGTTCATTGTTTGACTGCTGCCGTATTTTAAGTGGGCGTTACAATTGAAAATTATATAAAATTGATAAAAAAATAAAACCTCCCATTCCGCCCCATTACAGAACATTAGCGGGTGGCGCCTCTTAAACATGAATTCTGCCAGGTATCCCACGAAATGTTGTTTACTGCGCCTGAATCGTGGGATACCATTTCGCACTTCTCTCCATGCCCTCTCAACCGTACTTGTGTGAGCGCCGGTAGGGGGGTCCACAAAGTTTTTCTTATGATTCACACGTTGGTGAACGAACCTCGCTTCTTCCAGGCACTTATATGCTTACCAGCAGTCACAGATTATAGTTGTGCCTGGAAGAATCCACTCCTCAATTATATTGAGGAAAGTAGTGGATCCCGGCTCTCAACCGGTATTAAAAAGCACTTCCCAGAACCACGTTCCACTCCCCCAAACACCCACTGTCCTTCAATGGCCCTGCCCCGATTATATTTGCGGCGACCAAATCTTGCCTCGTCGACTTCTACAGCCTTTCCAGGCCCCCCCCCCCCAGGTTAGATGAAGTGCGCTGGGTGTCGAAAATAAAAACTTCTCGACAGAAACTGTACCAGTCAACGACGAAGCGGGACTCACATCATAATTCAGCAAGAGAAGGTGTTGACGAGACGGAGGGTTATGAAGGATGTGGCAGACCAGGTAAAAGTAGGTTGTGAGAGGATGGTGGGTCTTAGAAAGGAAACTACCTTCTCATGCTGACCATATGATGTTACATCTCCTCTTCTTTTTTTTAGCCACCACTTCTCGCAAATTTTGACACCAAAAATATAATGTCTGTCTATTCAGTTCTAATAGGGACCAACACGAAGGACAATTTATTGACCCTTTAATAACCCCGTGGGAAATTAAAAAGTCGATAATATCAGACTCAATCATTCGAATGCAGTCGTCAGGCTTCCTACTGCACTGAATACCATGGCAGGCCATTGCAGTATTAAATATGTTAATAATACGTTTATTAACAAATCTGTTGTTTCCTAAACAACAGAAATAATTAAAAATAACACCACACAATAACACAAACTCAAACACTGAAATTCACAAAATAAATACTGCTACACGAGAATACACTAAAAGGACTAGCTTATTGCTCGGGCGAAACCATGCGAATAAATAGTGTTGGCGCGTTTTTGTCTAAACGGACACACACACACTAATGACAAACCAATTAGAAGTGAGAATATGCAAAATTTTGAACTTAACGGTTTATTAACGCGCTATTTTATTGTTTCGACTAGAGGTGGGCTAAACTGTTATTTTAAAATACTAGGTATGAAAATACCGTTCCAAAAAAATAACAGGTACAAATATCTGTTATTATACACTATATATACTGTACATAACCTATATTATCCTTTGTAAGTACTCGTTTTGAGTTTCCTGCAGGTCTCCTATGTAATATCTTCAAATAAATACACTGCAAGTAGGTTTATTTTCACCTAGATAAACCTATTAATATATTAATAAACCTACTTGCTATGTATTTATTTGAAGATATTATATAACCTATACTATATAATTTGTTATAAGAAACAAATTGAAACTAAAAGTATTAACAGTGTTACTTTACACTGTGACTTTATTAAACTATTACTGTTTAAATGAAAATAAGAAACAAGAGAATTTATAGGCCTATCTCCCTTTGGGAATACCAATTTAAGTTTTCACTAGTAGTAAACAAACTAACATTGGTTAGACAAATCAGTTGCGAAACTCGGGGCAATTAAATAATTTAAATTCTTGGATTTCGTTGTCCATGACGTGTCCGTTACTTAACTAGATATCACTATAATATTGACGACTCGGAACACTAAGTTTCTTATAAGTAAAAACGTAAAGTTTTACCTTACAGCCTAAACCGGCTTTCACCTATAGAAGGCTTCATCAGAGGCTGTCGTAGGTAGCGTTGTTCGTCTTGTTGTTGGCGACGAGATAGTTTTTCGAAAGATCGAAGCTGTGCGTGTGTGGTGAGATGTGTTCGAATAATGCGTGCGATTTGAATTGTGTCTGTTCATTTAGGATGTCGTTTTTATTTGTTTGTATATTTCTAATTGTTCTAGAGTGTCTAGTTTTCGGCCTTTTGTGTGTACGTGTAGTATGTTCATGTTATTGTCGATGTTTTTATATGTGTGGTTTGCTTCAATGAGGTGGTTTGCGAAGGTAGATTCTGTAGTGGTGTGGAGTGCTTTTGTGTGTTCAATGTATCTCTGTTTGAAGCTACGTCCTATCTGGCCTATGTAGAATTTATTGCAATTTGAACAATTTAGCTTATATACACCGGGTAGATCGAATTTGTTTTGTGCTTTGGGCATGGGTTTTGATAGTGTGTGTTCTGTTTTGTTAGTAGTTTTGTAAGCGATTCTGTATCCTGCTTTTTTGAATTTGTGGGCAATTTTTTCTGTTTGTTTGTTGACGTATGTTAGTGTTATGAATTTGTTGTTTTCTGTCTTTGTCTGTTGTTTGTTTTGTGTTTTGTGTAGGGGTTTACTGACTATTGTTCTGTCATAACCGTTTGATTCTGCTAGATATTTTATCGTGTTTAGTTCGTCTTTGTAGTCTATTTCATCTAAGGGGATGTTGTTAAGTCTATGTATCATGGTTCTAAAAGCAGCTAGTTTGTGTTGTATTGGGTGATTGGAGGTGTTGTGTATTAGTGTGTCAGTTGTAGTTGGTTTTCTGTATATACTGAATTTGTGCCTGTGTTCTAGTTTTGTGATGGAGAGGTCTAAGAAGTTTATGGTATTGTTGTGTTCGTATTCGGCAGTGAAGGTTATGTTTTTATGTATTTTGTTTATGTGCGTTAGTAACTGTTCACATTGTCTTTTGTTTCCCCTGTTTAATATTAGAATGTCATCAACGTATCTGTGCCAATATAGTATTTTATGTGAGTGTCTATCATTGTTTGTGAGTATTTTTGTTTTTTCTAAGTGTTGGAGGAAGACTTCTGCTAGAATGCTGGATATGGGGGAGCCTATGGGTAGGCCATCGTTCTGTATGTAGTATTTATTGTTATAAGTAAAGTAGTTTTGTTTTGTGATAATGTTCAGAGTTTCTGTTATTTCATTGATAAGTTCGTCTGGTGTGTTGTTCTGTTTGAGTCTGTTTTGTAGGATGGTGATTGTTTCAGAGATGGGGATGTTTGTGTACAGGTTTTTAATGTCAAAGGAGGCTAATGTGGCATTATGGGGGATGTGTGTGTCTTTTATTTTTGTTACTAGGTCAGTGTTGTTTTTTACTGCAATGTTGTTGTATATTTGTGTGTGTTGTCTAATAATTTTGTCTAGATATTTTGCCAGTTTGTGTGCAGGGGCATTACGATAGTTGATAATGGGGCGGATCGGAATGTCTCCTTTATGGATTTTGGGAAGCGCTTGGAGTGTAGGTGCTGATGGTCGGATTTGTTTCATGTAGGGCTTTTGTTTATGTGTCATAATATGTTTGGCTTTGTTGACTATTTGTTTTACTGAGTTTTGGTATCTGTCGGTGGGGTCGTGTTTTAGTTCTGTGATGTTGTTCCGTTCCATGAAGTTTTGTACTTTTTTGTGTAGGTTGTCTGTGGGGATAATTACAGTCGTGTTGCCTTTGTCAGCTTTTACAAATGTGATGTTGTGTTTGTGTGCCTTTTCCCTCAGTTTGATGGCTATGTGTATTTCTGAGTTGTGGTTGTTGTTGTCTGGTGTCTTATGTACTCCTATTGTGTTGTTTATATTATGTCTTAATGTGTCTTGATGTTCTGGTGCTGTGTTTTGTATATTTGTTTCTGTGTCAATTATGAGCTTTGTTAGAGTAATAATTTAAAATAATTTAGAGTAGGCCTACACGTAATACCACGAAAAATAATGTGAAAAAACATCAGAAACGTATAATAAAAACATAACAGTAAGCCACAAGAGTGAATGAGAATAAACAAAATTTTACAAATAAAAATAAAAAAAAAATTGTAATAAAATAAATATAAATACATAAATAAAAACTTATAAATAACAAGCAACAACAAAAGTAAATTAAAATCCATTACAGATATTTAAGGAACAGAACTAGATAAAGTGCATAAATGTCCATTACAACAATCTCATCATTTACGTGAGATGTGTAGTGAAGTTAAAATCACATTAATAAAAAGTATAATATAGCTTATCAACATCAGCCACTCTATAGGTTATAACTCAATATAATTAAATTCAACTATTTCACTAACGATCGGAACATAAAGTTTTTTTTGAGTAAAAACATTTTTTAAAAAGTTTTACCAACCGATTTGAGTTACAAGTTGGTGACTAGTATAATATATAATTATTAGCATATAATCTGTATTATATATCTGCATATCACACGAGAATAAATGTAACAGCAGGATAAATTATTTCCTTTATTAAAAACAGCGCCGTCTCTTTGCGCAGAATGAAGTATACAGGACGAAAAAGTGGCTCATACTAGTTCTTACTCGAAATAGGCTGTTACTCTGGAACGCGTTGTTCCTTGTGTATCGGTGATACTACTAGTATTTGAAATACCTAGTATTTTAAATACGCGTTACTGGTTGTTCCTTGCGTTCCAGCGATATTTTTGTACGCCTAGTATTTGGCCTTGGTTTACGTGATCTTGCGTACATTTTGTGTGTGTGTGTGTCTGTGTGGGCACGTAGGGGGCGAGGGCGGCGTGTCTCGACTCGGAACAGCGTCGCCGCGAATAACAGGTATTTCAACTTTTCAGTCACTGTTACATCCGTTCCACAAAAATATCGTTCCAAAATACCTATTATAGGTATATCGGCCACCTCTAGTTTCGACCAATCAGGCATCAGTCTTCTCCCACCGACTAGCGTCTACGGAACCAACATCGAAGCTGTTGGTGAGCAATCTGGCGACGTGGTGGGGGCACTGGAGGGGTAAGTGCCTAACCGACCGTGACACCGACACACGTGTCACCTGGCGAGCTCAGCTGATACTTGTCAGCTGATTTTGGTAAGTTCGACAGCAATTACTGTCATTACGTCATGTATGTAAACGGTACACAAATAATTAATGGGCCTTCGCATGTGGAGAGCGATTATTGGCGAATTCGCATTTCATGTTGTAACAAACAACAATAATAATAATAATAAGTATTATGATTATGATTAATAGGCCTACTTATTATTACGATATTAATTGATGACTCGTTGGGCACTTGGTGAAACATATTAATACAAAGGTTTTGTAAAATATATAAAAACACTTGGTAAGTTTCACAAATTTTTTAATTAACTCTGACAGCTGTTTCGACTAACTTAAGCCATTGTCAAAGAGCGAGTGAATGAAATTACTGAACACAGGATGTTAGAGTAGTGTAGGTGGTAAACATCTGTTTAGGGCGTATCTGGAACATCTGTGTTGTGATGGCGAGGGGTGGGGAGTGTGTGCATGAGACAAGGGAAGGTCTGGTGTCTTTAAAAAAA
This sequence comes from Magicicada septendecula, assembly GCA_034769895.1. Classification (NCBI taxonomy): domain Eukaryota; kingdom Metazoa; phylum Arthropoda; class Insecta; order Hemiptera; family Cicadidae; genus Magicicada; species Magicicada septendecula. Next base: position 327,282,789 of record CM068373.1, read on the forward strand.
CTAAATACAGACCTTCCCTTGTCTCATGCACACACTCCCCACCCCTCGCCATCACAACACAGATGTTCCAGATACGCCCTAAACAGATGTTTACCACCTACACTACTCTAACATCCTGTGTTCAGTAATTTCATTCACTCGCTCTTTGACAATGGCTTAAGTTAGTCGAAACAGCTGTCAGAGTTAATTAAAAAATTTGTGAAACTTACCAAGTGTTTTTATATATTCTACTTATTATTATTATTGTTTATGTCACAACATAAAATGCGCATTCCCCAATAATGTGCAACAAGTGTTAATCTTATATAAATAAGATATAATCATAATATTTTATAGGCAGTAATACTCATTAAGCGTGTATTAATTATTTCTGTATTGCCCAAACACAGAGGGTGATGACCACAATGAACCTCGATAAATGTTTCAGAAATTACATGAAAGCTGTGAATCCTGCGCAGATGGTAACCTAAAACTGTGATGCACTCAAGTAACAGTAACTAAACATCGTGTAATTGTCACCGAACATCGTGCGTGTTTCGTTAGAAACATGTTTGCGTAGATTCTTCGTCTCTCCACACGTGCACAGGACACCAATATAGTTTTTTAACTACTGCACTACAGTAACACATTTTAATAACTTCATGCGCCTACGCGCACAAGTGTGTATGGTGTATGAGAGAGAGAGAGAGAGAGAGAGCACTGGCTCCATACAATTTTGAGCTCACGGGAAAAATAAACAGACGATACTTGAAGTACAATATACGTGCTTATTGTAAAAGGAATAAAACGTTATCAAAGAAAGGTCGGTTTCATTCGTTACTCGGGTGGTTTATTATTAAAGTCATGCATACAGAACAATGCATAACTAATAGAAAGAAAAAAGGGAAAACAATAAAACAGGAGGAGGAGCAAAAAACAGGAGGATGGTTTTATTAAACGCTAACGTCAGAGCGGAGTGGCGGCGAGCGAGCCAGCGCGATAACATCCGACGTGTTATTATTTGTATTTAATCACATAATTATTGCGGCAATAATTTACGTACGCTGTCGTTGTACGGACACCGGTTGTGTATGCGCTGTCTCGTTTGTGTAACACACACACACACACACTCGCGCGCACATTAAATAAGAGCAATCTCACGAAAGTTGACATGACCAACAATTTTTTGATCAGATAATCGGGGGAAGAAAAAACGCCAGCACGTAACGTAACGCGGTTATTAAGGGCCTCCACATTTGTTATTTATTTTAAACAAATAATTATTCGCTATGCGTACTAATAATTGTAATAGCAATTGAACAGAGCTTAATTAAGTACAATCCAACCATGGCCAGATTCTGTGTGATTAATTTAACTTGTGATTTAGATAAGTGTGTAATTTGGAACAGATGTGTGAAGACAGTTAATTAGTAATCCTAAAATTTCAAATAACACGCTGTTACTGAGGTTATGTCAGACAAAAGTATGAAACATTCGCATTCTGTAGCGCTGAACGATTACATAAAATATTGTAAGTATTTCTGCTTACGAGAGAACACGTAGGAAGACCGCACACAGCTAAACAAACCGAAAATAAGCTACAGGTTTATCGTCAAGTCTATAGTCGGATATCGTCAACTCGGATAGAAAGCAGCCACATCCCATCCCATCTATTAATCGTAAGGGCAGACGCTTGTCAGCCCAGAATGCGAATGTATCACACAAGCAGCGTCTGCCCGTACAGTTAACAGATGTGATGGGACGCACCTTCGCTCGCCCCTCCAGTGCCCCCACCACGTCGCCAGATTGCTCACCAACAGCTTCGATGTTGGTTCCGTAGACGCTTGTTTCTCACCGACCCGACCGACCGTCTTCGTAAGTTTGCAGGTTTTTGGCGTCAGACTACACAACATGTGAATTAAAGTAAAATATGTTCAAAAGTAAAAGGTTAGTGGTGCTATTGTGAATTGTGATTTTTGTGATCCCAAACTATAGTGAAACAATTCGAAAAATAGTACACATTGATATCAGTGAAGCCGTTATCGGATATAACCGACTGTGTGAGCAAGATAGGTTAAATGTCATTTGCCACAGTTAATATGGCGCTCATTCACCTTTCCATGCGTGCTTATGGGAGTAATAATTTTATTTATTTTTTCTTCGTAAATAGCTTCGACCACCGTTTAAAATTATTTTTCCCGTGTTTATATAACATAGAAGAATAGAAAAGCAAATACCGTATTTCACGCCAATATCAGCTAAGATTAGAAAGGAAATAATTACCATATTGAAATAAGTAAATATGTGATGATTTCTCTAAACTATGCTTTTGTGATGTTTTCACAACGATTCAGTGCACATTAAAAATTGAATTGTAGTTACTCAGGTTGACAATTTGAAATGACAAATGAATTTATTACAGTCCTTACAAATGAAAACAAGAAAATTATGATGGTCACTATATTATTATTGAAACGATTTATTATATTGGGGGGGGGGGGGGTCTTTCACTGTTTCCTGCGGCCAAAGACAACTTCCGTCTCCACGTTTGTATTTTTTTCCGTGTTCGATGTGTACTAGAACTGTTTTCTTCACAAGTAACTAATGCCAGTTTATGGAGGTTATGTAGACAATGTAACTTAAATAAAATTTACTTTGTTAGTGTACAATAAAAGGGTGTATTTACTGGAAGTACAGAAATAATTTTCCATTTATCGCACATAATTACGGTACACAGACGATTTTTGGAGGTTGTGTCTACGTTTAACAATGCAACTTAACCTTTTAGATTTTTAAAATTAATTAGATTTAACAAAAATTTCCTTTGTTAGTGTACATTAAATTATTGTATGCATACAAGGCTGCTGTACATAACATTAAAGGCTGTATTTATTCGAAGTACCGGAATTAAAACCTAGTTCCAATTTAGAACGTAGACCTATAACCTATTTGCATATTTTATTGGGGTTTATTGGCACATATTTTATTAAAAGGATGTATTTATTGGAAGTACAGAAATTATTTTCCATTTATCGCACATAACTACGGTACACAGACGATTTTTGGAGGTTGTGTCTACGTTTAACAATGCAACTTAAACTTTAAGATTTTTAAAATTAATTAGATTTAACAAAAATTTCCTTTGTTAGTGTACATTCAAAGGCTGTATTTATTGTATGGATAAAAGGCTGTATATACATTAAAGGCTGTATTTATTCGAATTAAAACCTATCGGTACTTCCAATTTAGAACGTATAACCTAGTAGGCTACGTTATTCGTACATACAGTATTTTATTGGAGTTTATTGGTACATATTTTATTAAAAGGGTGTATTTATTGGAAGTACAGAAATTAGTTTCCATTTATCGCACATAATTACGGTACAGAGACGATTTTGGGAGGTTGTGTCTACGTTTAATTATCTAACTTAACCTTTTAGATTTTTAAAATTAATTGACTTGTAGGGGTGTGCATGGCAGAACTACTTGTGCACCCACTTTATAATCATATTTTTGGTAACACTGAGAACTTTAAGCCTTCTTTTATGCTTAAACAAATTATATATACACTTCATTATAGAAAAGCAAAAATGTAATTCAAAAGACTAATTTGCTCTAATAAACACATGCTGAAGTTAAAAACAAAAGAGTTTTTACTTGCCTAACTAATCATTAGTTACTAATGTGACAGTTGGAGCTGCTTTTTCTGCAAAAGCTGGGGTATGTTGGATTCAAGAGTGGTTAAATTAAGTCATAAATCTGAGTGTGCGTCAAGTCTATTTGTGTGCTTGCTTTTCACTTGAGATGAAAATCCCATTTCACTCAAGAATGAGGTGGTGAATGGGATGAGCAACTCCGAAAGTTCAGGATATTCATCTCTTAAAGATATCCAGAACTTTGTTAAGTCAGAATCTAAAAGTTTATGGATTTTGTTGTCCATGACATGTCTCATGTTATCACTAACTATACAAAATAATTTACTAAAAATTTAGTTTTAATCCCAGCATCACAGATGATATCACACAATTGCTCATTTAGTTTTACTGACAACATGTTAGAACTTTCAAAATACAAGAATGGGTCTTGAATCCAATTGAATTCACTGTATCCCTCTGGGAAGCAACTTTCAATCTGGTTATAGAGAGTTAAACATCAGAGCTGGTAAAAAACAATGGTAGAGCATGAATAACAAAAGTACAGTTTAGACTATGTACAAAACAGGTTGAATTTAAATTGTTAAAATGATATATCTTAGTTATTTACATGTAGTAGCTTTTTAAGACACAGTAAATAAATTTCTGAACCTGACTTTGCAACCCACCAAATGCCCTCTCGGGACCCTGCAGTGGCTCATGCCCAATAGGTTAAGAAATGCTGAACTAAAGGCATGTTTGTGGAGTGAAACATAAAAGATAACCCAGACTTCTAAAATGCTCTTAGTGAAATGGGATTTTCAGGAGTAACAACACACTATTTGGTTAACAAGCACATTTTACTAATATTCTAATACCAAGTCAATTAGATAGCTTAAATGTGTAGTACTCTATGTGATGCTGATCACATACTGTTAATCAGCAGCACTGCAGAATATTCTAGAGCCACACTCTTGGCATTCATCTGGAACTTTCTCACATTAGCCTGATAATTAGGATGTTGCCTATCAAATCATCACCGGAATCTACACTGTTGACTGTAAACAAATACAATAAATTCCTTTTGTGATCACTTTGGGCCAATATGAATTTAATAGCACTAGCCGAATAATAACAATAACTGATAACAAGATTATGCAAGATTTGCCATTACTTTCCTATACCTGTGATTACAGGCATATTGATATACCTGTTACTATGTATAGAGGTGTTACTATACATATTGTATGTTAAAACTGTGAGGTGTATTTTATAATCTGGAACATTTTATACCAAATGATTTAATCACAAAAGATTATGTAAAACACAAAATTACAACAAACACACCAAAAGTATCTATAGAAATTTAAAAAAAACAAAATTATGTAAATGACAAATTATTCAATAAATGATTAAATATGTACCATAATTTATTAGATACTGCAATTATTTTTTATAGAAACAAACATCCACTAGCAGCTACAAAACCAATTTTCCCTATAATGTACTTAGCAAGATCCTGATCTTTTCGATACATTGTTGGATTGTTAATGCTAGCATTTTTTTATTCTTTTCCCTAAACATTTTGAAACCATAATTTCAAAGTGATACTACCTGAGATGCCTTTCCATTGTGTTTCCTTTTGCTCCAAAAAAAATATTTTGTTGTGTTGATGTCTTTATTCTTTAAAATTTTGTGTGAGGGAGATTGCAAAATTTTTAACTGAACTGTAGCATTTCATTGTCTCAGTTTTTTGTCATTTTTTGTGCTACTGTAAAGTGTTCACTTTTTATTTACACCTAAGTCATGCCGTTTTTATTTTACATTTTTACACTTTCTGTCAAGCTACTGTAAAGCTACATTAAAATATACAATTTTATTTTAAAAAAATTATCAAATCAAGCACTTGTCTGTAATAACTGAAATATATGAGAGTTTTATTTAAGGTTATTGCTGGCTCTCACATCCTACCTTCCAGTATTTGCGTATCATCCGTCAGAAATGTGAATAACTCAACAGGATACTAAGTCATTCTTACTACTGTTCAGATGCATTTAGCATGTAACCAGAGGCAGATTTATGCATAGGCAAAGTAGGCTACTGCCTACGGGCGGCAAATTTTGTAAAGGTCGTTATGTTGTTTTTATACCTAAGAGATGTTTCAAATGCCGCTCCATTTCATCTCAATATGATAAGAAGCTTTTAAAAATATATATTGTTTAGTAACAAGGCTTATTACATAAAGAGAATAGTTCATCATTTACTTCTGATCTGTATATGAAGTAGGCCCTACATCGTTTTTTCGTTTTTTCACAATTACATTTACATACATTATATATGTGATACTTCCATTATATTAATTATTTAACTATTAATTTGTTTACATTCAAATTTCGAACATCCTTTACCGACTCTGTAATTTGACATGAGTGAATGTCAATAGATGCCACTAGCTGCTAACAGACAGACTATGAGCATAGTATAATTTCATACCCAACTCTAGTGCCAGTTGAGCTTCAACCTGCCGAGGAGGGAAGTAAGAGGTCTACACATAGTACGTGTCCGTTAAAAACCTGTTGTATTTTACATAAATCGTTAAATATATATTCATCAAATAAATTGATAAGCAAAAAGTGATAAGTGAAAGGATGATTATGTCAAAAGATGTGTATATAATGTATTTTCATTTATTATGTTAGGGTAATATTAGTGGAATGATAATATTCTACCACTACTGTATTACAGTATACAAATGTAGTGATATATCTTGGCACAATACTATGTAATAAATTTGGATAAAAGGCTCATTTCAAATAGAAAGGATAGCTGGTGTGATCAGTCATAACAAATTTGTATTAGTTTTTTGAGAATTTGTTCCTATCAAACTGCAATAAGCATATTTTCAAACCTTTATGGATGTGTGTCAAGGAATTTACAGATTGCACCAAAAGAAACAGTTAAAATATATCTTTTCAATTAAACAAAAATTGGTCTTGTAATATCAGTCAGTAATACAGCAGGAACTAATCAGTTAATTGCTATTACAAAATGCCTTATTCCTTTTTCATGATGATCAGATTTTGCTATACGCCTGCATAAATAAAAATTATTAAATTGCTTAACTCTCAACACAAAGTATTTAAACTATTTAACATGAAAAGTTCATCATGTCACATATTCTAGTAACAAGGTAAGTTTTTGGAATACTGTTTTAGCTGAATTTATACACTAGGAGGACACTCAGCATTTAGTTTGTGTGTGTAACTCTGGTTAATCAAAGAGAATTATTTGTGTAAATTCAAATTTAGTAATACAAATCTACTACCATAAAGGCCTGGAATGCTATGCGTTAAAGAATTTTAATTAACTTTATATGGGGAAATCTGGTTTACATAACATTATTTCTGAAAATAATAATCCTGAAATGTAATCAGTACTTATATCAAGTTAAGTGCAATAATTAAATAGATTCTTCAACTTGCACGTTGCAAAATTCAGGTGCTAATCCTTTACTTTATTTTTAATTCAACATCAATTTATGTTCAGCAACGTTAAAAAAAAAACATGTTATGGCCTCTGAGAAAGAACACAGTGAGTGGAAGCTGGCTTAAATGAAGGTAAACATTTTATCTAATAATTAGTGTCCCGAGTTAGAAAACATGTGCAATACATATTATAAAAAGAAGGATATTGTTTTTACTTCCATGTTCCATAAGGAAATGGATGGCGAAAAAAATCGTGTTCGAGATAAGGGCTGATTCTGATTGTACTACCCTCAATACATAAAGAAGTAATTTTTTGAAAGATGTCTGTGTACAGAATTTTGTCTATGGCGAATGATAACTGCCGCAAATTCAAATAATTTTTTGCATATTGTAGAGGACTCAAGGTCTGTTGATTTTGGTGAAGATCGGTTAAGGAGAAGGGGTAGTTTACCTGCAACGTTTTATGTTTTAACAAGTGTAAAGTACTTAATTTTGATAAATAAAGTATCCTGAAAAGGTCATAATAATCCACTCTAGAAAGGTAGATGAAATATCGATAAATGAAAAGGGGTAGGGGGAAGTTGAAGGGGAGGGGATCATTTTCTATAATTTAAAATGATAGGTGAAGGGGAGGGGATAATTTTTTATATGTGTACTACATTATCGGCAACGATGAAGTAGTTTGTTGATAAAATTCCTTTCCAGGCTGTTTGGCCGTGGTCCAATGTATTCTGCAAAACCAGACGTTTCGGAAGTGCCATCGACTGCCATCATCAGTGAAAATCAAGTGCGCTAATGTGAGGTGGTAGATGTTAGTGACCACAATTCTGTGGTTGAGGCTGAAGATAGAAGTAGTTTCTGTAGAAATATTTCATTTCTAAAACGATTTTAAATATAAATCTTAAAACATGGAAGTCATGTATGGTTCTCCACACATTAGATTGTACTGGGTTCTAAATTGGAAGTAGAATTCTTGAAAAGAACGAATCCATAATATTTTTACCATGTGGGGCTCATTCCTTGAAACATGTGGGTGTTAATGCTGCAAAACTCAATGCAGATGTGATGACATTTTTCGGGCATGTTGCAAGTCTTTACTCATTTTTCTCTAGCAGCCCTAGAGAAAAATGTTGGGAAGTTTTGAAAAAGCACATTCCTTTATCACTGCAGAGCTTCCCTGAAACAAGATGAAGTGAGAGGATCCAAGCTGTCAAACCGATAGTTAAGCACTACCCAGGAGTACTTAAATTGTTGGATATACTTTAGAAGAGATGTCTTCTAGTCTAACTCCCTCTGCCTACAACATCATATTAGGGTTTAAGAAATATTTCAATTCCACAAAGAGCTTAATGTTGGCATCATTTTGGTTCAAAGTGCTTTCATATATTGACTAAAAAAATGTTGTTATTCAAAGCAAAGGAATCACACTCGTTGAAATAACTCTAGTGGAAGATTTGCTGACAGAATTGAAATTGTTGCGTGATAACCCAGACAGCATAATTGAAGAACCAAACTTAATTGCAAAAGAACTAATAAAAGTTCCTCCTGAATCTCCCAAAAGGTGGAAAAAAAGTACAGATCAATCCAATAGTGATTTTTCAGTAAACAAAGATCAAGAAAATAAATTTAAAACCTCAGTCATGTACCCAGTATTAGAGTTTGTAATGGGCAACATAAAAACACGATTCACTGCAATTAGTTCAATTCGAGACTTGTTTCCACCAGTATTGAACTTTACGGACATGGAAAATGATGAATTAGAATTGAAAGTAAAAGTTCTCATTAGCAAGTTTAAAAAGGAATTGGCAATGGATCTATTTGAAGAAATATTACACTTGAAGAACATTTATAAAACAGAGTTTGAATCAGAAAAGAATCCACTAAGCCTACTCCAAAAACCTTCAAACTGTATTTGTGAACTTCTGTCTTGCCTATAGGCTTTTCTGTACTATTCCAGTTACAGTTTCGTCTCCTGAAAAATCTTTGAGCAGTATAGCGAATTCACTGAAAACTTGGCAGAGAAGCACTACCTACCAAGAAAGGCTTAATAATTTGGCAATTTTAGCTATTACAAATGAATTGGCTAACAGTATTCCACTCTAACCCATTATTAATACTTAATCATTTGGGTGTTAACAGAAACTGCACATTGCTTTTTATTGCATTATGTTGAAAAAAGGATTTTAATGTACTTGTTTGGTTATAGGCCTACGTTAGATTGTACTGTGTTCTAAATTGGAAGTAGGTTTTAATTCCGGTACTTCGAATAAATACAGCCTTTTATCCATACAATAAATACAGCCTTTGAATGTACACTAAGTAAGGAAATGTTTGTTAAGTCTAATTAATTTTAAAAATCTAAAAGGTTAAGTTAGATAATTAAACGTTGACACATCCTCCCAAAATCGTCTCTGTACCGTAATTATGTGCGATAAATGGAAACTAATTTCTGTACTTCCAATAAATACACCCTTTTAATAAAATATGTGCCAGTAAACTCCAATAAAATATGCACCAATAACGAAGCCTACTATCTAAGTTAGATAATTAAACGTAGACACAACCTCCCAAAAACGTCTCTGTACCGTAATTATGTGCGATAAATGGAAACTAATTTCTGTACTTCCAATAAATACACCCTTTTAATAAAATATGTACCAATAAACTCCAATAAAATATGTACGAATAACGTAGCCTACTAGGTTATACGTTCTAAATTGGAAGTACGGATAGGTTTTAATTCGAATAAATACAGCCTTTAATGTATATACAGCCTTTTATCCATACAATAAATACAGCCTTTGAATGTACACTAACAAGGAAATTTTTGTTAAATCTAATTAATTTTAAAAATCTAAAAGGTTAAGTTACATTGTTAAACGTAGACACAACCTCCAAAAATCGTCTGTGTACCATAATTATGTGCAATAAATGGAAACTAATTTCTGTACTTCCAATAAATACACCCTTTTAATAAAATATGTGCCAATACTCTGAATTCAAATTAAATAAAGAAAAAAGGAATTGTGTGTGTGTGTGTGTGTGTGTGTGTGTGTGTGTTTTCTGTGGTTGAGGCTGAAGATAGAAGTAGTTTCTGTAGAAATATTTTATTTCTAAAACGATTTTAAATATAAATCTTAAAACATGGAAGTCATGTATAGTTCTCCACACGGATATTTTCATTATTTGCATCAAATAGTATTATTGTTTAATACACGTTCTATCCAGATCAAATTATGTGTATACAGTTCTGGAAAAATTAGAAATACAATTTTTTTTGTTTATTTTAAACTGTATTATGTTTGGAAGTATCCCAAAGTAAATTTAACATTAATCATGTCAATCAATGAGGCCAGTCAAGTTTATTTAAGGCTAGGAGAATCCTTGAAATGTTTGGAGCATCAGTAGGTCATCATGATGGATCTAATAATCAAACTTCAGTTTCTGTGAAAAGCTGGCAGATTTGAGTAGCCACTTGATAAAGGATGGTATTGTAAAAGCAACAATTCTTTCAAAATTATTTTATAACCTTGTCAGTCTGCAAATAACTATCACTCCTTCAGATCATCAGCAGATTTAAACTTTTCTTATTTGTGCTAGGAATGTATCATGTAAAACTGCTGGAAGCATGGTATACAAAGTTTCTATTATCCTTTTCAAGGTTGATGACCAAAACAAAAAGTACTACTTATAATTCATCATTGTAGCAGTTACACAGCAGTATACTAAACATCTCTTGGTTAATACCTGTACTCTGGTCAGGTAGGACACAATGAATCATTCAAAACAAGTACAATTCAGTGTCAATGTCTAGTGTTTATGTGTCACTGCTACCCATAGTGAATCATTTGTATTGTACATAACAAATAGTATTCTGACTGTACACGTTTTTCATCTGACAAGAATTTTATACTTGGGCAAACTCATTTAATGGTGTAACCTTCTGTAATATGTGCCAAACAAGTATTCATAAAATTAATATTTGTGTCAAATTGTGTTTTATTTATTTCAAACAAAATCTGTTTTGTGGACATAACTTTATGTCCAATACAATTATTATGTTATTTCTTTTTAGTATCCCTTATAGATTTGCGTGATCAAAACTTTTAATACTAAAACTTTTTTTCAGCTGATAACCATGCTTTGTTGAGATTATTAAAGAAAAGTTTTGCTCATTCAGTGATGTGGCATCTTCAGTGATAAAGTTGAGTCTCATCGTGGTAAAACTACTGAAGACTTCATAGAATTGGAAAATTAATGAGAATAATATTCTTACAACCAGTGACAAGAATTATGAACTTAAAACAGTGGAATGAATTATTGAATACCAGATACTCTCAATTGCTAAAACAAACACACTTATATTACAACAGTTCTCTTTATATAATTATCCAGGTCACACTGTATAGCCTACAAACAGTAATAAAAAAATCACAATAGTTTACAACACAAGTAAACAATTGATCATTTGTCACTTTTATTAAAAACTGCTGTCTAATATCATCCTATATGAATGCACAACCTACTACACCAACTTTCTAAAACTCAGCTGGTGGCAACATCCTAATTATCAGGCTAATGTGATAAAGTTCCAGATGAATGCCAAGAGTGTGGCTCTAGAATATTCTGCAGTGCTGCTGATTAACAGTATGTGATCAGCATCACATAGAGTACTACACATTTAAGCTATCTAATTGACTTGGTATTAGAATATTAGTAAAATGTGCTTGTTAACCAAATAGTGTGTTGTTACTCCTGAAAATCCCATTTCACTAAGAGCATTTTAGAAGTCTGGGTTATCTTTTATGTTTCACTCCACAAACATGCCTTTAGTTCAGCATTTCTTAACCTATTGGGCATGAGCCACTGCAGGGTCCCGAGAGGGCATTTGGTGGGTTGCAAAGTCAGGTTCAAAAATTTATTTACTGTGTCTTAAAAAGCTACTACATGTAAATAACTAAGATATATCATTTTAACAATTTAAATTCAACCTGTTTTGTACATAGTCTAAACTGTACATTTTTGTTATTCATGCTCTACCATTGTTTTTTACCAGCTCTGATGTTTAACTCTCTATAACCAGATTGAAAGTTGCTTCCCAGAGGGATACAGTGAATTCAATTGGATTCAAGACCCATTCTTGTATTTTTAAAGTTCTAACATGTTGTCAGTAAAACTAAATGAGCAATTGTGTGATATCATCTGTGATGCTGGGATTAAAACTAAATTTTTAGTAAATTATTTTGTATAGTTAGTGATAACATGAGACATGTCATGGACAACAAAATCCATAAACTTTTAGATTCTGACTTAACAAAGTTCTGGATATCTTTAAGAGATGAATATCCTGAACTTTAGGAGTTGCTCATCCCATTCACCACCTCATTCTTGAGTGAAATGGGATTTTCATCTCAAGTGAAAAGCAAGCACACAAATAGACTTGACGCACACTCAGATTTATGACTTAATTTAACCACTCTTGAATCCAACATACCCCAGCTTTTGCAGAAAAAGCAGCTCCAACTGTCACATTAGTAACTAATGATTAGTTAGGCAAGTAAAAACTCTTTTGTTTTTAACTTCAGCATGTGTTTATTAGAGCAAATTAGTCTTTTGAATTACATATTTGCTTTTTGCTTTTCTATAATTAAGTGTATATATAATTTGTTTAAGCATAAAAGAAGGCTTAAAGTTCTCAGTGTTACCAAAAATATGATTATAAAGTGGGTGCACAAGTAGTTCTGCCGTGCACACCCCTACAAGTCTAATTAATTTTAAAAATCTAAAAGGTTAAGTTAGATAATTAAACGTAGACACAACCTCCCAAAATCGTCTCTGTACCGTAATTATGTGCGATAAATGGAAACTAATTTCTGTACTTCCAATAAATACACCCTTTTAATAAAATATGTACCAATAAACTCCAATAAAATATGTACGAATAACGTAGCCTACTAGGTTATACGTTCTAAATTGGAAGTACCGATAGGTTTTAATTCGAATAAATACAGCCTTTAATGTATATACAGCCTTTTATCCATACAATAAATACAGCCTTTGAATGTACACTAACAAAGGAAATTTTTGTTAAATCTAATTAATTTTAAAAATCTAAAAGTTTAAGTTGCATTGTTAAACGTAGACACAACCTCCAAAAATCGTCTGTGTACCGTAGTTATGTGCGATAAATGGAAAATAATTTCTGTACTTCCAATAAATACACCCTTTTAATAAAATATGTGCCAATAAACCCCAATAAAATATGCAAATAGGTTATAGGTCTACGTTCTAAATTGGAACTAGGTTTTAATTCCGGTACTTCGAATAAATACAGCCTTTAATGTTATGTACAGCAGCCTTGTATGCATACAATAATTTAATGTACACTAACAAAGGAAATTTTTGTTAAATCTAATTAATTTTAAAAATCTAAAAGGTTAAGTTGCATTGTTAAACGTAGACACAACCTCCAAAAATCGTCTGTGTACCGTAATTATGTGCGATAAATGGAAAATTATTTCTGTACTTCCAGTAAATACACCCTTTTATTGTACACTAACAAAGTAAATTTTATTTAAGTTACATTGTCTACATAACCTCCATAAACTGGCATTAGTTACTTGTGAAGAAAACAGTTCTAGTACACATCGAACACGGAAAAAAAATACAAACGTGGAGACGGAAGTTGTATTTGGCCGCAGGAAACAGTGAAAGACCCTGTATTGAACTGAACTAAAGCAAATGCAACTTTTTGTAGACTTCCAAAACAAAATAAAACTTTCAGATTCTGAACACTTTTTGTTCAGACATTTTAAGTATATGTTTTATGTATGTAATACCCATTTTTACTTATGTCAATGTGTTTAATGTAAAGGCAGTGCAGTTCAGCTTGAACAGTAACAGTAACAGAGCCATGTTATGTTGTGCATAAAATAGCTTTGTGGCGGAGGGGGCATAAAGTAGTTTTATAGTTTCTTGTAAGAAATTTATTTTCAAAACGGATTGTATATAATATTTCTGGTTTGGTCAATACATGACATTAGATATTATTAAAATACACTAAGTAAACTAAAAATCTATTACATAAATGTGTATATTAACCAACTACTGAATGTTATTATTTGGCCATGCACAGCCATTTATTATAAACAAACAGTTCAACATAATAAACATAATATGATTGCAAGGTGGATATCCCTATTTTCACTATGTTAAATTCTGAAGATTGATATGCATTTTTCAAAGAAATAACAAAATATAAAATATAATTTTTTTTTTTAATCCTACAATGTCTTTCATATAACATCAGTATTGACACTTGGGAATGCACAAGAAATTCAGATTTGGTGCTCTTTCACTTTGCCATTCATAGCTGATGTTACGGTGTCCTTCCCATACCAACAAATAAATGTTGCCAATTCTTATCAGCTTACACAAATGTCTCTTTTCAGTGATATAACACATCACGTTTTGGATCTGTTAGCTGTTTTTGTATGTGGTTTGTTTTAGTAATATGTTATTAGTCTGTCAGAAATTATATCAGTGACATGAATATCATTAATGTTGCCCTTCATGTTACTGGAAAACTCTTCAAAGTGGTCTCAGCGGATCATGAATTCACTCAGTCCCAGTTCTCCTTTTTATATGCAGTTTACAAACTATGAAATATTGTTCGATTGTCCATTATGGTATTTCAAGTCATTAAAAATTATAATTTCTACACTATTTCTAATATTATTTGCAAAGATTTTCTGTTTAAGACCAGATTAAATTTACTGCACCCTGAAAGCTATAAATAAGATGAAACGCGTCTTAGACTAGATAAAGCAGAACAAATATTTCAACTCTTTAAATCTGTCATACGCTTCAAACTTCCATTGTAAACAACAGTTTGCTAGTAGTATTGCAGTGTAAAAAACAGCTGTCAATTTGGAAGTTATGTGAAACAGAGTATACTGTATAACTTCTGCAAACATTTTGACTCTGAGGTTTCATAAAAATTTTAGCATTCAATTGATAAGCAATTGTTGTTTCCTTCTCAAAATAATTCTAAAATTATGTCAAAAGTCTTATAGTTTCTGGTAAATAGGAATTTAAAAACAAAGTCTGTGTCAAAATAAGTAAGATGGTATGACGAACTGATAAAAATAATTGTAGACACATGTTTGCATGGCTTCAAAGAAAAGTGTACCTTTATGGGGAAAAGATTTTCCAGGAATCATCAGTATAGTTAGCACTGTAGGTTGAATGCTCTTCTGTACGTTAGCTCATTCCAATTACATGTGCAGAAGTAATGTGACTTTTCCTCTACATAAGTGGTCTCGATATCCCCTTTCAACCGAGAACACTTTATTGTATTTATTAAATGAAGTACCTTGCCCACACTAAGATAAGGCATCCTCATTGGTTAAACTGAGGTCTGACAATGGGAAGACATTATGTATTAATAAAGATATGTGCATTTAATCTAAAAGTGTCCTTAATCAGATGTTATTCTTGTGCTAACTTGTGAGTGATGTAGATTTAGACTGCCAACTTGTTTTCATTTGTTTCAGGTGTTAACAAGATCAATTTATCCATCATCTGACAAATGGAAGAGATCAAATTTGAGGACAAGGTATAAAGTTTAAAAATAAAAATATATTTTTTGCTGTTTAATGTATGTATTAAATTGATACATGTGTTATATACACGTATCTTATACACACATTCATTTCTTATATTAATAATAGTTTATTTATCATCATATTGATTTGTAATTAATTGCTGTACAGAATATGATTTATACATGTATTCTTTTGTATAGGGTCGCATGGGCAATATGCATTTTCCATAACCTCCTAACTTTCAAGCAATTCTCTTCCTCCCTCGCCCAATTTAGACTTGTAGTCTGTTTGTTAGTTGCAAAGTAGCTTTAAAAATTTTTTTTATCTGCCAGTCCTTTGTCTTTGTGTTGGCCAATTATGTCAACATACTCATACTATGTTGACATAATTGACCAATTCTATCATCACTCATTCTCTTGTGTTGTCCACTATGGTAGTCCTGTCCACTGCAAGTCTTCCTGGTATTCTCCTGAACTCCACACTTGTGACATTTCATTTCGCTGTTTTGACTTGCATTGTCTCACTCCCAGTTTCTGCAGAATACATTAGTATTAGATGTATTATATGTCTTATGTTATACCTTGTATGTATTATTAGTATTATATGTCCAAAAGTCAATATTAGACATGTAATTGATGTACATATTCAAACCTTTGTGATTTATCTCAAATGTTTGTTAGTCAAATAGTAAGAGCCAGGCACACAACTGACTATTCTATGAGTGATCATGACTTGGATTTGAATTTTTTATCGGACCACCCACTCCTGTGCCAAGTGGGGGGGGGGGAGTCCAAAATTCACCATTTATTGCCCACTTTTAATGTTGTAACCGTTAGCTATACAATTGCTTCTTTCAGATTTTATGTACACGACCTACTCGTTCGTGGGGAGTGAGGTTAACCCTTCTTACTAAGCCACTGCTCTCAAGATTAGTTATAAACAAGCCAGTCAAGGACACAGCAGGCATGCTGCTTTTAACTGTATAATTAACAAACTATTAATGTAGAAAGTGTGTTAATACGTTTACACTACAGTAGACAGTAGATAATTAATTACATTTGACTTAATTAAATTGTTATCTTACTGTAATACCATTAAAGTTCTATCACCTCATCATAACTAATAATCTTTAATGCAACAATATTTGATGGAAATCCGTTTGAAACATGGCTTTTTATAGATAAGATCATTTATCCTTTCATATACCTTTCATATCCTTTCATATTACTAGGGCAATTTGAAAAGTTCATGGCCTAATAATAAAAGACAGTAGTATTTTTTCATTTTGGAATCACTTTTCATATTTCAGCATAGTCTCCATGTAGTTGAACACATTTGGTTTAGTGATGCTCCAGTGCGTTTTTCCCATTCAGAAGTTTAATTGTTCTAGGTCCTCTGATAACCGTTTACTGCTGCTTTCAGTCATCTCCAGAAAAATCCCTCCCTCCCCAGGGAATTTCTGAGTTTTGGGAATAAAATTAAATATAGCTAAATCAGGCGAGTGAGTGTGATGTTGCAACAGATTGTATTTCAGCGCATCGATTTTTTGCCTTAAAAACAATCCTTTGTCGGAGGTCTTCCATTATCCTACTACAATAGTATCTGTTTATATACTAAACCTGGCCCTTTTTTCAAGTATTTTCATTTATTTGGTCTAAAAGGTTAGAATATCGCTCTTTATTTTTTGGCACATCCATGATAATCTCTTAACAACATTCTCTTAGCCACTCAGAAAATCAAGTCATACCTTTCCAACAGACCAAAATTTACTTTCCTTTTTTTTGTTTACATGACTGTAATTAACAATACTTCAGACCAACATTGTAACGGTACAGAATTGTGAGCTACCCCAGTTTAATTTTATATTAATTCAAATCATCAATTCAGTCACTTTTAAAATTGCCAGACTTCACCTGTGAGGAGCCCCAGTACAGCAATGCACACAGTTAGCCTAAACAATTGCCCAGACGTATTGCGTAACTGCCCCAGCAGCAGGCTTTTTGTGAATCACAGTCTGCAGTTTGTCATCAGAGAGTGAACAGTAGTAAGCAGTATCGGACAGTAAAGTTTTGTGAATTTAAAACAGTGGCCTCGGGCTTACAAGATAGGCCGTTAAAACAAATTTGGCCTATCTTTTAAAGTATAATAAACATTAAAAGTGCATAAACAATAACGCGCGGCGGCCAACCTAAACGAGCTAAGTGTTCGAAAATTTATGTCGGCCGACAAAATAAAAAGAAATGTTATTCTAAAGTGGATTAAAATAATAGTGGCGCATCAACCTAATATGAAATAATCAATAACAGTACCATGGTTAAACAGTGTCAAAACTAATTTATGGTGTGTTAACCAGTGCATTCACAGCAGAGGTGCAAAACAGCGGAGTTCTTCAGATGTTAAGTATTAACTGAGTTTTAACCAATATTATTTTACCTTTTTCTCCAGAGTATAATTCAACATAAATAAATTGTAAATCTAAAATGTACATCAGAGATCTCGAAGTGGGGTTTAAATAGAACGATAAAATCAAAGAACGAATGTGTGTGAGTGTGTAGCTAAATCACATATTGGTTCATTGCTAAAAATAAATAGTTGTGGTATACCATAGTTGTCATAAGCTAGTTAATTAAGAAATATTCATTTTGTTACTTTGTTTGATTTTTACAAATTGTTACTCATTCAACGAGTATTTAATCTAACGAAAAGAAATAAGAAATTTAAATGTCATGAAAGAGAGATGAAGTAGTTATTTTGCATAATAAACCAGAGGCAATTTGTTTTAGCACAAACTGTGTATTTGATCTTTACCCCTTGTATCTCGAATAATCCTTTCTGCAGCCGTTTCGTCTGAACGACCCTGGAACCGAACCCGAAAGGTAAGAGTAAGATATAATATTTGATGTAAATTTATAAAGTTACATTGGCCCTGAACTAGGGACCCAAGTATTATATGTTTGCCGTAATTAATAAAGTTACAATGGCCCCCGTAACAGTGATGCGAGTATAGGGTTTATAACCTATATGCGCCAGACCTAATTAAGCTGCAGAACGGGTTATTTGGGAGTGGGGCGAAGTTGTAAATTGTAGATTGTGAAAGCAAAACTAGGCATAGTTATATATGTAAAAATAATATAAAACAAAATGGAAAACACTATTGATTTAACTAGCACTAGTGCTGGAAATCAAATAAAAACAGTAGTAACCGAAATGGTAGTAAATGAAAATATGTCAACTGAGTCGGCCAATAAAAACGATTCAGGTATTCAGATAGAGTCACTGTCAATCAGTGACAGTAATGCAAACGGACCTGTATTAATTAGTAAGGTGGGAGTAACTTCCACTCCTATTACAAATAAAACAAATACTAAAGAAAAAGAATGGTCAATGAATGATATATTCAACCTGGTACAAACTATGTCTGAGAACATGGTAAAAAATAGTGATTTTAATAACAAGTTTGATGTATTAAATAAACGACTTGATGTAAGTGACCATAAATTTGATGAAATCAAGAGCGATATTAATAAGATTAAATTACAAAACTGTAATATCGAGAAACGTATAAATGACATAGATGAGCGATGTAATGTTATTCTTGAACATGTAATTACAGTAAATGATAATTTAAAAAGTTTTGCAAGTAACAGTGGTAAAAGGATAACAGATAGTGAAGAAATTAATAGCGAGGTGAGTAATACCGATGATTATAACAATATGTTAAAAAGTAATACAGTAGATGATAGTGGTGAGAATGAGAGTTGAGGTTGATCAGGGATTGCTAGTTAGTGCCTATGATTTAGAAGGGGAGTATAGTGACAGTTTAAATGAAGAGAGTGTACAGAGGGTAGAATTTTCCCGTGATGTGGTTGTGGGTGAAGAAAATGCTTCACTAGTATTGTTGGAGGACAAAGGTTCCTCCTTAGTTTTTGTAAAAGACAAAAGGTCTTTAAATCATTTTTGTGTATCTGGTAAAGCCAGATGTTGTAATAATGTTGTGTTGCCCTCTGTATGGAGTGAGATTATGAAATGTTGTGGTGAGGAAAGTGATTATGAGAGAGAGAGAATGGTAGAAATATTTAAGGTAAAGAGAAATTATGAAGAGTTAATACAGAGTTTAAATAGTGAGAGAACTGGTAGAATTAAAAACATACCTTGTGTGACAAACAATGTGTATATTGATGACAAATATTTGCCTGTTAATGAACCTATAGTAGCAGAATATGGTAACAATAATGTAATGGTAATGACAAAAAACACTGACGGAGACTTTACAAATAATACTGATGTCGACTTGATTTATGATAAGATAATTTTGGGGGGTGGGGTAACCCTATAGATTATTGTTTTGGTACAATGGGAAAAATAAAATTTTATGGCCATAACACACCAACTAGCCATATGTTGTGTATCAATAAAAGTGAAAAGTTTCATATACCGAAAAGACTAATTTTTGACGATGGAGGTTGAATTAAAAAAGCAATGTATGGACATATTAAATACGTTAATATATGGTAATGACCTTGCTGAATTTAGGTATTGATGTGTGGTATATAAGAAAATTAGTACGGAAATCTGTAAATAAATGTGTTAATGTTAAATGTATTGTGTTAATAGTATTCTGTTAGAGTCGGGTTGCTTGAGAGTGCAGCCCTAAGTGGGTGGTAAACTCCATCTAAGGCTAAATACTACCACGAGACCGATAGAGTACAAGTACCGTGAGGGAAAGTTGAAAAGAACTTTGAAGAGAGAGTTCAACAGTACGTGAAACCGTTCAGGGGTAAACGGAAGAGACCCGAAAACACGCACGGGGAGATTCACGCCCTCCCGCGCGTCCAGGCCCCGCCGCGGCGAGACGGTCTCGTCAGCCCAGACTGGCGCAAGTCGGTTCGGCGCGCGACGGCGGCCGCGCGGGCGTTCCGGCCGCGGAGGGCCGCACTTCTCCACGACGACACGTCGCGACCCGTTGGGCGACGGTTTACGGCCCCGGCGGAAGTCCGGGCGGCCACGCGCCGCCCGGGCCCCAGGTGTCCCGGCCTAAACGCTCGACGGTAGCGAACGCAGGCGCAACGCCGCCTTTAAGGCGTCGGAGGCTCGGCGCGAGCCGGGGCGGCCCCGCGGTCGCGGACCCAGCGTCCGCATCCGCAGCCGTCCCGCTGTCGAGCTGCCGCAGGCCTCGGACGGACGGCGGCGCCGGTCAGCGATGCTTCAGCTTCGGGCACTCGTCCGACCCGTCTTGAAACACGGACCAAGGAGTCTAACATGTGCGCGAGTCATTGGGCTCGTACTAAACCCAAAGGCGAAGTGAAATCAAAGGCGGGCCCGCGAGGGCCCGCCCCAGACTAAGAGGGAGGATGGGCGTACCGTCCACGCGGCGGCGCCCCGCACTCCCGGGGCGTCCCGTTCTCCTAAGCCGAGGCGGGGCGCATCAAGAGCGTACACGTTGGGACCCGAAAGATGGTGAACTATGCCTGGCCAGGACGAAGCCAGGGGAAACCCTGGTGGAGGTCCGTAGCGATTCTGACGTGCAAATCGATCATCAAAGCTGGGTATAGGGGCGAAAGACTAATCGAACCATCTAGTAGCTGGTTCCTTCCGAAGTTTCCCTCAGGATAGCTGGCGTTCGGAGGGAGTCTCATGCGGTAAAGCGAATGATTAGAGGTATTGGGGCCGAAACGGCCTCAACCTATTCTCAAAATTTAAATGGGTGAGAACTCCGGCATGCTTGGACCTGCCTCCATGAAGCCGGAGCTTCGGATCCTTCAACGCCAAGTGGGCCAATTTTGGTAAGCAGAACTGGCGCTGTGGGATGAACCAAACGCCGAGTTAAGGCGCCTAAACGACGCTCATGGGAAACCATGAAAGGCGTTGGTTGCTTAAGACAGCAGGACGGTGGCCATGGAAGTCGGAATCCGCTAAGGAGTGTGTAACAACTCACCTGCCGAAGCAACTAGCCCTGAAAATGGATGGCGCTGTAGCATCGTGCCTATACTCGGCCGTCGGCGGCACAGAGGCCGGACCCTCGCGGGGTCCGGGCCCTTAGGCCCCGACGAGTAGGAAGGCGCGGCGGTGTGCGCAGAAGGGTCCGGGCGTGAGCCCGCCTGGAGCCGCCGCCGGCGCAGATCTTGGTGGTAGTAGCAATTACTCCAGCGAGGCCCTGGAGGACTGACGTGGAGAAGGGTTTCTTGTGAACAGCTGTTGCACAAGAGTCAGTCGATCCTAAGCCCTAGGAGACATCCGATGTCGATGGGCGCCGTAAGGCGGGCCGTAACAAGGCGAGCCGAGCCGGCGCCCCCTGGGCAAAAGGTAATCCGGAACCCGGCAGTGGAACCGTTCCGAAGCGGGCCCTCGCATGAGAGCTCGTCGGGGTAACCCAAACGAACCCGGAGAAGCCGACGGGAGGTCCGGAGAGAGTTTTCTTTTCTCTGTAAGCGGTCGGGAACCCTGGAATCCTCTAAGAGGGAGATAGGGTTTGGACCGCGAAGAGCACCGCAGTTGCAGCGGTGTCCGGATCTTCCCCTCGGACCTTGAAAATCCGGGGGAGGGCTACGCGGACAGTCCGCGCCGGATCGTACCCATATCCGCAGCAGGTCTCCAAGGTGAAGAGCCTCTAGTCGATAGAATAATGTAGGTAAGGGAAGTCGGCAACTCGGATCCGTACCTTCGGAAGAAGGGTTGGCTCTGAGGACCGGGGCGTGTCGGGCTTGGCGGGGAAGCGGGTCCGCGCCGCAGCGCCGGGCCTGGGCGAGGTGACCGGGGCCGTGCCGGGGGTTCACGCCCCCTGCGCGCCCGCGAACCGAGCTCGGTCCCGTGCCTCGGCCCTACCGCGGAACCGCCTTGCTGCGAGGCCGCCGGCTGTCGGTCGTCAAGATAGTGATACACGAATTTAAATTTAACGTCATGGAATATTTTCTCTAACAGTCTGCTACATACTGAACTTCCTTGTGATATTCCGAATGGTACTCTAGTAAATTGATATAGATTAAATGGGACAGCGAATGCAGTTAGGTGTTTTGATTCTTCAGCTAGTGGGATTTGGTAAAAAGCCTGGTTGAGGTCCATTATGGTGAAGATTTTCGCTTTGGTAAAATAATGGAATGCGCTGTGAATGTCGGGCAGTGGAATAGATTCAAATTCTGTACTCTTATTCAGCTGTCTATAATCTACGACTAGTCTATGTTTGTCAGTTCCTTTCAGTACTAGGAATGCAGGCGATGAGTATGGAGAAGTGGACGGTTCTATGACGTGTTGTTCTAGAAGTTTGTTGATTTGGTTTCTCATTATTTCCATCTTGGGCGGCGATAATTTGTATGGGTGCAGACGTATTACTTTGTTGTCGCTGAGATTTATTTTGTATTCAATGAGATTGGTCAATCCTAACTTGGGTGTGAGTACAGTAGAAAATTCTCTTATTAACTGTTGAATTCTTTGTCGCTCACTACCTTTTAAATGATTTAAACCAGATTCATGATGCCCCAGATGTGTAGCAGATGTTTCGCAATTCCCGCTGTTATTTAGCTCGGGATCGAACTGATATTTTCGAGTACGGTCAAATCTAAAGCAATATTGTTTAGCGTATATGTTGAGAATTAGGCCAGTTTTGCTTATAAAATCGGCACCTAATATTAAGTTTTGTCCTAATACTTCAGCTACTAGTAATGGAACATACCAAGTTAAAGTCTTTATTTTTAATTTGACTGTAATACTGTGTGATATAATTAGGTTTTGCTTATTCGTGGTAGCACACTTTATGTTCACGTTTTGGCTACGTCTAATAAGATTATGGTTAGCTAATACGGTGGCTATCTGTTGGCTGATAAGACTACGTGTAGATCCCGAATCAGTTAAACCGAGGGTATTAGTCGCTCCAAGGTCTATCTGTATGTAGGGTAATTGGCATATACTTGTTTTGCATGTACCAATAGAGTTGCACTTGTCAATAAATCTTGCTACGTAAGGGTCTATCCGTTTGTTTATTTTCTTTGGTTTCTTTCGTTGATCTGTGTGTATACCTTTCCTTTTGATGCTGCGGAAGACGCAGGGTTTTGGTTCTTCCTGCTTCACATGTTTTTTGACTGATAGGTTCTTTGTTGGTACTGTTTTTGTTTACATTGCTTACTAATGTGTCCGGACTTTCCACAGTTATAACATCTTCTTTCGTTATTGGCATCGCTCGCATGCTGTTGGGGTTTTTGTAGCTGGTTTGATGTATAGGGATAGTGCTGAGTTTTAGAATTTCTAATGAATCACTTATCGCTGTATGTTCGAGTATCGGACCCTAGGGGTAGGGATTCATTCCTGCATTGAGTCTGGGACATTAAGACGCGTCTGTTCTGATCTGAATACCAGACGTTGGATGAATGGATGCAACACAGTTCCAGATCTGTGAATATGGTGGGTCTCTTCATAAGTGCTAAGCGAGATCGCTCCTCGGGGGATAGTCCTACTAAGATAGTGTCTACTAGCTGTTGTTCACTCCAGTTGACTTATAGTAATAAGGCTGATTCCCTTATTTCAGACATATAATGAGCTAGTCTCTCGTACGCTCCTTGCACACGAAGTACGGAATTCCGCTTTAATTCTTCGTAGATACCGGTGGGGATGAAATGTCTTATCAGGGAGGTATGTAGTTCTTCTACTGTGTGATGATACCTTAGTGACTCTAACACACGATCTTTTAAAGGAGATCTACATTTGGGTAGAAGTACTTGTAAAATTTGGTCATCTTTTAGTTGTCGTAGATCCTTTATTTGTAACAGATACTTGATAAAGCCTAGGAGTTTAGTAATATTCAGCCCATCTGTGGTGGGGATTTCAGATAGAATCCATTCTACGGGGGTGAGTTATTTTTCCATAGAACTTGGTGCTGAAATTTAATTGCGACGTCATTACAGGGTTTTCCGCTGATTGGTTTGTCTGTAAAAGAGGTGGTAAATCGTAATTACTGGTAATATTCTCTAGTTCATTTGGAAGTGGAGCTGCGGTTACGGGAAGGGTATTCACTTGACTAACCTTTAACCAATCCTTACTGGGTTCTATAGTAGATTCCTGGAGAAATTGAAAATTTACAGCACTGGATTGCTGTTCTTGAGTAGGAGATCGAGTGGGGGAGATATTTAGTTTCGTCATCGCTTCTTCGATCTCTTCTCTTCTAAAAGATTCGGACCTTCTACGTAATTCGCGCATTATCTCAGGTAATTGTTGTAGAGCTTCTTCCGCGAATTTTTGCAAAAATACTCGGATGGCACGCGTGCGTTCGGGGTCTATGCTAACCTTACCTTCGGCCGATACTATATGACCTAAGAAAGAGAATTGGTTTACAGAGAAATTGACTTTACTGGGGTTGACAGTTAGTCCAGCGTTCTTTAACCTTGATAATACCTCACGCAAATGATGAATATGCTGATCCATCGATTCACTGTATACTACTATGTCGTCAAGATAGTGATACACGAATTTAAATTTAACGTCATGGAATATTTTCTCTAACAGTCTGCTACATACTGAACTTCCTTGTGATATTCCGAAGGGTACTCTAGTAAATTGATATTGATTAAATGGGACAGCGAATGCAGTTAGGTGTTTTGATTCTTCAGCTAGTGGGATTTGGTAAAAAGCCTGGTTGAGGTCCATTATAGTGAAGATTTTCGCTTTGGTAAAATAATGGAATGCGCTGTGAATGTCGGGCAGTGGAATAGATTCAAATTCTGTACTCTTATTCAGCTGTCTATAATCTACGACTAGTCTATGTTTGTCAGTTCCTTTCGGCACTAGGAATGCAGGCGATGAGTATGGAGAAGTGGACGGTTCTATGACGTGTTGTTCTAGAAGTTTGTTGATTTGGTTTCTCATTATTTCCATCTTGGGTGGCGATAATTTGTATGGGTGCAGACGTATTACTTTGTTGTCGCTGAGATTTATTTTGTATTCAATGAGATTGGTCAATCCTAACTTGGGTGTGAGTACAGTAGAAAATTCTCTTATTAACTGTTGAATTCTTTGTCGCTCACTACCTTTTAAATGATTTAAACCAGATTCATGATGTTCCAGATGCGTAGCAGATGTTTCGCAATTCCCGCTGTTATTTAGCTCGGAATCGAACTGATATTTTCGAGTACGGTCAAATTTAAAGCAATATTGTTTAGCGTATATGTTGAGAATTAGGCCAGTTTTGCTTATAAAATCGGCACCTAATATTAAGTTTTGTCCTAATACTTCAGCTACTAGTAGTGGAACATACCAAGTTAAATTCTTTATTTTTAATTTGACTGTAATACTGTGTGATATAATTAGGTTTTGCTTATTCGTGGTAGCACACTTTATGTTCACGTTTTGGCTACGTCTAATAAGATTATGGTTAGCTAATACGGTGGCTATCTGTTGGCTGATAAGACTACGTGTAGATCCCGAATCAATTAAACTGAGGGTATTAGTCGCTCCAAGGTCTATCTGTATGTAGGGTAATTGGCATATACTTGTTTTGCATGTACCAATAGAGTTGCACTTGTCAATAAATCTTGCTATGTAAGGGTCTATCCGTTTGTTTATTTTCTTTGGTTTCTTTCGTTGATCTGTGTGTATACCTTTCCTTTTGATGCTGCGGAAGACGCAGGGTTTTGGTTCTTCCTGCTTCACATGTTTTTTGACTGATAGGTTCTTTGTTGGTACTGTTTTTGTTTACATTGCTTACTAATGTGTCCGGACTTTCCACAGTTATAACATCTTCTTTCGTTATTGGCATCGCTCGCATGCTGTTGGGGTTTTTGTAGCTGGTTTGATGTATAGGGATAGTGCTGAGTTTTAGAATTTCTAATGAATCACTTATCGCTGTATGTTCGAGTATCGGACCCTAGGGGTAGGGATTCATTCCTGCATTGAGTCTGGGACATTAAGACGCGTCTGTTCTGATCTGAATACCAGACGTTGGATGAATGGATGCAACACAGTTCCAGATCTGTGAATGTGGTGGGTCTCTTCATAAGTGCTAAGCGAGATCGCTCCTTGGGGGATAGTCCTACTAAGATAGTGTCTACTAGCTGTTGTTCACTCCAGTTGACTTATAGTAATAAGGCTGATTCCCTTATTTCAGACATATAATGAACTAGTCTCTTGTACGCTCCTTGCACACGAAGTACGGAATTCCGCTTTAATTCTTCGTAGATACCGGTGGGGATGAAATGTCTTTATCAGGGAGGTATGTAGTTCTTCTACTGTGTGATGATACCTTAGTGACTCTAACACACGATCTTTTAAAGGAGATCTACATTTGGGTAGAAGTACTTGTAAAATTTGGTCATCTTTTAGTTGTCGTAGATTCTTTATTTGTAACGGATACTTGATAAAGCCTAGGAGTTTAGTAATATTCAGCCCATCTGTGGTGGGGATTTCAGATAGAATCCATTCTATGGGGGTGAGTTATTTTTCCATAGAACTCAGTGCTGAAATTTAATTGCGACGTAATTACAGGTTTTTCCGCTGATTGGTTTGTCTGTAAAAGAGGTGGTAAATCGTAATTACTGGTAATATTCTCTAGTTCATTTGGAAGTGGAGCTGCGGTTACGGGAAGGGTATTCACTTGACTAACCTTTAACCGATCCTTACTGGGTTCTATAGTAGATTCCTGAAGAAATTGAAAATTTACAGCACTGGATTGCTGTTCTTGAGTAGGAGATCGAGTGGGGGAGATATTTAGTTTCGTCATCGCTTCTTCGATCTCTTCTCTTCTAAAAGATTCGGACCTTCTACGTAATTCGCGCATTATCTCAGGTAATTGTTGTAGAGCTTCTTCCGCGAATTTTTGCACGTCTGGCGGAGTAACTTTAGCACCGGGCCAATTCAACAAATTGTTGATGCGGCGGGTCAGATGTTCTATTCTTTGTGTTGTTCTTAAAATTATCGCGGGGGATTTCTCATCTCGCAGGGTTTGTGCGATGGGGGTAAGCTCCCTATATTTATGATAGCATGTTTCCCTTTCACTCTCAAAGTCTACTACGCTTAAACGATTCAACAGTGAGGGTATGTCTGGTCTATTCTCGCGTAATGTTTTGCGCAGTTCCACTACCGTTACGTTAGAGTATGGGAGACCGCGTAACAAAGCTTCATAGCTCAATTCATCTTTAACAATAAGTCGGGGTTAAATTGAGCCTTTCTTACGACAGATGAGGTTACGAGAATCTCTTTTAAATCTTATGTACTACTTATGTTACTACGTATGTTAAAATATGTAACCTATTCTAAACACTATCATGAAATTTGAAGTCATTTAAATACATATATATATATATTTCAATCACTTTCTGCTACAGTCCGTTTCTTGATGTATATAATACTATAATACTTATAACTATTTTACCTCAAGATGTATTTTTTTTTTCCTTTAGGGACATGTTTCGGGAGATCCTGTTCTCCCATCTTCAACCTTCGCCATCTTGCTTCTGGTGCAGTATTTGTGTGTTGGCTTCTGGATGTTATTATGGTGGTTTGTTGGTCTTTGGTCCTTCAATGTTGCATTATTGTGTGTGGTTGTGGTATCTGTTTTTGTATTTTGTGTATTTTCGATGTTGAGTGCTTTGAATATTGTGTCATGTTTTGTATTGATTTGTATTTGTTCTGGTATTAAATACAATTCACAGAAGAAAAAGAAAAACATAACAAAATCAACTATTTAGACATAACCATCACAAGATACAACAAACACATACAATATGCAATATATAGAAAACCAACTTCCACTAACATCATTATACCTAACCATTCTGACCACCCACCACAACATAAAATGGCAGCATTTTATTCGTTATTTAACAGAATGTACAAAATACCCCTAAACAAACAAGAAACTGACAAAGAAAGAAATATAATATACCAAATTGGTTATGCAAATGGATATAATAAAAATACTATGATCAAAATAGAAAATAAAATCAAATACAAAATAAAAACTGAACAATTAAGAATTAATCAAACTGAACAACACATAAATAATAACAACAACAAAAAATGGGCCACATTCACATATATAAATAATAAAATGTCAAAACTAACAAAACTATTTAAAAACACAGATATAAAAATAGCATACAAAACTAATAAAAATAAATTACAAAATCTAAATAACTCACACAACAAAGATAATACAACAACCAACGGTATATACAAAATTGAATGCCAAGATTGTAATAAATGTTATATAGGACAAACAAAAAAACAGCTGAAAAAACGTTATTTTGAACACCTAAATGCATAAAAAAAACCAAACATATATAAATCCAATTTAGCCACACATGCAATAAACACAGGACATGAATTCCCAGACATAACCAATGTAACACTAATAAAACATATACCACACAAAGGCACCATAATGAACATTTGGGAAAATTTACAGATTTACAAACATAAAACACAAAACAAATTAATACCAGAACAAATACAAATCAATACAAAACATGACACAATATTCAAAGCACTCAACATCGAAAATACACAAAATACAAAAACAGATACCACAACCACACACAATAATGCAACATTGAAGGACCAAAGACCAACAAACCACCATAATAACATCCAGAAGCCAACACACAAATACTGCACCAGAAGCAAGATGGCGAAGGTTGAAGATGGGAGAACAGGATCTCCCGAAACATGTCCCTAAAGGAAAAAAAAATACATCTTGAGGTAAAATAGTTATAAGTATTATAGTAATATATATATATATATATATACTACTACTACTACTACTCTCCAGCACTACAGCCCATGGTGAGCCCTGGCTTCTGCTACGATCCGTCTCCACTCATCTCTGTCCATTGCCCTCAGTCTCCAGTTCCTAATGCCCATCTTTCTCAGATCTTCTTCCACATCCTGCTGCCATCTTCCTCGAGGCCTGCCTCTTCTTCTTTTGCCCAATATTGTTCCACTTAATACAGTTTTGGGCATCCTCGTAACATTCATACGGGATACGTGTCCCATCCATCTAATTCTAGCTGATTTTATGTGCCTCACCAGGGAACCAGTTTAATGGGCCCTTGTCAATTAAACTGGCTGCCATTGTATGTACTGATTACTTACACACAAATGAGGAACCTGTAAAGTTTAGGAGTTAGATTAAGGTTTCGTAAATTTACTCACTCTCTTGGGTGTAGCAAAGACATCTCTTTATTACAAATTTCAATGCAAGGTTTCTGATATATTAGGATGTTACTAAGATGTTAGCTACAACATTCATGATTCTTACTTAGTGATTAAATTCTGAACTAAACGCTTTCATTCTGCTTAATACATTCTTCTGATGAGCTCAAAATCATACAGCTGCATATTTAATAAAATACCACAGGTCCGGGCTTTAATTTTTATGATATTACAGATTATTTAGAACATTATGTAAACCATTTGAAGAATAGGTTCATTTACTTTTTACTTAGTTATACCTGTTTGCAGTTTCAGGCTACTATTATTTAGTAATATTAACTATCCATATTACTACGTTACAATTTACAGGATTGATATGAGTCTTCACGATAAATTTACTGTCTTTACTCTGGGGTTTTTAAAAGAAGTACAACCACAGAAGTTATCCTTCCATGTCACCTGGGTATTGGGTATATCCATAGCTGGTCCTCTTCTAGATCCTCTACGGCGGGGTTTTCTGGATGATTTTAGTTGCAGTTGTAGTGGTCCTCCATTAAATCTGTTGACTCTAAGTGTGTTGTTTATTCATGATGCTCGGTCTCTGGATACATGGTGCTTGTAGTGAGTTGTTGTTGATTTATTTCAGAAGGTCATTTTCACTATTCACATATATGTTTGACTGCACTACTGTTACATTATGATTGAGTATTGTACATACTGTAATTGTTATACACTTTCTTAAAGAGATGTCATGGCTACACTGTTTATATATTTATATTTTTACTTCCTTTCACTACATATTTACGCTCTCCTCTACCTATTTCTCTTTTTACAAAAGCACCTATTTAGTTCTACATAGTTTGGTAATATAACATTTATTTCTTCTCGTAACACATGGCTAAGCAGTTGCCTCGGCCGCGATTCAGAGACGAATGGGGTAGGTTTAGGGGCTGTGAGAAGTGATTTAGCGTAGTTTACACATCGAGAGAAAAGTAGTTCTTTCTGATTATTATTATTTTACCTTTAGTTAGCTACTATTAATTATACTACAGCTTCTTTATTTTCATCTGTATTTTATCCACGTCTTTTAGAGATAATTACAATGATTATTTTAATTAGCGTAACAACTGGAAATTTGCGTGTCAGTACTAGTTTTTCACATGTTTGTACCGGTTATTTGCTACAAAGGGGAGGGTGGATTATTTTATCATGGGTTATTTTGAACAAAAAAATTTTTTGTTTTGTGCTATTTAAAATTTGTTTTAAATCGTCACAGTTGATATATGAAAAAAAAGTTCTTGATTAAAGAAAGGCCCCACGTTGTGGACATCAATTTGTAATATAAATGATTACAAATAAAATTAAAATATATGATACTGAGAATGGTTGGTTGTTGTATTTTAAATTCAATTTTTTAGTCCTCACTTTGTGGAAGTCAATTTGTAATGTCCAATTACAAATAAAATTAAAATTTACAAATACTTTATGAATACTGGTTGTTGTTGTTTTACACTTTTAAATTGTTATACGAGTTACTCCTTTATGTTGTTGAATCAATTTGTAATGTAATTATAAATGATTAAAGTATACAGTTGATGAATAAGAATTATGTTTCTGTTGATAAACAATTAAACTCTCACTGAGTTTAATTTTAACGATAAAAATTATTAAATGCTCACTGAATTGTGTTTAAATTTATACCTTTACTGGTTGATTGGTACCTGTAGCATTCCAGTTTTAAGGTTGTTTTTCATGAATTAATATAGTGAATGTTTTAACTAATTAAAATACTTTTAATTCCTTTCTGTATTTTGATGGTTTTCACTTTTTACCTACTTTAATTCAAATCGCACATGGTAACCGGGCAATAGGTGTTACCAACTTATTCTTCGAATGTTTATTATTACACTGATATTTCAATACTGATAAAAAAATGTCAAGTATTCATAATAATTTCATACACAATTAATTCTCTTCAAATTCTTTTATTCTGGTTTATATTCGAATCATTTCCTTTTAATATAAAATAACTTTCCTTTAAAACAATGGTCCAGGCTTGTTGAAATTTTCCCTCAGTCAGTTGGCAATATGATTGTTAAGACACACCCAAATTATAAATAAATTAATGAAATAAAAACTGCCAGAACCTTACCTGCGAACTTTTCTCGCTGACTTACCTTTTTATAAATTCCAGTCAGAAGTTCAGAGTCGCCACCAATATCTTTGAAGGACAGATATGGAAACCTTTATACTCTACTTTAATTGAAACGGGATAATTTTGCAATCTGACTTCCCCCCAATTCAGAAGATTCCCGGAAACGTTAGACGAATTATTCAGCACAGAATAGGAAATGGTTCACGGCGAAATAACTACAACTAACACATGGTTATATTGAAAACAAACCTTATTTATTATACCATTAATTATTTTTCTTTATATTTGTATTTTTTAATAATTCTATTCCAATAATTTTTTATGGACTACTACTAAATCTTTCTATTTGAACCAGTACCCTTTATAACACACACACACACACACACACACACACACACACACACACACACACACACACACACACACACACACACACACACACACACACACACACACACACACACACACACACACACACACACACACACACACACACACACACACACACACACACACACACACACACACACACACACACACACACATTCGATTTACATTTATTTCTGATAATCCCCCATTTAATTAACGAGCTCTTTAATTTAAATATCCCACCCTTTTGGCCACTATATATATTCACGGTACTTAACTGTCCGTCCACGCTATCCAAAATGTTTCCGCTGACTTTCCGTTCACTTTCAGTCTAGCTTTCACTGACACTGTTCTAATGCTTCACATTTACATATTATTTAAATTCCACTGACACTATTTCTTCCTTCTGTTCTTCTCCGTAACTTTTATATATTTCGGTAGACCTTGGCTACTCGATTCACGTCGGTCTAACGAAATTCCGAGGCTGTGTTACATTTATGGCTGTACTGTTTTAGTAGTTGTAGCGAACTGCCCTGCTCTGCGACTACTGACTGTGAGTGTGCGTTGGTTGCCTAACCGCCCAGGTGTTAGGCGTCGCCGCCAACGTGTATTCTGTATTGTTTTGTTCCCATCACAGGTTCGGCGCTGGAATGTATGTAGGTGCTTTATATCGTGTGACCTTTGGCCGAGCCATGCGCTCGTCCGCGGGAGTCCGCACCCTTGCTGATAGTCTGCATTCCCGTACTATGCTGTGCCTTACATGGAGCTACAGTCGGTTACCAAAAATATACTCTTGTTAAATAAAACTTTTGATTGTATATGCTCATCGGTTTGTACCGTTTCAATACCCCCCCCAATGAGAGGTTTTCTGTCGAAACAGAAAAACTCTCATTGCCTAAAAGGACCTAAGAGGACCAGCTAGGATTTGGCGCCAACAACCCCCCTTAATTCCTTACTAAAATCATGGGTAACTTACCCCCCTAGTCTGGTGACTGCGGCCGCACCTGCACGACTCTACTGGACTTCTCTGTTTGAGATTCCAACACCGCAAAGTCGGACATGCACCCGCCACAGTATCACCAAACTCTGTAACATTCAATAAAAATATCAATTACTGGCTTTTCAACATACCACATCGTTAACTGACTCGTTTCCCCTTAGTTGTACTGGTTCGCCTTTTAGCAAAGTACTGGTTGTATCTCAATGTTTTCTATTTACAATATACACTACATATACTGTACTTATATTCAGTTAAACATTTAAAGTTTCACATATATGGTAAACACAATTCAACGTAATATAAACATCTCAATTTTCATGAAATTACCAACATTACACAACTTTTAATTCCAAATTTCAATTTAAATCTCCCAATTATTTTATCATTTATTTTACCATTAAATTCTCCAAAAATTCAAATTTATTATCAACATTCATTTTACATCACATCTCGTTTATTATTATATTTCAACTATGATTTTCTGTTTAACATTTTCATCATTAATTGGTTTGGGTGATTTTCAGTTATTCATAATGATTCGATTTATTGAATGGGTATTACAATATACCTTACCCCCTTCTTTCTTCTAACAATCACTAACAGATTTACATAGGGTGATACCAATCTCTCAAAAATATTTACCTCCATTAACTTCTCTAACTCAACTTAAATCCTCCTCCTCTTATTACTAAATACCTGATACCCTCTTTGTACTTAGGATGTATGTTCCTTACCGGCAATTCCATTCATACCCTCTTGCCCTCCACGAAATATCGGCAAGCACTCTTCGACCCTTCACAATTACCTGCCCCAACGACGCACGTTGATCACTCCCTACAACATCACCCTCACTACAAAAAACACCATAACCCATTTACTCTCCAATTACATTACTCTCATTACTCTACGTATATGCACTATCGCTACCGTGTCCCTACTACTGACCCTTTTCTGTATTACTTATATTCCAAAAATCTTATTTCGTCTGATACCCATTTAAAATTGACCTTGACAGACTTAACTGCCTAATTGAAATAATTATTATCACCCAAACTCTCTCTTTTACAACATTTTTCATTAATTTAATCATTGAAAATTACATTAGAAAATTCATAATTACCTCAAATAAATTTAATTTAAAACCTTTGAAACTCATTTAAAACTTATTATTAGAACATTTTACTTTACTTCATAGTCATTATCAAATTTATACTTACATAACATCACTCAAATGAATCAACACATGATTCCTGTCATAGACACAAAATTATAAACATTCATTACAACAAATATCCCGTACAACCACATGTACCTTCTGAAACATTTTAACAACCATATGACTCAACCAACTAAACACATTTTACATTTATTCATCTGCTATTTATTTCAAAGTTCAAATCTTAGACACATCATTTAAATTCATTATCAAAATTTATCTCTACCTCATTTAAATCAATTATGTAATTAATTCATCTCAAATTATTTAATTCAATCAATTATTTAAAACAAGTTATTTTAATTACTTTACTCCAAAACAATTACAATTCATTTATTACAAACTCATTATTTATTTAGTCCGCCAAAATATTATTATTAAATCAATTTCTACTACATACACATATTGTTTACATAAAATACATTTTACAACACAAATACAATTAATTTCACTATAAATTTATTTACAATTTCTTGTCATTTCTCTGTTTACCACACCTCATTTCATAAGTTAGCAAGGTCATCACCATAAACTAAAATAATTAAAATGTCCATTCACTGATTTTTTATTTAACCCCCATCATCATACAATAGTCTGATGTATTTATAACACAACTCATTCTTATCGACATACCTTATATTATAATTATTATTGTAATGACTACTTTCGTTAATTATATTAACATAGTAATTAACCACATATTTGTCTCCTATTAATTCATAAAACCCGTCTACTTTGGTATTTTTTGTCCAGTCTCCATCAGTATTTTTGGTCAACATAAGGTAATTTATGTTATCATATTCTTCTACTATATCCATAACCGTACAAGGTAAGTGTTTATCATCTACATCGGTATCATCAAAATCATCCATCTTTATTTCGCAAGGTAAGTCAATTTTCTCACCTCTCTCAATATCTAAACTCTGCACTAACATTTCATAACCTCTATTAATCTCAAAAATCTCTCTCTCTCTCTCTCATCACAATACCTCTCACAACCCCACTGACCTATTTCATACCACGCAAAGGGCAACACAAAATCACTAAAATACTTCCTGGCTTTACCAGGTACATTAGGTACCACAAAAACTTAAGGGACCATTTGGAGAGACCATGTCTCCCACATAACCTCTGGAGGAACCTTCGTCCTCATAAAACACATGTGGAGTCTTTACTCCAGTTATACCACAGGGAAGATTTGCCCTCTGCCCTCCATACTCACCTAACTTCTCTTCACGCTCTCTCTCAATCTCATTAACAGCTACTACCTCACCACTAATTTCTACTCCTACTAAACTCTCATTGTCACTATCATTATTCAATGTATCATTCTCTGATAC
Source organism: Magicicada septendecula (assembly GCA_034769895.1). Taxonomy (NCBI): domain Eukaryota; kingdom Metazoa; phylum Arthropoda; class Insecta; order Hemiptera; family Cicadidae; genus Magicicada; species Magicicada septendecula. Next base: position 327,318,701 of record CM068373.1, read on the forward strand.
CACATTTTAAATTACATCACCATTTTTAATTATATCATTATCAGACTCACTACCGTAATTACCACTTACCTTGTTAGTAATTATTTCTTCACTATTTTGTGTCATCATATCACCATCATTATTTTTGATATCATTACAACCACTTACCTGTTTTGATTCATCTGTATTCTCTTTTACTCGATATCTATCTCCTTCCCACTTCTCGTCTTGTTTATTAATAACCTCCTTTAGTTTATGAAAACCCTTATTCATCATTTCCCTCCTTTCATCTAATACTGTGTGTAACTCGTCAAAACCCTTATTCATCATTTTTTCCCTTTCATCCAATTTTGTGTTTAACTCGTCAAAATGTTTATTCATCCTATCATACATTGTTTTCAAAAGATTCATCACATCAGCCATTGAACGCCCTTTTTCTTCGGTTTCTCTTACATCAGCCATGCTTATGCAATTTTTTATATAATACCCTTTATATAAAACTACAACCCCTCTATTGCTCAATAATTATACACATAAAATCGTTAGTATTACGTGGAAGTAAACCCAACATTTATGCTACCAAAACATAACCTAATTTACACAACGTAATTATATACTATAATTCTTCACACATACGCCGTTACCCAAATCCTATTTTCTGTGCTTAAAATAGGTCTACCTCGTATAAAGTTATACTCGGAACCTGGCAGGGTCGCCAATTGTTAAGAAACACCCAAATTATAAATAAATTAATGAAATAAAAACTGCCAGAACCTTACCTGCGAACTTTTCTCGCTGACTTACCTTTTTATAAATTCCAATCAGAAGTTCAGAGTCGCCACCAATATCTTTGAAGGACAGATATGGAAACCTTTATACTCTACCTTAATTGAAATGGGATAATTTTGCAATCTGACTTCCCCCCAATTCAGAAGATTCCTGGAAACGTTAGACAAATTTTTCAGCACAGAATAGGAAATGGGTCACGGCGAAATAACTACAACTAACACATGGTTATATTGAAAACAAACCTTATTTATTATACCATTAATTATTTTTCTTTATATTTGTATTTTTTAATAATTCTATTCCAATAATTTTTTATGGACTACTACTAAATCTTTCTATTCACACACACACACACACACACACACACACACACACACACACACACACACACACACACACACACACACACACACACACACACACACACACACACACACACACACACACACACACACACACACACACACACACACACACACACACACACACACACACACACACACACACACACACACACACACACACACACACATTCGATTTACATTTATTTCTGATAATCCCCCATTTAATTAACAAGCTCTTTAATTTAAATATCCCACCCTTTTGGCCAATATATATATTCATGGTACTTAACTGTCCACGCTATCCAAAATGGTTCCGCCGACTTTCCGTTCACTTTCAGTCTAGCTTTCACTGACACTGTTCTAATGCTTCACATTTACATATTATTTAAATTCCACTGACACTATTTCTTCCTTCTGTTCTTCTCCGTCACTTTTATATATTTCGGTAGACCTTGGCTACTCGATTCACGTCGGTCTAACGAAATTCCGAGGCTGCGTTACATTTATGGCTGTACTGTTTTAGTAGTTGTGGTGAACTGCCCTGCTCTGCGACGACTGACTGTGTGTGTGCGTTGGTTGCCTAACCGCCCAGGTGTTAGGCGTTGCCGCCAACGTGTATTCTGTATTGTTTTGTTCCCATCACAGGTTCGGCGCTGGAATGTATGTAGGTGCTTTATATCGTGTGACCGTTGGCCGAGCCGTGCGCTTCTCCGCGGGAGTCCGCACCCTTGCTGATAGTCTGCATTCCCGTACTATGCTGTGCCTTACACGGAGCTACAGTCGGTTACCAAAAATATACTCTTGTTAAATAAAACTTTTGATTGTATACGCTCATCGGTTTGTACTGTTACATGATCTTCGATCACGCCTAGCCTACAGGTTTTACGTTATTTATATATAAACTCGGGTTCTTTTGACTAAAATAATTAACTATGAAAATGCCTTTTATGAAGTACAAAACCTCACAATATAAGAGTGACTACAATAGAACAAAACAAAATCTTATGTCTAGAATAACAATGAGTTTGTATTTGCTGAACGAGGTCGGTTTTTAGGTTAACCTATTCCAAGAGGTTATACAACTTATAACATTAAAAAAAAAGAAATAATGGTTTATACATGAAAAATTATAACATTACTAGTGTTTTTTGTTTAGTGGTAGTGAAATAAATAGTTTTCAAGTGTACACAAAGTTATAGTGGTATTATGATAATTAGATATAAATCGTTTTTAATTTTGATTATTCACACTATACTTTCCTTTTTATTTTTTTAAAACACACTATTATTCACTGTGAATCTATTATTATTTCACTTTACTCTGCTTTTGCTAGTATTCACTCTCGCCACACTGGTTTCACTTTTTCTTGGTATGTTTCGATGTTTACGTTCACCTAACATAGCCAATGTTCGACACTGATGTTAAGTTCGTGATAACTGCCGCATAGGAGAGACGTTCTTTACTCGATGAAATACAACACTAGCCTCCTTGGCGTGGCATCACTTTTTGAGTTTGATCGCGTGGGTTTTTGAGTTCATATAGCTCTGTTGGCGTCAGAGTTTGGGGTCATACACATGTAAATGCAAAATTCCTATTGTTCGATATCTAACCCATTGTCACGGGTAGCATCACCTCCCTGAGACCAAAATTATTAAAAATTCTTAAAATTAACATAATTTCTTTATGCTAAGTACAATTGTATAGATTTTATTACCATTGAATTGCTTTTTTTCTTCTGATAATTTTAAGATCTTACATAATATGTTTCCATGCAGTAATTCCCAAATTAACAATTTTAACGTTTGGCCTATGCTAATAAACTGTGTTTAAAATTTACTTTTTTTTTGTTACATTATTAGTTTTCTTTGTTATACATATAATTTCAGGTTACTAACAAACATTTTAATGTTAGTAATTACAATTATTAACCTTAACTTTCTATAAAACCCTGGTTTGTACAATAGGCCTCAGAATGTCTTGTGTACATTGGACTATTCTTTGTTTTTGACAATATAATTGCTTAATTCTAGTAGCAATTAACATATTTTCTTTACTCATGATAGACCATGTGATCTATTATTGGATATAGCATGATCTATTATAATATCTAGACATTGTAATGTCCATGCCTACCTTCTACAGTAGATTTAGGCTTTGTGTCCAAGTTAATCTCTTATTAATTACATTATTACTAGTACATAACAAACATTTAAAATTACTCATACCTTAATCTAGTAACAAATATTATTTCTTCTTCTGGTACTGATCACCTCTTTATATAGTACTCTATAAATCACTGAGAAGACAAAGTAAATTTTATAATTGTTCAATTTGCAGGATGTATTCCTAGTTATAAATTCTGTCGTAAAAGGAGAACTGCATGTAAAAGAAGAAATCATTGAAGAAGAGAATGAACAGTTTGTTGATCAGGTATTATACATAGTTATAAATTTGTTTATAGTAAGCATTTATTGTTATAATGAACAGCATTGTTGTATCATGGCACATCCATGATAATTTCTTAACAACATTCTCTTAGCCACTCAGAAAATCAAGTCATACCTTTCCAACAGACAAAATTGACTTTCCTTTTTGTTTTGTTTACATGACTGTAATTAACAATACTGCAGACCAACACGTTGCTTTACAGCTGTTCATGAGCTTACAGCATCCCACAACCGAACAGTCAGCCTGGGTACTCTAGTCTCTGCCTTCCTCTGCAGTACTTTCCACTCACTGGGCACCCATCAGCAAAGTCATTACTGGGTCTCAACCAATAGTGACCCACCACACTGTCTCATCTTCACAAACCTCTCCAGTCACCCATTGTTTCCAGAACCTGTTCATTTTTGTTTTCTAATTACTTTGTCCATCCAATATATTTTTAATATTCTCCTACAGCAGCAGTTTTCAAATGTTGTGGTTGTGTCTTTCACTTTTCCCTATTGTCTAGGTTTCACATGCAGCTTCTATAGTAGCATGCTGCAAACATATAATTTGAGGAATTTCTTAATTTAGAATCCAGTATTTGACAGTACCAAATTTGATTTTCCATTTGGCCTGTGCTCTGACACTTTTTCCTCTCAGTTATCTTCACCAGTTTTAATATTTAGCTATTTTGTTCCTGATTTTCTGCGAGTAGAAACCATACCATCAGTAATTCATAACTCTTAACATCAGTAACTCTTAACTGTTATACTCTCCATGAAATGTTATTATGGTCTTGAACATCTTTATGGTTTCTTTACAGCCTCTTATAAAGCATTCCCATATAATGGTAATGAATTTGTATAAAAGTAAATTTTAATTCCTTGTTATTTGTAGGATGTTTTAACGGTCAGTGTAAAGAAAGAAGCAGATTCAGAGGAGGCTGAGACTGAACAGTTAATGTGCATAACCATTATTTAGCCCATAGCTAATGTGTTAGGTTGTTCCGTGTCATGTAACACTAGAGATTTGGATCACATTCGTTTGTAGATATGTAATTAAAAATCAACAGAATACACAAACTGTATCATAGTGTTGTATACATATAAACTACTTGAGATTAAGTAAGTAAAATCACACACTCGTGCGAGCGCGTGCGTGCACACACACCATTTAGGCACAGAGTATGGATTGTTATTGCAAAAATTGATAGGTGATTCAATATACTTCATATTTAGTACTTATCACTTCTTCATATAGTACTCTATAAATCACTGAGAAGACAAAGTAAATTTTATAATTGTTCAATTTGCAGGATGTATTCCCAGTTATAAATTCTGTCGTAAAAGGAGAACTGCATGTAAAAGAACAAATCATCATAGAAGAGAATGAACAGTTTGTTGATCAGGTATTATACATAGTTATAAATTTGTTTATAGTAACAAGCATTTATTATTATAAAGAACGACATTGTTGTATCATGGCACATCCATGTTAATCTCTTAACAACATTCTCTTAGCCACTCAGAAAATCAAGTCATACCTTTCCAACAGACAAAATTGACTTTACTTTTTTTTTGTTTACATGACTGTAATTAACAATACTGCAGACTAACATGTTGCTTACAGCTGTTCATGAGGCAAATGTGGTGTCACCAGATGTGTCTGACATGTTTCTCAGACTCTTCGTATCTTCTTCTTCTTTGACTCTTCCTGAACCACTTACTTTATCTGTAAGAGCTTTCAGCGTCCCACAACCGGACAGTCAACCTGGGTATGCTAGTCTCTGCCTTCCTCTGTAGTACTTTCCACCCACTGGGCGCCCATCAGCAAAGACATTACTGGGTCTCAACCAATTGTGACCCACCACGCTGTCTCAACTTCACAAACCTCTCCATTCACCCATTGTTTCCAGAACCTGTTCATTTATGTTTTCTAATTACTTGTCCATCCAGTATATTTTTAATATTCTCCTACAGCAGCAGTTTTCAAATGCTGTGGTTATGTCTTTCACTTTTCCCTATTGTCTAGTTTTCACATGTAGCTTCTATAATAGCATGCTGCAAACATATAATTTGAGGAATTTCTTCTTAATTTAGAATCCAATATTTGACAGTAGCAGTTTTAATATTACCTTTACCAATTTTAATATTTACCTATTTTTGTTCCTGATTCTCCTCTTCCCCCTAATAATTTTTTAATATTCATTAGTGTTCTCAATTTACCTTGTTTTCTGTGAGTAGAAAAAATTCCATCAGTAACTCTTAACTCGTAACATCAGTAACTCTTAACTCTTATACTCTCCATGAAATGTTATTACGGTCTTGAACATCTTTATGGTTTCCTTTACAGCCTCTTATAAAGCATTCTCGTATAATGGTAATGAATTTGTATAAAAGTAAATTTTAATTCCATGTTTTTTGTAGGATGTTTTAACAGTCAGTGTAAAGAAAGAAGCAGATCCAAAAGATGCTGAGACTGAACAGGTTATGTGCATAACCAATAGCTGCTAAGGTGTTAGGTTGTTCCGTCTCATGTACCACTTGAGATTTGGGTCACATTCGTTTGTAGATATGTAATTAAAAATCAACAATACACAAACTGTATCATAGTGTTGTATACATATAAACTACTTGAGATTAAGTACGTAAAATCACACACTCGTGCGAGCACGTGCGCGCATACACCATGTAGGTACAGAGTATGGATATTTATTGCAAAAATTGATAGGTGATTCTATATATTTCATATTTAGTACTGATCACCTCTTTATATAGTACTCTATAAATCACTGAGAAGACAAAGTAAATTTTATAATTGTTCAATTTGCAGGATGTATTCCTAGTTATAAATTCTGTCATAAAAGGAGAACTGTATGTAAAAGAAGAAATCATTGAAGAAGAGAATGAACAGTTTGTTGATCAGGTATTATACATAGTTATAAATTTGTTTATAGTAAGCATTTATTGTTATAATGAACAGCATTGTTGTATCATGGCACATCCATGGTAATCTGTTAACAACATTCTCTTAGCCACTCAGAAACTCAAGTCATACCTTTCCAACAGACAAAATTGACTTTCCTTTTTTATTGGTTACATGACTGTAATTAACAATACTGCAGACTAACATGTTGCTTACAGCTGTTCATGAGGCAAATGTGGTGTCACCAGATGTGTCTGACATGTTTCTCAGACTCTTCGTATCTTCTTCTTCTTTGACTCTTCCTGAACCACTTACTTTATCTGTAAGAGCTTTCAGCGTTCCACAACCGGACAGTCAACCTGGGTATGCTAGTCTCTGCCTTCCTCTGTAGTACTTTCCACAGTTGATATATGAAAAAAAAGTTCTTGATTAAAGAAAGGCCCCACGTTGTGGACATCAATTTGTAATATAAATGATTACAAATAAAATTAAAATATATGATACTGAGAATGGTTGGTTGTTGTATTTTAAATTCAATTTTTTAGTCCTCACTTTGTGGAAGTCAATTTGTAATGTCCAATTACAAATAAAATTAAAATTTACAAATACTTTATGAATACTGGTTGTTGTTGTTTTACACTTTTAAATTGTTATACGAGTTACTCCTTTACGTTGTTGAATCAATTTGTAATGTAATTATAAATGATTAAAGTATACAGTTGATGAATAAGAATTATGTTTCTGTTGATAAACAATTAAACTCTCACTGAGTTTAATTTTAACGATAAAAATTATTAAATGCTCACTGAATTGTGTTTAAATTTATACCTTTACTGGTTGATTGGTACCTGTAGCATTCCAGTTTTAAGGTTGTTTTTCATGAATTAATATAGTGAATGTTTTAACTAATTAAAATACTTTTAATTCCTTTCTGTATTTTGATGGTTTTCACTTTTTACCTACTTTAATTCAAATCGCACATGGTAACCGGGCAATAGGTGTTACCAACTTATTCTTCGAATGTTTATTATTACACTGATATTTCAATACTGATAAAAAAATGTCAAGTATTCATAATAATTTCATACACAATTAATTCTCTTCAAATTCTTTTATTCTGGTTTATATTCGAATCATTTCCTTTTAATATAAAATAACTTTCCTTTAAAACAATGGTCCAGGCTTGTTGAAATTTTCCCTCAGTCAGTTGGCAATATGATTGTTAAGAAACACTCAAATTATAAATAAATTAATGAAATAAAAACTGCCAGAACCTTACCTGCGAACTTTTCTCGCTGACTTACCTTTTATAAATTCCAGTCAGAAGTTCAGAGTCGCCACCAATATCTTTGAAGGACAGATATGAAAACCTTTATACTCTACTTTAATTGAAACGGGATAATTTTGCAATCTGACTTCCCCCCAATTCAGAAGATTCCCGGAAACGTTAGACGAATTATTCAGCACAGAATAGGAAATGGTTCACGGCGAAATAACTACAACTAACACATGGTTATATTGAAAACAAACCTTATTTATTATACCATTAATTATTTTTCTTTATATTTGTATTTTTTAATAATTCTATTCCAATAATTTTTTATGGACTACTACTAAATCTTTCTATTTGAACCAGTACCCTTTATAACACACACACACACACACACACACACACACACACACACACACACACACACACACACACACACACACACACACACACACACACACACACACACACACACACACACACACACACACACACACACACACACACACACACACACACACACACACACACACACACACACACACACACACACACACACACACACACACACACACACACACACACACACACACACACACACACACACACACATTCGATTTACATTTATTTCTGATAATCCCCCATTTAATTAACGAGCTCTTTAATTTAAATATCCCACCCTTTTGGCCACTATATATATTCACGGTACTTAACTGTCCGTCCACGCTATCCAAAATGTTTCCGCTGACTTTCCGTTCACTTTCAGTCTAGCTTTCACTGACACTGTTCTAATGCTTCACATTTACATATTATTTAAATTCCACTGACACTATTTCTTCCTTCTGTTCTTCTCCGTAACTTTTATATATTTCGGTAGACCTTGGCTACTCGATTCACGTCGGTCTAACGAAATTCCGAGGCTGTGTTACATTTACGGCTGTACTGTTTTAGTAGTTGTAGCGAACTGCCCTGCTCTGCGACGACTGACTGTGAGTGTGCGTTGGTTGCCTAACCGCCCAGGTGTTAGGCGTCGCCGCCAACGTGTATTCTGTATTGTTTTGTTCCCATCACAGGTTCGGCGCTGGAATGTATGTAGGTGCTTTATATCGTGTGACCTTTGGCCGAGCCATGCGCTCGTCCGCGGGAGTCCGCACCCTTGCTGATAGTCTGCATTCCCGTACTATGCTGTGCCTTACATGGAGCTACAGTCGGTTACCAAAAATATACTCTTGTTAAATAAAACTTTTGATTGTATATGCTCATCGGTTTGTACCGTTTCAATACCCCCCCAATGAGAGGTTTTCTGTCGAAACAGAAAAACTCTCATTGCCTAAAAGGACCTAAGAGGACCAGCTAGGATTTGGCGCCAACAACCCCCCTTAATTCCTTACTAAAATCATGGGTAACTTACCCCCCTAGTCTGGTGACTGCGGCCGCACCTGCACGACTCTACTGGACTTCTCTGTTTGAGATTCCAACACCGCAAAGTCGGACATGCACCCGCCACAGTATCACCAAACTCTGTAACATTCAATAAAAATATCAATTACTGGCTTTTCAACATACCACATTGTTAACTGACTCGTTTCCCCTTAGTTGTACTGGTTCGCCTTTTAGCAAAGTACTGGTTGTATCTCAATGTTTTCTATTTACAATATACACTACATATACTGTACTTATATTCAGTTAAACATTTAAAGTTTCACATATATGGTAAACACAATTCAACGTAATATAAACATCTCAATTTTCATGAAATTACCAACATTACACAACTTTTAATTCCAAATTTCAATTTAAATCTCCCAATTATTTTATCATTTATTTTACCATTAAATTCTCCAAAAATTCAAATTTATTATCAACATTCATTTTACATCACATCTCGTTTATTATTATATTTCAACTATGATTTTCTGTTTAACATTTTCATCATTAATTGGTTTGGGTGATTTTCAGTTATTCATAATGATTCGATTTATTGAATGGGTATTACAATATACCTTACCCCCTTCTTTCTTCTAACAATCACTAACAGATTTACATAGGGTGATACCAATCTCTCAAAAATATTTACCTCCATTAACTTCTCTAACTCAACTTAAATCCTCCTCCTCTTATTACTAAATACCTGATACCCTCTTTGTACTTAGGATGTATGTTCCTTACCGGCAATTCCATTCATACCCTCTTGCCCTCCACCAAATATCGGCAAGCACTCTTCGACCCTTCACAATTACCTGCCCCAACGACGCACGTTGATCACTCCCTACAACATCACCCTCACTACAAAAAACACCATAACCCATTTACTCTCCAATTACATTACTCTCATTACTCTACGTATATGCACTATCGCTACCGTGTCCCTACTACTGACCCTTTTCTGTATTACTTATATTCCAAAAATCTTATTTCGTCTGATACCCATTTAAAATTGACCTTGACAGACTTAACTGCCTAATTGAAATAATTATTATCACCCAAACTCTCTCTTTTACAACATTTTTCATTAATTTAATCATTGAAAATTACATTAGAAAATTCATAATTACCTCAAATAAATTTAATTTAAAACCTTTGAAACTCATTTAAAACTTATTATTAGAACATTTTACTTTACTTCATAGTCATTATCAAATTTATACTTACATAACATCACTCAAATGAATCAACACATGTTTCCTGTCATAGACACAAAATTATAAACATTCATTACAACAAATATCCCGTACAACCACATGTACCTTCTGAAACATTTTAACAACCATATGACTCAACCAACTAAACACATTTTACATTTATTCATCTGCTATTTATTTCAAAGTTCAAATCTTAGACACATCATTTAAATTCATTATCAAAATTTATTTCTACCTCATTTAAATCAATTATGTAATTAATTCATCTCAAATTATTTAATTCAATCAATTATTTAAAACAAGTTATTTTAATTACTTTACTCCAAAACAATTACAATTCATTTATTACAAACTCATTATTTATTTAGTCCGCCAAAATATTATTATTAAATCAATTTCTACTACATACACATATTGTTTACATAAAATACATTTTACAACACAAATACAATTAATTTCACTATAAATTTATTTACAATTTCTTGTCATTTCTCTGTTTACCACACCTCATTTCATAAGTTAGCAAGGTCATCACCATAAACTAAAATAATTAAAATGTCCATTCACTGATTTTTTATTTAACCCCCATCATCATACAATAGTCTGATGTATTTATAACACAACTCATTCTTATCGACATACCTTATATTATAATTATTATTGTAATGACTACTTTCGTTAATTATATTAACATAGTAATTAACCACATATTTGTCTCCTATTAATTCATAAAACCCGTCTACTTTGGTATTTTTTGTCCAGTCTCCATCAGTATTTTTGGTCAACATAAGGTAATTAATGTTATCATATTCTTCTACTATATCCATAACCGTACAAGGTAAGTGTTTATCATCTACATCGGTATCATCAAAATCATCCATCTTTATTTCGCAAGGTAAGTCAATTTTCTCACCTCTCTCAATATCTAAACTCTGCACTAACATTTCATAACCTCTATTAATCTCAAAAATCTCTCTCTCTCTCTCTCTCTCTCTCTCTCTCTCTCTCTCTCTCTCTCTCTCTCTCTCTCTCTCTCTCTCTCTCTTTCTCTCTCTCTCTCTCTCTCTCTCTCTCATCACAATACCTCTCACAACCCCACTGACCTATTTCATACCACGCAAAGGGCAACACAAAATCACTAAAATACTTCCTGGCTTTACCAGGTACATTAGGTACCACAAAAACTTAAGGGACCATTTGGAGAGACCATGTCTCCCACATAACCTCTGGAGGAACCTTCGTCCTCATAAAACACAAGTGGAGTCTTTACTCCAGTTATACCACAGGGAAGATTTGCCCTCTGCCCTCCATACTCACCTAACTTCTCTTCACGCTCTCTCTCAATCTCATTAACAGCTACTACCTCACCACTAATTTCTACTCCTACTAAACTCTCATTGTCACTATCATTATTCAATGTATCACTCTCTGATACCACATTTTAAATTACATCACCATTTTTAATTATATCATTATCAGACTCACTACCGTAATTACCACTTACCTTGTTAGTAATTATTTCTTCACTATTTTGTGTCATCATATCACCATCATTATTTTTGATATCATTACAACCACTTACCTGTTTTGATTCATCTGTATTCTCTTTTACTCGATATCTATCTCCTTCCCACTTCTCGTCTTGTTTATTAATAACCTCCTTTAGTTTATGAAAACCCTTATTCATCATTTCCCTCCTTTCATCTAATACTGTGTGTAACTCGTCAAAACCCTTATTCATCATTTTTCCCTTTCATCCAATTTTGTGTTTAACTCGTCAAAATGTTTATTCATCCTATCATACATTGTTTTCAAAAGATTCATCACATCAGCCATTGAACGCCCTTTTTCTTCGGTTTCTCTTACATCAGCCATGCTTATGCAATTTTTTATATAATACCCTTTATATAAAACTACAACCCCTTTATTGCTCAATAATTATACACATAAAATCGTTAGTATTACGTGGAAGTAAACCCAACATTTATGCTACCAAAACATAACCTAATTTACACAACGTAATTATATACAACACATACAACGTAATTATAATTCTTCACACATACGCCGTTACCCAAATCCTATTTTCTGTGCTTAAAATAGGTCTACCTCGTATAAAGTTATACTCGGAACCTGGCAGGGTCGCCAATTGTTAAGAAACACCCAAATTATAAATAAATTAATGAAATAAAAACTGCCAGAACCTTACCTGCGAACTTTTCTCGCTGACTTACCTTTTATAAATTCCAGTCAGAAGTTCAGAGTCGCCACCAATATCTTTGAAGGACAGATATGAAAACCTTTATACTCTACTTTAATTGAAACGGGATAATTTTGCAATCTGACTTCCCCCCAATTCAGAAGATTCCCGGAAACGTTAGACGAATTATTCAGCACAGAATAGGAAATGGTTCACGGCGAAATAACTACAACTAACACATGGTTATATTGAAAACAAACCTTATTTATTATACCATTAATTATTTTTCTTTATATTTGTATTTTTTAATAATTCTATTCCAATAATTTTTTATGGACTACTACTAAATCTTTCTATTTGAACCAGTACCCTTTATAACACACACACACACACACACACACACACACACACACACACACACACACACACACACACACACACACACACACACACACACACACACACACACACACATTCGATTTACATTTATTTCTGATAATCCCCCATTTAATTAACGAGGTCTTTAATTTAAATATCCCACCCTTTTGGCCACTATATATATTCACGGTACTTAACTGTCCGTCCACGCTATCCAAAATGTTTCCGCTGACTTTCCGTTCACTTTCAGTCTAGCTTTCACTGACACTGTTCTAATGCTTCACATTTACATATTATTTAAATTCCACTGACACTATTTCTTCCTTCTGTTCTTCTCCGTAACTTTTATATATTTCGGTAGACCTTGGCTACTCGATTCACGTCGGTCTAACGAAATTCCGAGGCTGTGTTACATTTACGGCTGTACTGTTTTAGTAGTTGTAGCGAACTGCCCTGCTCTGCGACGACTGACTGTGAGTGTGCGTTGGTTGCCTAACCGCCCAGGTGTTAGGCGTCGCCGCCAACGTGTATTCTGTATTGTTTTGTTCCCATCACAGGTTCGGCGCTGGAATGTATGTAGGTGCTTTATATCGTGTGACCTTTGGCCGAGCCATGCGCTCGTCCGCGGGAGTCCGCACCCTTGCTGATAGTCTGCATTCCCGTACTATGCTGTGCCTTACATGGAGCTACAGTCGGTTACCAAAAATATACTCTTGTTAAATAAAACTTTTGATTGTATATGCTCATCGGTTTGTACCGTTTCAATACCCCCCCAATGAGAGGTTTTCTGTCGAAACAGAAAAACTCTCATTGCCTAAAAGGACCTAAGAGGACCAGCTAGGATTTGGCGCCAACAACCCCCCTTAATTCCTTACTAAAATCATGGGTAACTTACCCCCCTAGTCTGGTGACTGCGGCCGCACCTGCACGACTCTACTGGACTTCTCTGTTTGAGATTCCAACACCGCAAAGTCGGACATGCACCCGCCACAGTATCACCAAACTCTGTAACATTCAATAAAAATATCAATTACTGGCTTTTCAACATACCACATTGTTAACTGACTCGTTTCCCCTTAGTTGTACTGGTTCGCCTTTTAGCAAAGTACTGGTTGTATCTCAATGTTTTCTATTTACAATATACACTACATATACTGTACTTATATTCAGTTAAACATTTAAAGTTTCACATATATGGTAAACACAATTCAACGTAATATAAACATCTCAATTTTCATGAAATTACCAACATTACACAACTTTTAATTCCAAATTTCAATTTAAATCTCCCAATTATTTTATCATTTATTTTACCATTAAATTCTCCAAAAATTCAAATTTATTATCAACATTCATTTTACATCACATCTCGTTTATTATTATATTTCAACTATGATTTTCTGTTTAACATTTTCATCATTAATTGGTTTGGGTGATTTTCAGTTATTCATAATGATTCGATTTATTGAATGGGTATTACAATATACCTTACCCCCTTCTTTCTTCTAACAATCACTAACAGATTTACATAGGGTGATACCAATCTCTCAAAAATATTTACCTCCATTAACTTCTCTAACTCAACTTAAATCCTCCTCCTCTTATTACTAAATACCTGATACCCTCTTTGTACTTAGGATGTATGTTCCTTACCGGCAATTCCATTCATACCCTCTTGCCCTCCACGAAATATCGGCAAGCACTCTTCGACCCTTCACAATTACCTGCCCCAACGACGCACGTTGATCACTCCCTACAACATCACCCTCACTACAAAAAACACCATAACCCATTTACTCTCCAATTACATTACTCTCATTACTCTACGTATATGCACTATCGCTACCGTGTCCCTACTACTGACCCTTTTCTGTATTACTTATATTCCAAAAATCTTATTTCGTCTGATACCCATTTAAAATTGACCTTGACAGACTTAACTGCCTAATTGAAATAATTATTATCACCCAAACTCTCTCTTTTACAACATTTTTCATTAATTTAATCATTGAAAATTACATTAGAAAATTCATAATTACCTCAAATAAATTTAATTTAAAACCTTTGAAACTCACTTTAAAACTTATTATTAGAACATTTTACTTTACTTCATAGTCATTATCAAATTTATACTTACATAACATCACTCAAATGAATCAACACATGTTTCCTGTCATAGACACAAAATTATAAACATTCATTACAACAAATATCCCGTACAACCACATGTACCTTCTGAAACATTTTAACAACCATATGACTCAACCAACTAAACACATTTTACATTTATTCATCTGCTATTTATTGTCAAAGTTCAAATCTTAGACACATCATTTAAATTCATTATCAAAATTTATTTCTACCTCATTTAAATCAATTATGTAATTAATTCATCTCAAATTATTTAATTCAATCAATTATTTAAAACAAGTTATTTTAATTACTTTACTCAAAACAATTACAATTCATTTATTACAAACTCATTATTTATTTAGTCCGCCAAAATATTATTATTAAATCAATTTCTACTACATACACATATTGTTTACATAAAATACATTTTACAACACAAATACAATTAATTTCACTATAAATTTATTTACAATTTCTTGTCATTTCTCTGTTTACCACACCTCATTTCATAAGTTAGCAAGGTCATCACCATAAACTAAAATAATTAAATGTCCATTCACTGATTTTTATTTAACCCCCATCATCATACAATAGTCTGATGTATTTATAACACAACTCATTCTTATCGACATACCTTATATTATAATTATTATTGTAATGACTACTTTCGTTAATTATATTAACATAGTAATTAACCACATATTTGTCTCCTATTAATTCATAAAACCCGTCTACTTTGGTATTTTTTGTCCAGTCTCCATCAGTATTTTTGGTCAACATAAGGTAATTTATGTTATCATATTCTTCTACTATAATCCATAACCGTACAAGGTAAGTGTTTATCATCTACATCGGTATCATCAAAATCATCCATCTTTATTTCGCAAGGTAAGTCAATTTTCTCACCTCTCTCAATATCTAAACTCTGCACTAACATTTCATAACCTCTATTAATCTCAAAATCTCTCTCCTCTCTCTCTCTCTCTCTCTCTCTCTCTCTCTCTCTCTCTCTCTCTCTCTCTCTCTCCTCTCTCTCTCTCTCTCTCTCCTCTTTCTCTCTCATCTCTCTCTCTCTCTCTCTCTCTCTCTCATCACAATACCTCTCACAACCCCACTGACCTATTTCATACCACGCAAAGGGCAACACAAAATCACTAAAATACTTCCTGGCTTTGACCAGGTACATTAGGTACCACAAAAACTTAAGGGACCATTTGGAGAGACCATGTCTCCCACATAACCTCTGGAGGGAAACCTTCGTCCTCATAAAACACAAGTGGAGTCTTTACTCCAGTTATACCACAGGGAAGATTTGCCCTCTGCCCTCCATACTCACCTAACTTCTCTTCACGCTCTCTCTCAATCTCATTAACAGCTACTACCTCACCACTATTTCTACTCCTACTAAACTCTCATTGTCACTATCATTATTCAATGTATCACTCTCTGATACCACATTTTAAATTACATCACCATTTTTAATTATATCATTATCAGACTCACTACCGTAATTACCACTTACCTTGTTAGTAATTATTTCTTCACTATTTTGTGTCATCATATCACCATCATTATTTTTGATATCATTACAACCACTTACCTGTTTTGATTCATCTGTATTCTCTTTTACTCGATATCTATCTCCTTCCCACTTCTCGTCTTGTTTATTAATAACCTCCTTTAGTTTATGAAAACCCTTATTCATCATTTCCCTCCTTTCATCTAATACTGTGTGTAACTCGTCAAAACCCTTATTCATCATTTTTTCCCTTTCATCCAATTTTGTGTTTAACTCGTCAAAATGTTTATTCATCCTATCATACATTGTTTTCAAAAGATTCATCACATCAGCCATTGAACGCCCTTTTTCTTCGGTTTCTCTTACATCAGCCATGCTTATGCAATTTTTTATATAATACCCTTTATATAAAACTACAACCCCTTTATTGCTCAATAATTATACACATAAAATCGTTAGTATTACGTGGAAGTAAACCCAACATTTATGCTACCAAAACATAACCTAATTTACACAACGTAATTATATACAACACATACAACGTAATTATAATTCTTCACACATACGCCGTTACCCAAATCCTATTTTCTGTGCTTAAAATAGGTCTACCTCGTATAAAGTTATACTCGGAACCTGGCAGGGTCGCCAATTGTTAAGAAACACCCAAATTATAAATAAATTAATGAAATAAAAACTGCCAGAACCTTACCTGCGAACTTTTCTCGCTGACTTACCTTTTTATAAATTCCAATCAGAAGTTCAGAGTCGCCACCAATATCTTTGAAGGACAGATATGGAAACCTTTATACTCTACCTTAATTGAAATGGGATAATTTTGCAATCTGACTTCCCCCCAATTCAGAAGATTCCTGGAAACGTTAGACAAATTTTTCAGCACAGAATAGGAAATGGGTCACGGCGAAATAACTACAACTAACACATGGTTATATTGAAAACAAACCTTATTTATTATACCATTAATTATTTTTCTTTATATTTGTATTTTTTAATAATTCTATTCCAATAATTTTTTATGGACTACTACTAAATCTTTCTATTTGAACCAGTACCCTTTATAACACACACACACACACACACACACACACACACACACACACACACACACACACACACACACACACACACACACACACACACACACACACACACACACACACACACACACACACACACACACACACACACACACACACACACACACACACACACACACACACACACACACACACACACACACACACACACACACACACACACACACATTCGATTTACATTTATTTCTGATAATCCCCCATTTAATTAACGAGCTCTTTAATTTAAATATCCCACCCTTTTGGCCAATATATATATTCATGGTACTTAACTGTCCACGCTATCCAAAATGGTTCCGCCGACTTTCCGTTCACTTTCAGTCTAGCTTTCACTGACACTGTTCTAATGCTTCACATTTACATATTATTTAAATTCCACTGACACTATTTCTTCCTTCTGTTCTTCTCCGTCACTTTTATATATTTCGGTAGACCTTGGCTACTCGATTCACGTCGGTCTAACGAAATTCCGAGGCTGCGTTACATTTATGGCTGTACTGTTTTAGTAGTTGTGGTGAACTGCCCTGCTCTGCGACGACTGACTGTGTGTGTGCGTTGGTTGCCTAACCGCCCAGGTGTTAGGCGTTGCCGCCAACGTGTATTCTGTATTGTTTTGTTCCCATCACAGGTTCGGCGCTGGAATGTATGTAGGTGCTTTATATCGTGTGACCGTTGGCCGAGCCGTGCGCTTCTCCGCGGGAGTCCGCACCCTTGCTGATAGTCTGCATTCCCGTACTATGCTGTGCCTTACACGGAGCTACAGTCGGTTACCAAAAATATACTCTTGTTAAATAAAACTTTTGATTGTATACGCTCATCGGTTTGTACTGTTACATGATCTTCGATCACGCCTAGCCTACAGGTTTTACGTTATTTA
This sequence comes from Magicicada septendecula, assembly GCA_034769895.1. Classification (NCBI taxonomy): domain Eukaryota; kingdom Metazoa; phylum Arthropoda; class Insecta; order Hemiptera; family Cicadidae; genus Magicicada; species Magicicada septendecula. The sequence goes on from CM068373.1 coordinate 327,337,296, forward strand.
TATATAAACTCGGGTTCTTTTGACTAAAATAATTAACTATGAAAATGCCTTTTATGAAGTACAAAACCTCACAATATAAGAGTGACTACAATAGAACAAAACAAAATCTTATGTCTAGAATAACAATGAGTTTGTATTTGCTGAACGAGGTCGGTTTTTAGGTTAACCTATTCCAAGAGGTTATACAACTTATAACATTAAAAAAAAAGAAATAATGGTTTATACATGAAAAATTATAACATTACTACTGTTTTTTGTTTAGTGGTAGTGAAATAAATAGTTTTCAAGTGTACACAAAGTTATAGTGGTATTATGATAATTAGATATAAATCGTTTTTAATTTTGATTATTCACACTATACTTTCCTTTTTATTTTTTAAAACACACTATTATTCACTGTGAATCTATTATTATTTCACTTTACTCTGCTTTTGCTAGTATTCACTCTCGCCACACTGGTTTCACTTTTTCTTGGTATGTTTCGATGTTTACGTTCACCTAACATAGCCAATGTTCGACACTGATGTTAAGTTCGTGATAACTGCCGCATAGGAGAGACGTTCTTTACTCGATGAAATACAACACTAGCCTCCTTGGCGTGGCATCACTTTTTGAGTTTGATTGCGTGGGTTTTTGAGTTCATATAGCTCTGTTGGCGTCAGAGTTTGGGGTCATACACATGTAAATGCAAAATTCCTATTGTTCGATATCTAACCCATTGTCACGGGTAGCATCACCTCCCTGAGACCAAAATTATTAAAAATTCTTAAAATTAACATAATTTCTTTATGCTAAGTACAATTGTATAGATTTTATTACCATTGAATTGCTTTTTTTCTTCTGATAATTTTAAGATCTTACATAATATGTTTCCATGCAGTAATTCCCAAATTAACAATTTTAACGTTTGGCCTATGCTAATAAACTGTGTTTAAAATTTACTTTTTTTTTGTTACATTATTAGTTTTCTTTGTTATACATATAATTTCAGGTTACTAACAAACATTTTAATGTTAGTAATTACAATTATTAACCTTAACTTTCTATAACACCCTGGTTTGTACAATAGGCCTCAGAATGTCTTGTGTACATTGGACTATTCTTTGTTTTTGACAATATAATTGCTTAATTCTAGTAGCAATTAACATATTTTCTTTACTCATGATAGACCATGTGATCTATTATTGGATATAGCATGATCTATTATAATATCTAGACATTGTAATGTCCATGCCTACCTTCTACAGTAGATTTAGGCTTTGTGTCCAAGTTAATCTCTTATTAATTACATTATTACTAGTACATAACAAACATTTAAAATTACTCATACCTTAATCTAGTAACAAATATTATTTCTTCTTCTGGTACTGATCACCTCTTTATATAGTACTCTATAAATCACTGAGAAGACAAAGTAAATTTTATAATTGTTCAATTTGCAGGATGTATTCCTAGTTATAAATTCTGTCGTAAAAGGAGAACTGCATGTAAAAGAAGAAATCATTAAAGAAGAGAATGAACAGTTTGTTGATCAGGTATTATACATAGTTATAAATTTGTTTATAGTAAGCATTTATTGTTATAATGAACAGCATTGTTGTATCATGGCACATCCATGATAATTTCTTAACAACATTCTCTTAGCCACTCAGAAAATCAAGTCATACCTTTCCAACAGACAAAATTGACTTTCCTTTTTGTTTTGTTTACATGACTGTAATTAACAATACTGCAGACCAACACGTTGCTTTACAGCTGTTCATGAGCTTACAGCATCCCACAACCGAACAGTCAACCTGGGTACTCTAGTCTCTGCCTTCCTCTGCAGTACTTTCCACTCACTGGGCGCCCATCAGCAAAGTCATTACTGGGTCTCAACCAATAGTGACCCACCACACTGTCTCATCTTCACAAACCTCTCCAGTCACCCATTGTTTCCAGAACCTGTTCATTTTTGTTTTCTAATTACTTTGTCCATCCAATATATTTTTAATATTCTCCTACAGCAGCAGTTTTCAAATGTTGTGGTTGTGTCTTTCACTTTTCCCTATTGTCTAGGTTTCACATGCAGCTTCTATAGTAGCATGCTGCAAACATATAATTTGAGGAATTTCTTAATTTAGAATCCAGTATTTGACAGTACCAAATTTGATTTTCCATTTGGCCTGTGCTCTGACACTTTTTCCTCTCAGTTATCTTCACCAGTTTTAATATTTAGCTATTTTGTTCCTGATTTTCTGCGAGTAGAAACCATACCATCAGTAACTCATAACTCTTAACATCAGTAACTCTTAACTGTTATACTCTCCATGAAATGTTATTATGGTCTTGAACATCTTTATGGTTTCTTTACAGCCTCTTATAAAGCATTCCCATATAATGGTAATGAATTTGTATAAAAGTAAATTTTAATTCCTTGTTATTTGTAGGATGTTTTAACGGTCAGTGTAAAGAAAGAAGCAGATTCAGAAGAGGCTGAGACTGAACAGTTAATGTGCATAACCATTATTTAGCCCATAGCTAATGTGTTAGGTTGTTCCGTGTCATGTAACACTAGAGATTTGGATCACATTCGTTTGTAGATATGTAATTAAAAATCAACAGAATACACAAACTGTATCATAGTGTTGTATACATATAAACTACTTGAGATTAAGTAAGTAAAATCACACACTCGTGCGAGCGCGTGCGTGCACACACACCATTTAGGCACAGAGTATGGATTGTTATTGCAAAAATTGATAGGTGATTCTATATACTTCATATTTAGTACTTATCACTTCTTCATATAGTACTCTATAAATCACTGAGAAGACAAAGTAAATTTTATAATTGTTCAATTTGCAGGATGTATTCCCAGTTATAAATTCTGTCGTAAAAGGAGAACTGCATGTAAAAGAACAAATCATCATAGAAGAGAATGAACAGTTTGTTGATCAGGTATTATACATAGTTATAAATTTGTTTATAGTAACAAGCATTTATTATTATAAAGAACGACATTGTTGTATCATGGCACATCCATGTTAATCTCTTAACAACATTCTCTTAGCCACTCAGAAAATCAAGTCATACCTTTCCAACAGACAAAATTGACTTTACTTTTTTTTTTGTTTACATGACTGTAATTAACAATACTGCAGACTAACATGTTGCTTACAGCTGTTCATGAGGCAAATGTGGTGTCACCAGATGTGTCTGACATGTTTCTCAGACTCTTCGTATCTTCTTCTTCTTTGACTCTTCCTGAACCACTTACTTTATCTGTAAGAGCTTTCAGCGTCCCACAACCGGACAGTCAACCTGGGTATGCTAGTCTCTGCCTTCCTCTGTAGTACTTTCCACCCACTGGGCGCCCATCAGCAAAGACATTACTGGGTCTCAACCAATTGTGACCCACCACGCTGTCTCAACTTCACAAACCTCTCCATTCACCCATTGTTTCCAGAACCTGTTCATTTATGTTTTCTAATTACTTGTCCATCCAGTATATTTTTAATATTCTCCTACAGCAGCAGTTTTCAAATGCTGTGGTTATGTCTTTCACTTTTCCCTATTGTCTAGTTTTCACATGCAGCTTCTATAATGGCATGCTGCAAACATATAATTTGAGGAATTTCTTCTTAATTTAGAATCCAATATTTGACAGTAGCAGTTTTAATATTACCTTTACCAATTTTAATATTTACCTATTTTTGTTCCTGATTCTCCTCTTCCCCCTAATAATTTTTTAATATTCATTAGTGTTCTCAATTTACCTTGTTTTCTGTGAGTAGAAACAATACCATCAGTAACTCTTAACTCGTAACATCAGTAACTCTTAACTCTTATACTCTCCATGAAATGTTATTACGGTCTTGAACATCTTTATGGTTTCCTTTACAGCCTCTTATAAAGCATTCTCGTATAATGGTAATGAATTTGTATAAAAGTAAATTTTAATTCCTTGTTTTTTGTAGGATGTTTTAACAGTCAGTGTAAAGAAAGAAGCAGATCCAAAAGATGCTGAGACTGAACAGGTTATGTGCATAACCAATAGCTAAGGTGTTAGGTTGTTCCGTCTCATGTACCACTTGAGATTTGGGTCACATTCGTTTGTAGATATGTAATTAAAAATCAACAATACACAAACTGTATCATAGTGTTGTATACATATAAACTACTTGAGATTAAGTACGTAAAATCACACACTCGTGCAAGCACGTGCGCGCATACACCATGTAGGTACAGAGTATGGATATTTATTGCAAAAATTGATAGGTGATTCTATATATTTCATATTTAGTACTGATCACCTCTTTATATAGTACTCTATAAATCACTGAGAAGACAAAGTAAATTTTATAATTGTTCAATTTGCAGGATGTATTCCTAGTTATAAATTCTGTCATAAAAGGAGAACTGTATGTAAAAGAAGAAATCATTGAAGAAGAGAATGAACAGTTTGTTGATCAGGTATTATACATAGTTATAAATTTGTTTATAGTAAGCATTTATTGTTATAATGAACAGCATTGTTGTATCATGGCACATCCATGGTAATCTGTTAACAACATTCTCTTAGCCACTCAGAAACTCAAGTCGTACCTTTCCAACAGACAAAATTGACTTTCCTTTTTTATTGGTTACATGACTGTAATTAACAATACTGCAGACCAACATGTTGCTTTACAGCTGTTCATGAGCTTACAGCTTCCCACAACTGAACAGTCAGCCTGGGTACTCTAGTCTCTGCCTACCTCTGCAGTACTTCCCACTCACTGGGCGCCCATCACCAAGTCATTACTGGGTCTCAACCAATAGTGACCCACCCTCCACACTGTCTCATCTTCACAAACCTCCCATTCACACATCTTTCCAGAACCTGTTCATTTTTGTTTTATAATTACTTTGTCCATCCAGTATATTTTTAATATTCTCCTACAGCAGCAGTTTTCAAATGTTGTGGTTGTGTCTTTCACTTTTCCCTATTGTCTAGGTTTCACATGCAGCTTCTATAATAGCATGCTGCAAACATAATTTGAGGAATTTCTTCTTGATTTAGAATCCAGTATTCGACAGTAGCAAATTTGTTTCTCATTTTGGCCTGTGCTCTGACACTGATTCCTCTCAGTTATCTTTACCCGTTTTAATATTTACCTATTTTTGTTCTTGATTCTCCTTTCCCCCTAATAATTTTTTATAATATTCAATAGTGTTCGTAATTTACCGTGTTTTCTGTGAGTAGAAACCATACCATCAGTAACTCATAACTCTTAACATCAGTATCTCTTAATGCTTATACTATCCATGAAATGTTATTATGGTCTTGAACATCTTTATGGTCTCCTTTACAGCCTCTTATAAAGCATTCTCGTATAATGGTAATGAATTTGTATAAAAGTAAATTTTAATTCCTTGTGTAACGGGAGATTTTGGCCTACCTGGGATAATATAAATAAATTTGTATTTTGAATAAAGCAAATAACATTTTTACGATAATTGGAAAATAACAGTAAACAAAAAGGTAAATTTTATTGGTAGAGACAGTGGTAGCACTGATTGTGAAAATTATTCAGAAATTATTATTGTGAAACGACAAAATCAACAGACCGCAAAACTGTGCCAAGGTCAACCAATGACCTACAAAAACTGTAAACAAGTTATGTAACGGCATCGGATGATCTTACGTCAGAGACGATCCCCGCTGTGGAATTCGGTTATGAAACAAAAACAGTATGCTGGCGTAAGGATACAAACTTAAGAACAATAAGAATTGGTCATATAACCACGGCGACTACACAAAATAGTGCCGTTTGTTTCGCCCAGTCTAACTTCAACACTCGCGCGAGTGGTACATATAAAAGTTCCGGAACGTAAATTGCGGGCCCGCAAAACTACAAAATGTGAATAACAGTTTTTTAAAAGTTGACGTTAAATTGAAATTATACCTAGATAACGTAAAATGAACAATTTTCGGAAATTGATAGTTAAAATCAAGAATGTGCGCGTCTAGAGTCAAGTGACGTCTTCTGGACTAAAAATTTAACAGCTAAGTAATCTACAAGAATATACCTAAAAACGAAGCTTTCAATTCTTTTTGATTAAAATATTCAAAAGTTTAATATGTTTACACTTAATAGAGCTCTTTAAATCTGGGGATAGATATGTGTGTGTGTGTGAAAGCGCTGGTTTCCGTTATATTATAGTTAGTCGTAAGTTTATATATATATATATATATTCAAATTAATAAATCTTGATAGTATGGCTAGGTGAATCAAATATTGTTCGGAATGTTATTTTGGCATATTTTAGTAAATTTAAACCGAAAGGTAAACAGAAAAATTGTCATGCTACAAAAAATAAAGTACCATTTATTTGTGCTTGCAAAATAGGTGTGTGTCATTGCATTACCTGTTGTTTTTCTCTGCCTAAGTACATCAGACGACACCCTGGTTTATTCGCGATGAAGGTAAGTGGGACGAATTTGAATATTTTGATTTAAAAAGCAAGTCGAGTTTCAGTCATATAAACAGGTTTATAAACTTTAATATTTATTTTTAAACTCGTACTGCTTTAGTCGACGCTCGAAACAGGGACGAATTTTAAATATTTTAATTACTAAATCATTGCCCTGCTATAGTTGGCGCCCGAACAGGGACGTTGTGAATTAAAAATTAAAATAAATTAATTTACAACCTGATCGAAATGGCAGAGAAAAGCAAGAGTGCAAATTTATGTGAAGATATTGTGGAGGGGTCAATTTTAAATGTTACTCAAGACAATTTAATTTCAACAAACGAAAGTAATGATGAGAATGTACAATTAGAAATACCAAATGTAATTGAAATGTTGAATGTAATAATAAGAGCGATAATGTAAATATATTTAATCAGTTAGCATTAATAATGGAGATGATGTCAGGAATGAGAAATGAGTTGAAGTCAGAAAATAATAATATAAACACATGTTTAAATGAATTTAAAAATGAGATGAAATCAGAAAACGATAATTTGAAAACGAGCTTGAATGAATTTAAGATTGAAATCAAATCAGAAATAAATGCTAGTAACATAGAATTGAAAACAGAAATAAACAAACAAGACCAAAAATTAAGAGAAATAGACAATAAGTTAGAACAGAATAAGACTATTGTTGGAATGAGAGATGAACTGACTAGTGTTATAAATAAGATACAAAACGAAATGAAAAATGATATAAAAATAATTAACGAAAAACAAAAAGAGGAAGTGGTAGAGACAAATAAAAAATTTGACACATTGACAAGTAAATTTAATGATAAAATTAAAAAGCAAAATGACAAAATGGACTGTAATGTTCAGTGTATAATTAGTGAGTGTGAGCAAATCAAACGAGCAAGTGAAATACAAGAAAATATAAATAATGAATTCAGAAGTAACTTTGAACAAGTTGATGCAATTATAATTAATGTAACTAGTTTAAAAAATAAACAAGCAGAACATGAGCGTGAAATAGTTAAAGTCAGAGAAGACTTAAATGTAACCATTAATCAGAAATTAACTAATGTGAGTGAGAGAGATTTAGATAGAGAGTTGTGTGCAGATAGAGAAATAGAATTATATAAGTTAAAGAGAAATTATAATGAGTTGAGAGAAAGATTAGAAGGGGTGAAGATAAACCATATAAAATACTTACCTGTTGAAAGAGAGATAGAGAATTATTTTGATAATATCTTTATAAACGATAATGACTTACATGATGTAATAGTAGAGGAATATAAAAATGATAAAATAGCTTACCTGACGTTAACCAATAATACTGAGGGAGACTGGACAAAAATAAATTATGTTGACAAGATTTATGAAATATTAATAGGGAAAACCCTATAAATTATAATGGCATAATGAATTGAAATAAAATTAATGGGTTATTATAATAATAATAATAACAAATTGTGCGTGGATAACAATGATGCATGTTATAAATATATTCGTTATATATATGATGATGGAGGTTGAAATTAAAAAATCAGTGTGTGGACAATTTTAATATTGTAATTTATGGTAATAACCTGGCAGACTTGGACAATGAAGTGTGAAAAAATGGAACAGTTAATGACAAAAGTTTGTAAATATATTTGTAGTGAATTCAATTGTGTGTATTGTAAAATGTTAGATGAGCAGTGTGTATATGTAGTAGAAAATGTTGTGATAATAATAATAATATTATTAATATTTTGCAGTCTAAATAAATAATAAAAATAATTATGAAGACAATAATTAATGATTTATAAATTTTTGATAATATTTGCAATATGTTGTGTTTTAATAATCAATTGAAGTAAATAATTTGAGATGTTTAAATATTGTGATTGAATGTTATATGTTTGAATTTTTATAATGAATTTAAATTATTTTAGGAGATTTCAATTAACAGTTAATGAATAAATAAATCTTAAATAGTTTGATTTGTGGAATAACATAAAGGTTAAAAATAAATGTTAATAATAATTTTGAAATTTTGGGGAACCTAATTGCAACGAAGGATAAATAATGAAATGTTGATATATAAAAGAGTAAATGAAAATTACAAATTATAATGTTTATAAGTTTCTATACAAATTGTATAAAAAGTGAATTGTTTATTTTCATGTAATGACAACATCGTTAAGTGACTAAGTAAATATTTTGTTGTACTTATTATTTTATGTTAATGGAGGTCAAGGTAGGGAAAGTTAAGAAAGAAATGTATGAGATTAAAACAACACCAAGACTAGAAATGTCATGTAATGTAAATTGTTAATTTTAATTTAAAAAAAAATATATTTTACTTGTGATTCTCCAACTTTTCGGGCGGTCACGGCCTCACCGAACCCTGACCGTGGAATTGGTTTAGCTTTAACAGCTATGGTTGGGGCTCATTGCGTCACGTTCTGCCTTAACTGGCCATAGCTGTTATTGTTGTCAAGGTGAATTTTGAAATTGACGGGGGTAATTTAGGGGAATCACCAAACTATGGAACAGCGGCTGCCACTCTGTCCGAGGAGGGACAGCAAAGCCAGGTGGTAGACCCGCATTAGGGGCGTGTAATATGAATGTTTAGGTATTAGGATATCTAGTTTTATTAAAATGTAACGCAGAAGCAAGGACACGGAGATGTCAAATTCCTCCAAAATTTCAGTCCTTGGGGACGCAACTGGACGCCACAGTCCTTGGGGACGCAACTGGATGCCACAGTCCAGGGGGGTCATAGTGTGTGTGGCAGGGAGGTTACCCAGGGGGGTAACGAATTAAAAAATTGTTTTGTTGTATTTTAAAATGATGACTCGCTACTGAGATAACTAAATAATTTTGTTTTAATTTGCAGAATGGACGCACTAGGTGTTTCCTATATTGTATTTATTATGTTTTATTGTGTTAACTCCATGTAGTATGTTAGGAATTAAGGATTATAAAAATATAATAATATTTTATAGAATAAGTTTTCAGTGTGTTTAAAGATTTTCAATAAAAATGAAATAAATTGGTGATAGTTAAAATTTTCAATGGGTTGTAAGGGATAGAAGTTGGGTGATAGTAATTGTTTGAGTAAAACGTTTGAGTCAGTCCAAGTTGAATATATTGGGGTGTCATATTAGATAAAGATTTTGTAAGGGAGTATTAGAGTCTTAAAAGGGGAAGATTATGGGTAAATGCCAAGTTGATAAAGTGAATTATAATGAATAACTGAGAATCACCCAAGTTAATGAAATGGAAAAATAAATCAAATGATGAGTAAAAAAAAAAAAAAAAAAAATTTTGGGGGGAAATTTTATAATTTTATATTCGAAGTTAATGATGTAAAGTGTGTAGATTATGTTCAAACTTAAATGTGAATTGTTTATTTTAATGTAATATAACAATATGAATTATGAATGTACTATGTTTTCTTATGTATTATTGTGTTTGTTAGTATTTAAGAGAATTTCATGAATTAAAAAAAAAAAAAAATATTTTTTGGTGCAAATTGGGTATAAGAGAAATGTGTAATATGGTAATGGGAAATGTTAATTTAAATTCTGATGGGAATCAGGGCAATAATTTTGAATTTTGGGATTTTAAAGTTAATAAGAGAAAGTAGACAGAATGAGATTATGGAATTTTAAAATGGGTATCATGTTGTGTTGTTAGGTCTTCATATATATGTTAGAGGTTAAGAGGAAAAACCAGTGCTTCTTGGCGCAAACCAGCACCGTTAAGGGGAAACAGATCAGTTGGGGATATGGTGTTGTATAAGACCACTAGTTGATATTTGATTTGTTGTTTCAGTGTTTGGTGATGCTGTGGCGGCGGACCTGAGCTGACCAGCATGTCAGAACAGGGGCGTTAAGTATCTGTCTGACTTTATGGTGTTGGGATCTCGAGAGAGAAGTCCAGTAATGTCATTCAGGTGCGGTCACAGTCACCGGACCAAGGGTGAGTTAATTATATAATTTTTTTTTGGTAAACCATCAAGGGGGTTGTGGCAACATATCCTGGCTGATCCCTTTAGCAAGTATGAATGTGTCTGAGATTTTTTATGCTTCGGCATAAAATCTCATTGAGGGGGTATTGTAACGGGACATTTTGACCTACCTGGGATAATATAAATAAATTTGTATTTTGAATAAAGCAAATAACATTTTTACGATAATTGGAAAATAACAGTAAACAAAAAGGTAAATTTTATTGTTAGCGACAGTGGTAGCACTGATTGTGAAAATTATTCAGAAATTATTATTGTGAAACGACAAAATCAACAGACAGCAAAACTGTGCCAAGGTCAACCAATGACCTACAAAAACTGTAAACAAGTTATGTAACGGCATCGGACGATCTTACATCAGAGACGATCCCCGCTGTGGAATTTGGTTATGAAACAAAACCAGTATACTGGCGTAAGGATACAAACTTAAGAACAATAAGAATTGGTCATATAACCACGGCGACTACACAAAATAGTGCCGTTTGTTTCGCCCAGTCTAACTTCAACACTCGCGCGAGTGGTACATATAAAAGTTCCGGAACGTAAATTGCGGGCCCGCAAAACAACAAAATGTGAATAACAGTTTTTTAAAGTTGACATTAAATTGAAATTATACCTAGATAACGTAAAATGAACAATTTTCGGAAATTGATAGTTAAAATCAAGAATGTGCGCGTCTAGAGTCAAGTGACGTCTTCTGGACTAAAAATTTAACAGCTAAGTAATCTACAAGAATATACCTAAAAACGAAGCTTTCAATTCTTTTTGATTAAAATATTCAAAAGTTTAATATGTTTACACTTAATAGAGCTCTTAAAATCTGGGGATAGATATGTGTGTGTGTGTGTGTGTGTGTGAAAGCGCTGGTTTCCGTTATATTATAGTTAGTCGTAAGTTTATATATATATATTCAAATTAATAAATCTTGATAGCATGGCTAGGTGAATCAAATATTGTTCGGAATGTTATTTTGGCATATTTTAGTAAATTTAAACCAAAAGGTAAACAGAAAAATTGTCATGCTACAAAAAATAAAGTACCATTTATTTGTGCTTGCAAAATAGGTGTGTGTCATTGCATTACCTGTTGTTTTTCTCTGCCTAAGTACATCAGACGACACCCTGGTTTATTCGCGATGAAGGTAAGTGGGACGAATTTGAATATTTTGATTTAAAAAGCAAGTCGAGTTTAAGTCATATAAACAGGTTTATAAACTTTAATATTTATTTTTAAACTCGTACTGCTTTAGTCGACGCCCGAAACAGGGACGAATTTTAAATATTTTAATTACTAAATCATTGCCCTGCTATACTTGTTATTTGTAGGATGTCTTAACGGTCAGTGTACAGAAAGAAGCAGATTCAGAAGAGGCTGAGACTGAACAGGTAATGTGCATAACCATTATTTAGCCCATAGCTAATGTGTTAGGTTGTTCCGTGTCATGTACCACTAGAGATTTGGATCACAGTCGTTTGTAGATATGTAATTAAAAATCAATAGAATACACAAACTGTATCATAGTGTTGTATACATATAAACTACTTGAGATTAAGTAAGTAAAATGACACAGTCGTGCGAGCGCGTGCGCGCACACACACCATGTAGGTACACAGTATGGATATTAAAATTGATAGGTGATTCTATATACTTCATATTTAGTACTGATCACCTCTTTATACAGTACTCTGTAAATCTCTGAGAAGACAAAGTAAATTTTATAATTGTTCAATTTGCAGGATGTATTGCCAGTTATAAATTCTGTCGTAAAAGGAGAACTGCAAGTAAAAGAAGAGAATGAACAGTTTGTTGATCAGGTATTATACATAGTTATAAATTTGTTTATAGTAACAAGCATTTATTGTTATAATGAACAGCATTTTTGTATCATGGCACATCCATGATAATCTCTTAACAGCATTCTCTTAGCCACTCAGAAAATCAAGTCATACCTTTCCAAAAGACAAAATTGACTTTACTTTTTTTTGTTTACACGACTGTAATTAACAATACTGCAGACCAACATGTTGCTTTACAGCTGTTCATGAGGCAAATGTGGTGCCACCTGATGTGTCTGACATGTTTCTCAGACTCTTCGTATCTTCTTCTTCTTTGACTCTTCCTGAACCACCTTCTTTATCTGTGAGAGCTTACAGCATCCCACAACTGGACAGTCAACCTGGGTACTCTAGTCTCTGTCTTCCTCTGCAGTACTTCCCTCTCACTGGGCCCCCATCAGGAAAGTCATTATTGGGTCTCAACCAATAGTGACCCACCACACTGTCTCATCTTCACAAACCTCTCCTTTCACCCATTGTTTCCAAAACATGTTCATTTTTGTTTTCTAATTACTTTGTCCATCCAGTATATTTTTAATATTCCCCTACAGCAGCAGTTTTCAAATGTTGTGGTTGTGTCTTTCACTTTTCCATATTGTCTAGTTTTCACATGCAGCTTCTATAATAGCATGCTGCAAACATAATTTGAGGAATTTCTTAATTTAGAATCCAGTATTTGACAGTAGCAAATTTGTTTCTCCATTTGGCCTGTGCTCTGACACTGATTGCTTAGTTATCTTTACCAGTTTTAATATTTACCTATTTTTGTTCCTGATTCTCCTCTTGCCCCTAATAGTTTTTTATAATATTCAATAGTGTTCTCAATTTACTTTGTTTTCTGTGAGTAGAATCCATACCATCAGTAACTCTTAACTCTTAACATCAGTAACTCTTAACTCTTATACTCTCCACGAAATATTATTATGGTCTTGAACATCTTTATGGTTTCCTTTACAACCTCTTATAAAGCATTCTAGTATAATGGTAATGAATTTGTATAAAAGTAAATTTTAATTCCTTGTTATTTGTAGGATGTTTTAACGGTCAGTGTAAAGAAAGAAGCAGATTCAGAAGAGGCTGAGACTGAACAGGTAATGTGCACATTATTTAGCCCATAGCTAATGTGTTAGGTTGTTCCGTGTCATGTACCACTAGAGATTTGGATCACAGTCGTTCGTAGATATGTAATTAAAAATCAATAGAATACACAAACTGTATCATAGTGTTGTATACATATAAACTACTTGAGATTAAGTAAGTAAAATCACACACTCGTGCGAGCGCGTGCATGCACACACACCATGTAGGTACAGAGTATGGATATTTTGTTATTTCACTCTGCTTACACACAAACATTTATATTTATGAATGTATAAATATTACCATAATATTGTAAACACGTGTACTTACCAATTTTTTATTATGTGAGAGCACGTGCTTTTCCTTCTTATGATACTTTCTTCCTAAGGGGCCAGGGTTCATTCTCAGCGAGATTTAGATTCAAAAAAGGTGATATAAATGATAACACTGCTTCTTGATTGAGTATAATTATTAGTTTTAATTTCATGAACAAAATAAACATACATTAAATGGTGCCCAAAATGGCGTCACGTGTTATTACTAAAACAAAATGGTGGCTATATTTCTCCAAACTTATTTAATCATTGTGACTGTATATTAATTGTGAATCTTGTTGCTATCTCTTTGTATATATGTTTTCTTTTGTTTCCTAGCTGCAGCGCTTATCATGTAATTAGTTATAGGATCATACATATCACAAACCAATGCCCTCTATGTATGGAAGCATGACCATGCGTTCGTTCGATCGCACACTCATTCACACTCACTGTTACAATTACATTTTATACAATTTATGGGTTTACTTAATGAGCTCATTAAAACGAAAATAAAAGTGATATGGTTGACTTCTCTGAAAACTGTGTAGCGTCGCTCCCTCGCTGGTATCAGATGTTCCCCAGGAGTATGGCCGGTGTTCGCCTCATCATTATTGTTCTTAAATCATCTTGCACTGACTCTACATTTAATGTTTTTACTTTGTATGGTTATTTAATTGTTTTCTGACTTTATTCTCACATTTCTTTAATTTTGAATAATACTTTTTACAACTTTTGTATGAAAACTGGGTCGACAGCGATACATCGCTGTGGCCTCTTTGGTGTGCTGTGCTGAACTGAGACAGATGAATATGCAGATTTGCGCTTGTGTTAGTGCGTTTGACGTCATCAGGCTTTGTTAGATGGGACAACGCCTAGTTACATGCATTGTGTTTTATGCGTCATTGTCTTTTGTTATGACGAAACAGCGTTATGAACCAATCACAATGAATATTTATAGTCAGTTGTCATAAACACCGCCATTTCCTTGACCGGCTCTCGCGCGTCCAATGGTGACCTTGGCATGGTACTCATCTCACCGAATCTGCGCTGTTCCTTTTTTCAGAGGGACAGTGGACCTAACCATTCTGTATTTGACAATTATACAATAAAACATTGAAAAAATAACCTCAGATCCCATAATTACAGTATTGGGTCTTTATGTACTGTTACAAACCCCCTCAATGAAAGATTTTGTGTCGAGACAAAACTTTCATTGACTCATTCACACTTTTCTAAAGGATCAGTCTAGATATGTCACCACAACCCCCTGTAATGTCACTATATAAAATTTTATCATCACTTACCATTGGTCCAATGATGCTGATCGCACCCTCTGACCTTACTGGACTTCTCCTGAGAGATCCCTACACCATAAGGCCATGAGGCACTCTACGCTCCTGTTCTGACGCTCCAGCCAGCCCAGGACCGCGGTCACAACACCACAAAACTCTGAAACATTGAATACAAAAACTTGAAATAGTGGTCTAATATACTTCCATATCTACAACTGATATGTTTCCCTTTAGATGCATTGGTTTGTGTCTGGGGCATTGGTTTGTTCTAATTTAAAAGTTCAACCTAACAACAACAAGACTTCAACATATACTGATTTTTTACCACCACCACACTCAATCTCTTCCTTATAAGAGAAAAATATAGATATTCCTACAACTCACACAATACATAAACAATTCTTTAATTTTCCCCAAAACACCTTCACCTAATTATTTCTACAAAATTCAACCTATAACTACTATGGCAGACAAGTTTAGTATTCGAATTTTATTACTCAACTTATAATCATTTATCTCTTTTGCAACTGGTATCATACTATATTTTGCTCAACTTCATTTGTACCTTTAGACTTTCAACCTTTAAAAGCTACTATTCTTTGACATTTGTTACCGTCATTACCCCTGTAACGACCTCCTAACCACACACACTATGGCCATCAACATAATAAAACATCATAGAACATTGTACATCATAAAACATTAAGCGTTACACATTAACATTGTTACATTTACATTACGTTAAACAATTTACATTTACATGACTTGTACCAAACTTTATCACATTACTACTTCAACAATTCTCTATCAACTTTTAATCATTTAACAGTCATTAGATTCTATAAAACAATTTCCACTTTATCATTTACCTTTCAGTTACATCACCTTCCTGCTATGAATTTTGTTTTTCTAACCCTTTTATCCTTACTAGTTTGGGTGACTCTCAATTATTCATTATTTTCTATATCGTATTTTGGCATTGTCAATCTAACCTTACTCACCTCTTTTTTCTACTAACAACCGCTACTCACCATTAACATAATATGACACCAATATCTCAATAATACCCCCTTCACTAATCCCCTTTAAAACCTCTGGCACCGCTCATTTTTGTACTAGTATGTGTGTTCCCTATCTGTGCTCATTCCATCATTGGTTCCTGGCCCTTTCAGATAACCCTTTCCGGCACACAACGGTCCCTTCCTGTCCCAACACGTTTCATTGCAGACTCCCTACACCAATACCCTTACTACAAAATATCACCATCAACAACAAATATAATTACCATTCACATTACTTACCTCTACATGTAATCACTAACCACTGTGTTCCTAAAATATCTAACACCTCTTTATATATTATCAGCATCTCAACATTTATTTTCACTAACTCCCATTAACTCTATTTAACTAACTCCAATGCATCTATTTTAATAATTATCACCCAAATTCTTTTTACAACATTTCACCTTAATATACCACTAGAAAATTCATCACTTATCTACTAACAACAATACATCTCCAGATCCAAGTATATTATGTGCGTAATCATTTACTATTCATTATACTCTGAATTCCATAATTGTTTAAATTCCTTATCACTATTTAAAATTCCACAGTACATAGTTTACACAAAAAAATACATAAAATACACAACAGCAAAGTACACAAATACATTGACATTAATATACACAAAAATATACAATCCACATAATCATTAAATCATTTACCAAAACTCAGTCATAAACAGTCCATTTTAAAACACTGTCCACATAATTAAATGTTCATAAACACAATTAGAATAATTAGCCTCCATCGTCAAATAATAGTCTTATCTTACGTATACATAAATAATAGTCTTATCTTACGTATACATAACTCATTTTTAATTAAGTACATTATATCATCTTTTGTAATATAATAACTATTTAAATTTATTTTGTCCATTATACCATAGTAATACTCTGCAGGATTACTCCACATTACTATATCATAAAACTTGTCAACATTCGGTATGGTCCAGTCACCCGTAGTGTAATTAGTCATAATCAGGTAAGTTATATTATCATTGTTATCAACATCACCTCCTACTACCTCAGTTTCAATACAAGGTAAGTTTTTATTATATTTATCACTTCTCTCTCCACCTAACCTTTCAATAAACTCTTCATAATCTCTACATATCTTAAAAATCTCTACTTCTCTTTTTCTCTCACCATACCTCTTACTTTTAAAACATCTCTCTCTATCACACCAAGCTACATTCTCTCTCTCTATATTTGCATCGGGCACTACTATTTCATAAAAACACCTCCTGGCCTCACCAGGTACACTAACACAAAAAACTAAGGGATCATTTGGAGACCACACGTCTCCCACATAAACTCTGGAGGAACCTTCATCCTCAAATAACAATTTCGGAGTCTTTACTCCAACTATACCGCTGGGAAAATTTGCCCTCTGCTCACTATACTCACTTAAACTCTCCCTACCCCCACTTTCACTCTCATCTACAACTGTCACCTCACCATTAACCTCTACTCTCATTAAAATCTCACTATCACTACCAACATCCACACTATTATCTCCTATTACCATATTTTTATTTATTTTATCATAATTTCCACTACTACTTACCTTGTCTTTGTTTCTATCTAATCTGTCTATTTCTCTACTCTTATTTTCTAACTGTATCTCATTAATTCTCTTGTCTAATTTCTCCTCTAATTGATTCAATTTTATATTTCGTACATTGTTTTGTTTCTTTAGTTCATTCTCAAGACTATCAAACTTTTCGTCAATTTCTTTTAGTACACTATTTTGTGTTTTAATTAGTATAAACAGATCTTCCAGCGATATTTTATTCTCGACTGCCCTAGGTATAGAATTCGCGCTTATTTTGTCTAATAAAATAGATTCTGTGTCTGTATTATTTATTTCCATACTATTATTTCTTTCTGCCATTTTGACACTTTTAATATTAAAATGCTTATTTAGTTATATTTGTAATTAGTCATACAATTACTACTCACTATGTTTGTCAACATAACCTCTTGTACTGGGTTATGTATCGTTCTATCACCTTCTCTGTTTCTAAATCTGGCTTATATCTTATATAAAAATAGCTTAATATAAGTTCCAAGTTCGGGGGCCATTTGTTATTACACTCTTATTTACACACAAACATTTATATTTATGAATGTATTGCAACGAATCACAGGATCATGATAGGCGGGGCAAGTTCATATATTACACAGACAATGGACATTCATATTATATTGGTAGATGGTTAAGTTTGGTTGTTATCAATTGTATTTAGTAAGGTTAAGGGTTTAGTTTAGAAAAACTGTGCATTATTATTTATGGTTATTCATGTACTATGTTAGTGGAAATGTGCACGCGTGCGCGAGTGGGAAACGTTTCCCGGGCGGTGAGTGAAGTATTATCGTTGTTTTGACATTAGCTGAACTGAGACATGTGTATCGCTACAATCCCTATACCTGTCGGATTATTGTTTACGTTCATGTATATTATTAGTATGTAGGCAGTCATGCATGAGATACGTGTAGTCTGATTACCGCTATGCATGCTGTTACAAAGTAAATGCACTCTACTGCATGAAAAGTGCATGGTCATTTATACTAACCATGTGACTTCCATCCACCAATAGAATGCTGACTGGTGGTTGGAAATTTTCTTAAGCATGTCGTTACACAGGCAGTTCTTCTACGCCATCTACCGCGAACGGAACGTGCACTCCTTGTACAAGAATTCTACCGCTTGCAAGGTGTTGTAAAGACTATTCGTCGTTAGTGAAACGGGAAGACTCAGAACTGTGTGTGTAGTACATTTGCACACATCAGTGTTTTAACGCATTGTGCGTAAAATTACAAGCAGTTCTTCACTGCTGCTACCGCGAACGGTACATACAATCCTTGTACAAGACTCTACCGCTTGCAAGGATCTGTTAAGACTTTTCGGGGATAGTAACGCGTGTGACGCATAACAATTGATTTTATATCTTTACACACAATATTAATATTGTAGTATTACGTGTGTAAGAAGTGAGTGTAACTGTATCACTGTGCGAGATTTTCCGCAGTGACAGTATCATTAATTGTTACACAATAGTTCCATCAAGACGTTTCCGTGCTAGTGCAAGATTTCCTCATAGGGTGGTCTGCTGATCGCGGTAGACCTTGTTATTCGCGAGAACACTTGAAGAAGCCGGAGAGGTATAAGCTCAATATACCGTTATTGATTAAACTCACTGTCACCTGAGATATTACTTGGTCTTAAACTCTATATAAGTTTTGCGAGTAATAAAATCAGTAGTACCGTTGTGTGTGCGAAGTGTCGGATTCATCGTGGGTATTGCAGGACATCAACCCAGCTGTTGCAGGACATCAGCCCAGCTGTTATAGGACATCAGCCCAGCTGTTATAGGACATCAGCCCAGCTGTTATAGGACACCAGCCCAGCTGTTATAGGACCAGCCCAGCTGTAAACGTTTCTGGTGAAACGTCTGTCATTTGTAAGCCACACCTGACGAACCATCTATACCGCAAGGACCGGCCCTTCTCTTCAACAACATCATCGTGGGAGTCTTCTTATGTAACGTATCACGTCTTGCGTATGAACATTATTTAACATTTTGAAAGAAAGACTCTATATCAAACATTACATTCTGTACATTTCAAATATACCATATAAACTATAACTTGTGTTTGTACAATAAATAATCTTAAACCCTCCAATATAGACTTGTAATTTGAAATACACATACTATCATATCCTATGCGCCAATAATTTAGTAATTTGTGTTGTCGCATAGAGATATTTTGGCGCTTAGCAACGTGGGGCTCGTAAATAGCGGTAATTTTACGCTATTATATATTTGTCTATGAATATAAAATTTGTTGGAAAAATCCGACGTATAAGTATAATTAACGTAATAATTGTATGTGTATAGTTCATATGAAAATCTGAGGATATAATTTTTCAATTGTGCATATTCTCTTGTATATCATATATGAACAGATTTTATCAGTATATTGGAGGTAGATTATTAGTTGTTGTATGTTAGATAAGGTATTTACATGTTGATATTTTGAACTGCTTTTTCTGTGTGCATATAAACTGGTTACCATATGTTCTAATCTTGTTGTGATAATAATAACTTGCTTTGCGTATAAATCAGTAAATTTAAATTTATAAAATTTTAAACTGAAATTGGGTCACTATGGCGGAGTCAAAAGGGATAGAGAATACTTTAGCAGCCATATTAGCGAAGATGGAAATCATGTCCGAAGAAATGAAAGCCTGGCGTGAGGAGATGAAAGCCGAGGAAGAAGAGATGATAGCCAGTAGGCAGAAATTTTGGGAAGAAATAGACGCCGATAGAGAGGAGAGGATGGCGAAACTACAGGAAATGTCAGCTGATATTGAAGTAGATTTAACTGTTGAGAATATTGTACCTTGTGATAATTTTGAAGTACCAAATGTCCTTGTGGAACATACTCTCAACGAAAGTAATATGGAAGTTAACCAAGATGTGACATCTGAAGGATTAACGGAGAACAGTAGCGTAGCAGGTGAACTTGAAAGTGATTATACAGAAACCACCTTAGTAGGGCCTAGTAGTTCATATCTCGGTAAAGTCGAGTATTTAGATTCTGCATCGGATTGTAGCGAAGATAACAGAAATGAAATTAGTAGTAACAACACTATTAATCTGGAACATACTTCAGGTAAGTGCTGTGATGAGGTGATATTTTATAGTGTAACAGATATAGCATGCGAGAACCGTGAACGTATGATAGAATCTGAAGCTATCATGGATGCGGACAGTGTATGCATAACACATAAAAATTCCGAACCAGTAATAGAGCCTGGAACTAGTATGGATACTAACGGTGCAGGTATTTATGACACATGGCCTGATGATGAGGTAATAGATGAATCTATATCAGGTACTGAGGTGTTTACGGAGGACAGAGAGGTGAATGATACTGGTGACAATAAGGTGACAACAATTATGATAAATAATAATGAACCGCCGCGTAATCAGTTTCATGTTCAAACACCACAGAATCAGCTGCAATCACAACAACATAAAAATACAACTCAGCAAATTAATACCAACTTATTAGCGACAGTTACTGAAAATGATTCAGTTGAAAAGCAGTTCAATCGATCAAGTATGGAAAATGTTAGTTATAAGAATAAAACTGTTATGTATGGCCTATATCCTGCCGAAATTAGGGATAATTTAATGTGTAATAATGATAATAGTAATAAACATGAAGGAAATATGAGTATTGAAAATTGCACCGACCTTATTGTCGAAGCAAAAATCAGTGGTTATGTTGACGAGATGTTGGTCGACAGCGGCACAGGAATATCGCTGTTGGACGAGCAGTTACGTAAGAGGTGTAAAAACCACTTTATACAAATGCCGATTCTGCCGGTAAGTCACACAAGGATAAAATCAGCAGCGTGTGAGTCGCAGATAGTTGAAAAACAGGCACGTATAACAAGATATGTGCAGGGAACGGAAATAGATGCGACCGTCCTTGGAGTTAAAAAACTCGGACATAATATTATTTGGGAAGTTGATAAATTGAATAAACGGCATGCTGCATTGGAAGTTCAGAAAGAATTATTGCCAGCTAAAGTTGATTGTCGACCTCACGTTATCAGACTGGGACGCTCGAAAGATAAGATAACGAGTAACTCACCGACCCCCAAGGTTCAGTTAATGAGTTGTGAGATAAGGCAATTACGGCGTATATTAAACAAATTCAAATCTGTATTTCCAAGTAAACGTGTGCGTTTCAAAACTGAGAAAAATTTATACAAAAAACTCAGAAATAAATGTCAGGATATAGGGGTAAGAATGTGTAGTGATTTAAATATGTCAAGGTCAGGTTTAAATGTTGTATGTAAGATGACTCTGTGAATGAACAATAATCTAGTTTTGTTAAGGAATGTTGTCTGTGTACCCTATGACCCTGCATAAGATTTCGTTATCTGTGTTTCAAGAACATGTGTGTTTGTTTTGGGTTTGAAGGTTACCACGTGTCTTTTGATTTGATGCTTCTGTCAAAGTGACAGTTGGAAATGTTAGTATTAATTGAGGATGTTTATTTGATTTTAGTTTGAGGGTATTATTATTATTTCAGGACTAGGAAGTTGTTTTGGTTATATTGAAAAAAAAAAATTTTTATTTTTTGTTAACTAAAAAAAAAAAAAAAAAAAATTTTTTTTTATGCGGGAGGGAGTTAATCCTGCAACGAATCACAGGATCATGATAGGCGGGGCAAGTTCATATATTACACAGACAATGGACATTCATATTATATTGGTAGATGGTTAAGTTTGGTTGTTATCAATTGTATTTAGTAAGGTTAAGGGTTTAGTTTAGAAAAACTGTGCATTATTATTTATGGTTATTCATGTACTATGTTAGTGGAAATGTGCGCGCGTGCGCGAGTGGGAAACGTTTCCCGGGCGGTGAGTGAAGTATTATCGTTGTTTTGACATTAGCTGAACTGAGACATGTGTATCGCTACAATCCCTATACCTGTCGGATTATTGTTTACGTTGTAGCGTGACAGATATAAGCATAATATTGAATGGCAATTGATCATTAGAATAATAAAGTTATACTGTTTAAATTTGGAAGAAAGCATTAAATTTAATATAAATAGATTAATTCATAGCAACTGTGGAAAGAAATCATTATTATAAAGAAAATACAAGTTCAAATAAAAGGAGTTACTAGTGATGAGTCATCCAAAACCAGTCTCATAACCAAAGGTTTTCAAGGTATAACCCAGGAAGGTAAAATAGTAAATAACAAAGCAGTACAGAATATGACCAAACCCACGACGAGGGAGAATAAATAGAAGAGAAACCCTAAAATAAGCCAAGATCAACCAATACAGGTGGTGTATTTCTGAAATCAAGAAGAAGATGGAGAAGATCCCAAGAAACCTGATGGCATCAAGAAGAAGATGGAGAAGATACCAGTCCCAGAAGGCAGGAGAAAAGAAGACTGAAGAAAGAAGAAGAGGGCAGCATCCTGAAGAAGATGTCATGCTCTTATAAAAGACACCCAAATCCCTATATCCCCAAAATAAATATCTAAAAATAAAAGTATAACGAAATAAAAACCACATGTATATAAATTTAAGAGAGAGGAGTGTATAAAGTAAAAGTTTCCTGTGAACTAAGATGAAACAATAATATAGTACCCATGGAACAAATCTCCATTGAAAAAACGCTAACCAATTTATTATGTTAATAAGACTATACGACCATTTAGCATTAACATAATATATAAGTGCAAAGTGAACCAGTGATAGTTTTGGGTATTATAAAAAATGAACCTTGTGTTTCATTCTTGGCAATCACAAACATTGGATGCAATGAAATATGCATTTTTCAATGACTTAAAATATGTACTGTGACAATATGTTGTTCATAAGACATGAATCTGTTTAAAATAACATTTTGTTTTACATGAAAAAAGAAAAACAGAGTTCATAATACCTTTTGAACAATTAATACTATTTATTTGTTAATGACAGGGTACAATTCCCCAAAGACAATGTAAAAGACGGTATAAAAACTGTAGAATCCTACTTATAATAATAGTTAGAAATAAGAATATAAATATAAGGTTTTTTATGTATATAGTACAAGAATGTTTAAAAATGTATTAGATATAAGGCCATTTGTTTGGGTCTGAAACAACTAACATCAGAACTATAAAAATAGTTACCACTTGTAAATAGTAGAGAGTAATTAAGATGTTAGTTAGTAAAAAACCTTTTTTGTAAGCCATATTTCCATGTTTAGAAATAAGGATTGTGTTGCAAAATGTCTGACTTGAAGACAACCATTTATTTAAAAAAAAAAATTCTTTATTTGTTTTAACTATTGTTTGTATTGTAACCAATACTAATTGTTTTTGTGTAATTTAAAAACATGTTTAATTTATAATACTATTTGTAAAAGTCAGAGAGGGTATCACACATCATATATTGTTTGTAAATTATTTTGTAAGAAAAATTGTTAAAAAATCATAGGCCAAAAGAATGGAAACCAAACTTCATCAAAACAGAGAAATTGCTCAATTAAATGCAAATAAACAAAAGGGGTTTAGACAAAATAAACTTGAGATCATGCTATATAATTGCACATACCATTTAGAGAGATTTTAATAAATTATATTCAGAATTATGAATAAAAATAAAAATGACTAAACTCAGAAATTTAGACATGGGAGTCATATATTTCAGAATAATGTTTCAGAATACAACTAATTCAATTAATTACCAGAAAATAAGGGAATAGGAACCTTTTAATACAATATAGAATTATTATAGGCCAATAAGTTCTGCCCAATCACTAGTTGGAGCTAGGCAACAGCTACAAAGCCAGAGAATTTCGAGGGAAAATGCAACGACGTGCAACATCTAAGAAACGGGCGGCGGAGGCCGAGAAAGAAATAGAAGCTGATATGGACAACAAAGAGGCAACGCCAGTAGAGTTGGAAGAGGTATTACAATCGGTGTTGTCCAAACAAACAGAGCAACCAGAGGAACAACCGGAGATGCCTACTCAGACAGGGGAAGTCAATGTCCGGAAGGAACAATTAGAAAAACCCTCACAAGTAGATGATCGGACAGTACAAGAAATGTTCAGAGCGTTAATGCGAGACAACCAGTCCTTGAAAGAGGATTTAGGAAATAAAATAGAAACAACAAATAAGAAGCTGGAAGAGAAGATGGAAGAAAACAGCAAGAAGATGGAAGAGAAGATGGAAGAAATGAAGAAGGATAATCAATCCACAAAAGAAGAGTTGACGGGGATGAACCAGAACATAGAAGATTTGAAGGAAGATAACAAGAAGAGGGAAGAAGAGATGGGGAAGAAGTTAGAAGAATTGAAGGAAGACAACCAGTCGTTCAAAGAAGAATTCAAAGCGACTAAAGAAGAATTGATTAATAAAATTGAGAACACCAATCAGAAAATCGATGAAACCAGGAAGAAGATAGAGAAGAACAACCGACAATTGAAGGAAGAGTTGAAAGAAGATAACAATAAGTTGGAAGAGAAGATGGGGGAGAAGTTGGAAGAATTGAGAGAGGACAATCAAATTCTAAGAGAAGAGTTAAGGGAGGTAAATCAGGAGAATTTGGACAAACTGGACGAAAGAATGGAATTGTTGCGAGAAGAACTGAATAAGGAGATCAATGTTAACAAGAAAGCGATGAATAAGAAGATGGAAGAAGAAAACATAATGGTCAATCGACAGATTCGAGAGATTGATGGAAAGTGCAACCAGACCGAAAAGGAGGTGAATGAGTTTAAAGAAGTGGTGAACATCAAGTTCACAAATATTGAAGAACATAGTCGTAGGAAGGTAGAAGAACAGAGGAAGGAAAATCAAGAAGAATTCGGAAAAGTACGCAACCAGGTCACAGAACGATGTAATGATATACAAGAGACCATGGCCAGTATCACCGGTCAGGTGCGACAAAGCCGAGAGGAGATGGAAGCAATAAGAAACAGACCGACTCATTTCACCGGATTACCCGTCAACGAAAGCCGAGAGTGGCTCAACTTCCGGCAATACAAACGCAAGCCGATGGAGTTCCTAGCTAGGGTAGAAGAATATTTGACCAAGCATAAAATTACCCAATGGAGCCATAGCAGGGAGATATTCGACGAGTCCTTCCGAGACATAACAGATAATTGGTGGATGGCCAACCGTAGTGAAATTTCCGACTACCAACAGTTCCGGAAAATGTTTAAGACAAAATACTGGTCTGAGACCACCCAGAACTTGATACGTGACAATATTTGTAACGGAAGATACAGGTCACAATTAGGTAGCAGTATGACGGCATATTTCTTGGGGAAGGTGTGTATGGCAAAACACCTTGAGCCAGCAATCCCAGAAGAATGTTTAGTGAATAAGATATCTTATCACTATGATGAGGACATTATCAGGGCCCGGAGAGGTAGTCAGATCAAGACGATCCAGGGAATGACCGAGTTATTGGAGGGATACGAGAACGAAGAGTATTATCGGCAGAGCAGGAAGAGAAATGAGAGACCAGAAGCCAGGCCGACTATTTACCCCAATAACGGCAATAACCATACAAATAACCGGAACCAGCCCAGTAATTACGACGGCCCTAACAACCAGCCGCGTAATAACCAGTTTAACGGAAATTTTAACGGCGTGAGAAATAACAACCCCTACCCAAATAATCGAAACCACTTTTATCAACAAAATAATAATGTTCCATACAGTCAGAGAAATCCATATCCCAACAATAATGGTGACAGACCTTACCCACCTAACCGAAATTACTATAATAATAATATTAGTAATAATAATAATAGCAATAGTAATAACCGAGTGTCGCGCCCTAGGGTAAATTTTATAAGAGCAGAAGATCGCGGACCCTGGAGATATTATCAACCGAGGAGGAGCAGCTTCCACGGCGCCGACCGAAGATGGAGGAGTGCGGAACGAGATGGCCCAAGATACGAACAGGAAAGACGAAGTACCAGCCTGGAAGATCTTGGCAGACAACCGAACAGGGCGTTAAACATCAACCAGGGTACAGAACGTCAGGAGACAAACCAGAGTTTCCCGAACGATGCCTCGGTCAATAATAACTCAAACAATGAACAAAATACTTTAAACGAGAGGAGGCAGTAATCAACAACGATGACCCGTTACTGCTTATACTTCCTGGGTTAGAAAAGGATGATTTGCAACAAGCAAACAATGATAAAAACATCACTATTATCAGTAACCATTATTTGAAAGACATACGAACTGAACTTTTGGAAGAGAACGAGAAGAGTCTCAGCAACAGTAATAATGAGATAATTTATATAACAGCGGAGGTGGAAGGAGTTCCCGCTAAAATAATGATAGACACAGGAGCTAATATTTCAATAATAAACTCCAATGAGTTGGAGAGAATACAATGTACATGTGGAAAAACTTTGCCAATGTTACCAGTCAACAACATTGTGTTGGTAGGTGCAACTGGCCGCCAGAATAAAACCATTAGGAAGCAAGTTTCCTTAAGTGTCGTTAGCCGTGATATAGCTTTAGACATGGAATTTTTAATCGCCACCGGATTACCATTTGACATCTTAGTCGGTTGCGATATTCTTCGTAGATATTCGGCAGTAATCGATCTTAATTTAAATAAAGTATCACTTTTCCCAGACGGAGTAACATGGACCGCAGATCTGGTAGGAGGCACAACTATACTTCCCAGCCCTATACATCAACAACTTCGTAAAATAAATGTTATTAGAAACAGCCCTCTTTCTAAACCCATAATATACAATCATGGAGGAGAGGATTTATGGTCAGTTAAGATCCAAGAAATACGGAATTTCCAGTGCGGAAGCGATGACGAGAAAATACCAACACATCTGGCTGATCGTCTAATTGCAATATATGAGAAATACAAGGCGGTGTTTTCTGATGAACCAGGGAAGGTAAAAAACTACCAGTGCCAACTTCGTTTTAAAGAAAACGTAGAGTTTAACCGGAGGTCATATCCAATAGCGCAGTCGCTCAAAGAAGCCGTGAGAACAGAGATAAACAAAATGATAGATAATGACATAATTGAGATTAGTCAATCACCTTACACTAGTCCAATTATTGCTGTTCCGAAGAAAGACGGACAAGTCCGGCTCTGTTTAGATGCGCGTGAGTTGAACAAAACAATTGTGAATGACAGAACATCTCCCGGTGAAATAGAAGAGATTTTAAAACGTTTTCATGGTACTAGATTTATTAGCACCTGGGATACGGTCTGTGGTTATTGGCAGGTAGAGCTGCATCCACAAAGCCGCCAATACGTAGCGTTCATTTTCGAAGGGCGCAATTACCAGTTCAAGAGACTGCCCTTCGGACTTGTCAATTCTGTCGCCATATTTGTGGCATGCATGGACCAGATTTTGGGACCAGAAGCGCTCCAATTTACCACCGTCTATGTTGACGATTTACTAATTACATCCGGAACCTGGGAGGAGCACTGTTACAGAGTAGAATTTGTACTAAACAAACTAGCGCAGAATAACATAACACTGAAGTTGGAGAAATCCAAGTTCATAGCGCGCGAGGTACAATTCTTAGGTTTCAACCTAGACGACAGAGGTATTACCCCATCAGCAGAGAAAGTGGAGGCAATTCAGAGGTTCCCGCAACCGAGAAACAGGAAACAATTACAATCTTTCCTCGGACTCTGTAACTATTACAGGAAGTTTCAGAGCCGATATTCCGAGTTGACCGCCAAGTTTCAACCACAGTTATCTGCCAAAAACAAATGGACTTGGGGTGAAGATCAAGATATTACTTTCCGATTGATAAAAGAGAAGTTTCTGGAGAGTGTGATACTTCGTCACCCAGATTTTAATAAACCGTTCTTTCTAAACTGTGACGCTAGCGATCTAAGCTTAGGAACGACATTATACCAGGAAGATGAGAAGGGACAACATCTGGTAATAAGCTTCGCTAGTCGCACACTGAACCAGTGCGAAAAGAACTACAGTGTGACAGAAAAGGAATTGTTGAGCGTGGTGTTCGCATGCAGCAAGTTCCGGACGTACATTCTCGGATATCAAGTCACGGTACGAACTGATCATAAATCCATCTCGTTCCTTCGTAGGTGCAAATTGAGTCACGGCCGATTGGCTAGGTGGGTACTCGCCCTACAAGAATATGACCTGAAATGGGAATACATTCCAGGAAAGAAGAACGTGGTAGCGGATGTGTTGTCACGTATAAATCTGGAAGATCAGACTTTCGAGGGAGAGAAGGAAAGCTTAGTAAAAATTTATAACATATTCACGACCAGAGCCGATTTACAAGCTTTGTTAATAAATATCCGAATCCATCAGCAGTCTGATCCTAAGCTGAAAAACATTGTGAGTCGTTTGGAAGCCAATAATGAAACCATTTCTAAATATTACCACCTTAACAAGGGAATTTTATTCATAAAAACCGCCTTAGACGATGAGACTTGGAAGGTGATAATCCCACACCAAATCGAAAAGGAGGTCATCATCGATTACCATGTCAGGTATGGTCACATGGGAGCGTTAAAAGTGATACAAGCTCTAGAGGAAAATTGTAAGATCAAGAATATCAACCGCAAGGTGAGAACATATATCAAGTCCTGTAAGATCTGCCAATGTGCAAAAGTAAACAATGAAAAGACAGAGGGTATCATGATACCGATAACTTCCAACGCAAAACTGGAAAAAGTGTTTTTGGATATCTGCGGGCCATTTCCCCATAGTGGTGGTCGACACAGATATAAATACTTGGTAATTATAATGGATCACTACACCAAGTATATAAAGCTATATCCGGTTAATCGGGCAACAACAGCAAAGGTTTTGGCGGTGATTATTGATTTGTATATCCCAGAGATCGGTAGACCATCTTCTATTATTACCGACCATGGTACACAGTTTAAGGGGAGGAGATGGCGAGACACTTTATTAGCACTTGGGGTCAAAACGTATAAGACATCAGTCTACCACCCAAGTAGCAATCTGGCTGAGAGAGTACTAAGAGAAGTGGGTAGGATATTGCGCACGTACTGTCACAACCAACAGAAAAAGTGGCAAGAGTACCTAGCAGCGACAGAAACATTCCTAAATTACGCCCACCATCCAGCTATAGGAATTCCACCATACTCAGCCATGTATGAGAAGCCGACTCCCCGAGACATTGAACAAATCATTGAATTTCCAACGAACAACAATAGGAAATTCAACCAGTTGAAGTTTTACAATAAGGTAGCAGAAGATCAGGAAAAACGGCAAGCCAAGTACCAGGAGGCAATAGGGCGAATTATAACATATACAGAGGGTGAAAAAGTCCTCCTAAAAAATAGAGAGCTGCCTAGCACCTTAGAAGGCATAACCAAAAAACTACTATTACTATATACTGGCCCATATGTTGTGGTAAATGATAAGCATAACAATACATATGAGTTGAAGGAAATCGTTTCAGGAAAAATCAAAGGAGTGTACAATCAAGCTTCTATGAAGAAATATTATGAAGAATGAGTTGTGAGATTTAGAATTTAGAATTTATATTTTAAAAAATCCTAAAATAATGTAAGTACATCTTACAACCTAATATTTTGAGAAGAACATTCTGGAGAATTATAAGAAGAAGGAATTTAGAATTTATATTTTAAAAAATTTTAAAATAATGTAAGTACATCTTACAACCTAATATTTTGAAAAGAAAATTCTGGAGAATTATAAGAATTTTTTAATTAATTTAAAAAAATTCAAAAATAATGTAAGTACATCTTACAACCTAATATTTTGAGAAGAACATTTTGGAGAATTATAAGAAGAAGGAATTTAGAATTTATATTTTTAAAAAATTTTAAAATAATGTAAGTACATCTTACAACCTAATAATTTTGGAACAAACTTTATGGAAGAAAGAAAAAGAAAGACTTTTGAATTGAAATATAATTATAAAAATTTAAAATTGAGTAAGTACTTCTTACTACAACCTGATAATTTAGAACAAAACTTTATGGAAGAAAGAGAAAGAGAGAGAATTTTGAACTTAATATTAAAAAATTTAAAATTAAGCAAGCACAGCTTACTACCACTGAATTATGAGAAAACTTTATGGTAAATAATTAAGAAGAATTTGATTTTGGAAAAATACCAAAACATTCAGAAATAGTAGTAAGATAACAGTACTATAAACAATTCTGAATGAAACAATTCTGGGAATAAATGAATTAAACAGAATTTGAATGTTGATAGAACGTCAGGACTTTGAAACAAGATAAGATCAACATATTACAAGGATTTATGAGAAATATTTTTCAATTAAATAAAGAGAATAGTTTAAATTTTACATTAAAACTAACCAAGTTCCAAAAAATAATTATGTGTCAATTATGATTGAATTGAGAAGAAAATAAAGTGATTAATTCAGAAAAGAGAATTAACGTTAATCCAGAATAAATGCTAGACATTCACAATAGAATTTGAAGGAGTAGAGAAGAATAACAAAAAAAGTGTAATATGCCAGAGAAGGAAAAAATTTGGAAGCAAAGAGACTAATTACCTATGAAACGATAATAAAAACAGTTAATTAAGAGCAAAGAAGAACAACTCATACCAAACATATGGAGAAGATGATTTTGAACCAATGATAATAATAAAACCTATATGAAATGCAAAGAGAAGAAATACCACATGAAATATAATATAAATGAATTAATGCTAATGAATGCGAAGGTGGATTAATAACTTTCTAAGAGAAAGGAAAGAACCAAAATGTTTAAATAAAATGATCAATATAATAACCTGTACATCTAATGTAAAGATACAATGTCAAAAAATTAAATATAATATATTAAGACCATTCAAATAATGAATACGAAAGACTATTTATAAAGACCATGCTAATACTATGAATAACCAGAAGAAAGTATAAAGAGAATTCAGATGAAGAAGAAAGAGAGTTACACTGTAAACAGTAACCAGAATTATTAAAAGAAAGGTTTTCAACCATAATTAAATTAAATATATCAGACAAGTTAAGAGTTTTGGAAAAATATATATGTAATGAGTATAATAATGATTATGAAGATTTATTAAGATAGAAAATGTGAGATAATCTGAGAGACTACGAAGTGGAGAATCCAAAGATATTTTTATTAGTCGAAAATGAGACTACTTTTTATTTATTTATTCGATGACTGACTGAAGATAATTCCAGCAGCATTATGTTTTTTGAGCAGGGATGGATATGCCCCTGTACTCAATTTATAGAAGTGGTGTATGGCCAGCAGAGAAGTAGCGTACAGTGCCCCTCTGATCTGCCCCAGCCCACGTGATAGGGAATGTTAGGGAATAAATATCCCAAGGATACAACACGAAGTTGATATACGAAGAAAATGTATTACAATTATAATATATCTCAGAAGACACTAACTATCCGAAAAGGATCAGTAGTAAGACAAGTAACCATATATATAAAATTAATAAAACTCTAATATAAAAAAGTCAATATAAAAATGGAGAAGAAAATGAATTATAAGAAATGATGAAATTATCATAAGAAATTATTTCATCCATAAACATGTCTGAAATAATTACTTCTGGAGGAGAGCAATCTGTAGCGTGACAGATATAAGCATAATATTGAATGGCAATTGATCATTAGAATAATAAAGTTATACTGTTTAAATTTGGAAGAAAGCATTAAATTTAATATAAATAGATTAGTTCATAGCAACTGTGGAAAGAAATCATTATTATAAAGAAAATACAAGTTCAAATAAAAGGAGTTACTAGTGATGAGTCATCCAAAACCAGTCTCATAACCAAAGGTTTTCAAGGTATAACCCAGGAAGGTAAAATAGTAAATAACAAAGCAGTACAGAATATGACCAAACCCACGACGAGGGAGAATAAATAGAAGAGAAACCCTAAAATAAGCCAAGATCAACCAATACAGGTGGTGTATTTCTGAAATCAAGAAGCAGATGGAGAAGATCCCAAGAAACCTGATGGCATCAAGAAGAAGATGGAGAAGATACCAGTCCCAGAAGGCAGGAGAAAAGAAGACTGAAGAAAGAAGAAGAGGGCAGCATCCTGAAGAAGATGTCATGCTCTTATAAAAGACACCCAAATCCCTATATCCCCAAAATAAATATCTAAAAATAAAAGTATAACGAAATAAAAACCACATGTATATAAATTTAAGAGAGAGGAGTGTATAAAGTAAAAGTTTCCTGTGAACTAAGATGAAACAATAATATAGTACCCATGGAACAAATCTCCATTGAAAAACCGCTAACCAATTTATTATGTTAATAAGACTATACGACCATTTAGCATTAACATAATATATAAGTGCAAAGTGAACCAGTGATAGTTTTGGGTATTATAAAAAATGAACCTTGTGTTTCATTCTTGGCAATCACAAACATTGGATGCAATGAAATATCCATTTTTCAATGACTTAAAATATGTACTGTGACAATATGTTGTTCATAAGACATGAATCTGTTTAAAATAACATTTTGTTTTACATGAAAAAAGAAAAACAGAGTTCATAATACCTTTTGAACAATTAATACTATTTATTTGTTAATGACAGGGTACAATTCCCCAAAGACAATGTAAAAGACGGTATAAAAACTGTAGAATCCTACTTATAATAATAGTTAGAAATAAGAATATAAATATAAGGTTTTTTATGTATATAGTACAAGAATGTTTAAAAATGTATTAGATATAAGGCCATTTGTTTGGGTCTGAAACAACTAGCATCAGAACTATAAAAATAGTTACCACTTGTAAATAGTAGAGAGTAATTAAGATGTTAGTTAGTAAAAAACCTTTTTTGTAAGCCATATTTCCATGTTTAGAAATAAGGATTGTGTTGCAAAATGTCTGACTTGAAGACAACCATTTATTTAAAAAAAAAAAAATTCTTTATTTGTTTTAACTATTGTTTGTATTGTAACCAATACTAATTGTTTTTGTGTAATTTAAAAACATGTTTAATTTATAATACTATTTGTAAAAGTCAGAGAGGGTATCACACATCATATATTGTTTGTAAATTATTTTGTAAGAAAAATTGTTAAAAAATCATAGGCCAAAAGAATGGAAACCAAACTTCATCAAAACAGAGAAATTGCTCAATTAAATGCAAATAAACAAAAGGGGTTTAGACAAAATAAACTTGAGATCATGCCATATAATTGCACATACCATTTAGAGAGATTTTAATAAATTATATTCAGAATTATGAATAAAAATAAAAATGACTAAACTCAGAAATTTAGACATGGGAGTCATATATTTCAGAATAATGTTTCAGAATACAACTAATTCAATTAATTACCAGAAAATAAGGGAATAGGAACCTTTTAATACAATATAGAATTATTAATATTAAATATAACTGATAAAATGGCTGAAGTTATATAATGACAGGAAGTAAATTTTAATGTTTTGACTTCCAAACAGTTTGTATAACAAACTGAAAGTGAAATTACTATTTTTTGGACAGAAAACACTATAAAATGGCATTATTTAATCTGAAAATAACCAGAATGAACTGAAAGATTAATTTAAATCAAATCTAGTGAATAAAATTGACAAATAACCAAAGTTTAGGCATTCATATAGTGAAAATATAAAAGTACACACAGGATGTGAAAAAATATTTGAACAATGTTAAGGATAATATTATATGGGCTAAGAGTTTAATTGAAACTGGAGTAAACAGTTAGTTAATTATTGGTAGTTGAACGGTTAACATGACATACGTTTGATATCGTGGATAACCTAACCTATAATCGTCATACAAAGCGAGTGTATAGTGAGTTATTGTGAAATCGCGAGTGACTTGTAAAATACTTCTGAAACTATCATATTATAACAGAAACGATCAAGTAACACTACATAACACAGAACAATATAAATCTACTCCGAAAAACACCATAAAACACTAGAAAACTGTATAATACATTAAACCAAATTAGTGACGGAATCGGAGAAAGTGTTTGACTTATAATTACACAGACATACTAAATACAACCCAGAATCACTACACCAGTCACTACACAACATATAACAAGAGATTTGCAGACACAAGAACAGGAATATTGCGTCAAAATACATTATTTGGAATGCAGCAGGAACGAGCAACATTTTGATCAACTTGACGGCGGCCATTTGCTTTGACGATCTCAGTGCCTTCTTCTTTGTTCAGCACAGCTGTTTGGTGAAAACAATTATTATATTTACAATTTATTATTCAATGTCTGTGTTTATTAATAACTATTAATTTGATTGTAACGTTATACTTTTTAAATATTAGCCCGATTTCTCTGACTTTGGTAATAACTGGCTGTTTAAAGAACCCTATTTAATTTTTATATCATATACTTGTAACTTTTTTCGATATCCTGAGAATCGATACTAATCGATAAGAGTCAATATTGCTGTTACTTAATAAAACATTAATACTTTTCAATACTTAATAGTTCTTTATTTCTTTAATAATACTAATTACCAATAATATAATTCTAATTGATAATCTACAAGGACTTTACCACCCGTAAGTGAAGATAACCTAAAAAATAGAAAGGTAAACAAATATCGATTGGTTTACAGACAGTCTTATGAGTGGTGATAGATTATTTAAATTATACTAAAACTTTAATAAAAATTTTCAGAAGAGCATTACACTGTTTAAAACTTCACAGCCCTATATTAATTAATTGATCCTAATTAATTAATTAATAAAATTAAAAATTTTTTTTATTATTTTTTTTTATAAACATAATTTTTTTTTAATTTTCTTCAAAACAATAATTTTTGTTTTGAAACTTTCGGTGAAGCTGAGCATATATATTTCTTCATCAACTTTACGCTACTCGACCAGTCTTGCTACCATTGGGACTGGACCAGCTGGGAAACTTAAGGAAGTGTTTCAGGCCAGTAAGACGTCGAGAGCCACACCAATTAAACACCTTACAACTTACAGATTCACACATCAATCTTATTTATTTTATTACAAATTGGCTAGTCCAAACAGAGGGGCTTGATTACATCGGAGTCACGTACTCCATAATAGCTTATATCTTCAACACACATCTATATTTAATTGTATTTATTTTATTACAAGGTTCATGTATATTATTAGTATGTAGGCAGTCATGCATGAGATACGTGTAGTCTGATTACCGCTATGCATGCTGTTACAAAGTAAATGCACTCTACTGCATGAAAAGTGCATGGTCATTTATACTAACCATGTGACTTCCATCCACCAATAGAATGCTGACTGGTGGTTGGAAATTTTCTTAAGCATGTCGTTACACAGGCAGTTCTTCTACGCCATCTACCGCGAACGGAACGTGCACTCCTTGTACAAGAATTCTACCGCTTGCAAGGTGTTGTAAAGACTATTCGTCGTTAGTGAAACGGGAAGACTCAGAACTGTGTGTGTAGTACATTTGCACACATCAGTGTTTTAACGCATTGTGCGTAAAATTACAAGCAGTTCTTCACTGCTGCTACCGCGAACGGTACATACAATCCTTGTACAAGACTCTACCGCTTGCAAGGATCTGTTAAGACTTTTCGGGGATAGTAACGCGTGTGACGCATAACAATTGATTTTATATCTTTACACACAATATTAATATTGTAGTATTACGTGTGTAAGAAGTGAGTGTAACTGTATCACTGTGCGAGATTTTCCGCAGTGACAGTATCATTAATTGTTACGCAATAGTTCCATCAAGACGTTTCCGTGCTAGTGCAAGATTTCCTCATAGGGTGGTCTGCTGATCGCGGTAGACCTTGTTATTCGCGAGAACACTTGAAGAAGCCGGAGAGGTATAAGCTCAATATACCGTTATTGATTAAACTCACTGTCACCTGAGATATTACTTGGTCTTAAACTCTATATAAGTTTTGCGAGTAATAAAATCAGTAGTACCGTTGTGTGTGCGAAGTGTCGGATTCATCGTGGGTATTGCAGGACATCAACCCAGCTGTTGCAGGACATCAGCCCAGCTGTTATAGGACATCAGCCCAGCTGTTATAGGACATCAGCCCAGCTGTTATAGGACACCAGCCCAGCTGTTATAGGACCAGCCCAGCTGTTACAGGATGCCAGCCCAGCTGTAAACGTTTCTGGTGAAACGTCTGTCATTTGTAAGCCACACCTGACGAACCATCTATACCGCAAGGACCGGCCCTTCTCTTCAACAACATCATCGTGGGAGTCTTCTTATGTAACGTATCACGTCTTGCGTATGAACATTATTTAACATTTTGAAAGAAAGACTCTATATCAAACATTACATTCTGTATATTTCAAATATACCATATAAACTATAACTTGTGTTTGTACAATAAATAATCTTAAACCCTCCAATATAGACTTGTAATTTGAAATACACATACTATCATATCCTATGCGCCAATAATTTAGTAATTTGTGTTGTCGCAGTATAAATATTACCATAATATTGTAAACACATGTACTTACCGATTTTTTATTATGTGAGAGCACTTGCTTTTCCTTCTTATGATACTTTCTTCCTAAGGGGCCAGGGTTCATTCTCAGCGAGATTTAGATTCAAAAAAGGTGATATAAATGATAACACTGCTTCTTGATTGAGTATAATTATTAGTTTTAATTTCAGGAACAAAATAAACATACATTAAATAGTGCCCAAAATGGCGTCACGTGTTATTACTAAAACAAAATGGTGGCTATATTTCTCCAAACTTATTTAATCATTGTGACTGTATATTAATTGTGAATCTTGTTACTATCTCTTTGTATATATGTTTTCTTTTGTTTTCTAGCTGCAGCGCTTATCATGTAATTAGTTATAGGATCATACATTTCACAAACCAATGCCCTCTATGTATGGAAGCATGGCCATGCGTTCGTTCGATCGCACACTCATTCACACTCACTGTTACAATTACATTTTATACAATTTATGGGTTTATTAATGAGCTCATTAAAACGAAAATAAAAGTGATATGGTTGACTTCTCTGAAAACTGTGTAGCGTCGCTCCCTCGCTGGTATCAGATGTTCCCCAGGAGTATGGCCGGTGTTCGCCTCATCATTATTGTTCTTAAATCATCTTGCACTGACTCTACATTTAATGTTTTTACTGTGTATGGTTACTTATATGCCGTTCGGATCCGGCGTTAAACTGTAGGTCCCATATACCTGTGAGAGAATCAGTACCACACGCACCACGGGTATATGCGGGGAGGGTACAAACCACCGAAGACTGAAGGACTACGATGGTTACTTAATTGTTTTCTGACTTTATTCTCACATTTCTTAAATTTTGAATAATACTTTCTACAACTTTTGTATGAAAACTGGGTCGACAGCGATACATCGCTGTGGCCTCTTTGGTGTGCTGTGCTGAACTGAGACAGATGAATATGCAGATTTGCGCTTGTGTTAGTGCGTTTGATGTCATCAGGCTTTGTTAGATGGGACAACGCCTAGTTACATGCGTTCTGTTTTATGCGTCATTGTCTTTTGTTATGACGAAACAGCGTTATGAACCAATCACAATGAATATTTATAGTCAGTCGTCATAAACACCACCATTTCCTCGACCGGCTCTCGCGCGTCCAACGGTGACCTTGGCATGGTACTCATCTCACCGAATCTGCGCTGTTCCTTTTTTCAGAGGGACAATGGACCTAACCATTCTGTATTTGACAATTATACAATAAAACATTGAAAAAATAACCTCAGATCCCATAATTACAGTATTGGGTCTTTATGTACTGTTACAATTTATTGCAAAAATTGGTAGGTGATTCACTATACTTCATATTTAGTACTGACCACCTCTTTATATAGTACTCTATAAATCACTGAGAAGACAAAGTAAATTTTATAATTGTTCAATTTGCAGGATGTATTCCCAGTTATAAATTCTGTCGTAAAAGGAGAACTGCAAGTAAAAGAAGAAATCATCATAGAAGAGAATGTACAGTTTGTTGATCAGGTATTCTACATAGTTATAAATTTGTTTATAGTAACAAGCATTTATTTTTATAATGAACAGCATTTTTGTATCATGGCACATCCATGACAATCTCTTAACAGCATTCTTTTAGCCACTCAGAAAATCAAGTCATACCTTTCCAACAGACAAAATTGACTTTACTTTGTTTTGTTTACATGACTGTAATTAACAATACTGCAGACCAACATGTTGCTTTACAGCTGTTCATGAGGCAAATGTGGTGCCACCTGATGTGTCTGACATGTTTCTCAGACTCTTCGTATCTTCTTCTTCTTTGACTCTTCCTGAACCACCTTCTTTATCTGTGAGAGCTTACAGCATCCCACAACCAGACAGTCAACCTGGGTACTCTAGTCTCTGTCTTCCTCTGCAGTACTTCCCACTCACTGGGCCCCCATCAGGAAAGTCATTATTGGGTCTTAACCAATAGTGACCCACCACACTGTCTCATCTTCACAAACCTCTCCATTCACCCATTGTTTCCAAAACATGTTCATTTTTGTTTTCTAATTACTTTGTCCATCCAGTATATTTTTAATATTCCCCTACAGCAGCAGTTTTCAAATGTTGTGGTTGTGTCTTTCACTTTTCCCTATTGTCTAGTTTTCACATGCAGCTTCTATAATTGCATGCTGCAAACATATAATTTGAGGAATTTCTTCTTAATTTAGAATCCAGTATTTGACAGTAGCAAATTTGTTTCTCCATTTGGCCTGTGCTCTGACACTGATTGCTTAGTTATCTTTACCAGTTTTAATATTTACCTATTTTTGTTCCTGATTCTCCTCTTGCCCCTAATAATTTTTTATAATATTCAATAGTGTTCTCAATTTACTTTGTTTTCTGTGAGTAGAATCCATACCATCAGTAACTCTTAACTCTTAACATCAGTAACTCTTAACTCTTATACTCTCCACGAAATGTTATTATGGTCTTGAACATCTTTATGGTTTCCTTTACAACCTCTTATAAAGCATTCTAGTATAATGGTAATGAATTTGTATAAAAGTAAATTTTAATTCCTTGTTATTTGTAGGATGTTTTAACGGTCAGTGTAAAGAAAGAAGCAGATTCAGAAGAGGCTGAGACTGAACAGGTAATGTGCACATTATTTAGCCCATAGCTAATGTGTTAGGTTGTTCCGTGTCATGTACCACTAGAGATTTGGATCACAGTCGTTTGTAGATATGTAATTAAAAATCAATAGAATACACAAACTGTATCATAGTGTTGTATACATATAAACTACTTGAGATTAAGTAAGTAAAATCACACACTCGTGCGAGCGCGTGCATGCACACACACCATGTAGGTACAGAGTATGGATATTTATTGCAAAAATTGGTAGGTGATTCACTATACTTCATATTTAGTACTGATCACCTCTTTATATAGTACTCTATAAATCACTGAGAAGACAAAGTAAATTTTATAATTGTTCAATTTGCAGGATGTATTCCCAGTTATAAATTCTGTCGTAAAAGGAGAACTGCAAGTAAAAGAAGAAATCATCATAGAAGAGAATGTACAGTTTGTTGATCAGGTATTATACATAGTTATAAATTTGCTTATAGTAATAAGCATTTATTTTTATAATGAACAGCATTTTTGTATCATGGCACATCCATGACAATCTCTTAACAGCATTCTTTTAGCCACTCAGAAAATCAAGTCATACCTTTCCAACAGACAAAATTGACTTTACTTTGTTTTGTTTACATGACTGTAATTAACAATACTGCAGACCAACATGTTGCTTTACAGCTGTTCATGAGGCAAATGTGGTGCCACCTGATGTGTCTGACATGTTTCTCAGACTCTTCGTATCTTCTTCTTCTTTGACTCTTCCTGAACCACCTTCTTTATCTGTGAGAGCTTACAGCATCCCACAACCAGACAGTCAACCTGGGTACTCTAGTCTCTGTCTTCCTCTGCAGTACTTCCCACTCACTGGGCCCCCATCAGGAAAGTCATTATTGGGTCTTAACCAATAGTGACCCACCACACTGTCTCATCTTCACAAACCTCTCCATTCACCCATTGTTTCCAAAACATGTTCATTTTTGTTTTCTAATTACTTTGTCCATCCAGTATATTTTTAATATTCCCCTACAGCAGCAGTTTTCAAATGTTGTGGTTGTGTCTTTCACTTTTCCCTATTGTCTAGTTTTCACATGCAGCTTCTATAATTGCATGCTGCAAACATATAATTTGAGGAATTTCTTCTTAATTTAGAATCCAGTATTTGACAGTAGCAAATTTGTTTCTCCATTTGGCCTGTGCTCTGACACTGATTGCTTAGTTATCTTTACCAGTTTTAATATTTACCTATTTTTGTTCCTGATTCTCCTCTTGCCCCTAATAATTTTTTATAATATTCAATAGTGTTCTCAATTTACTTTGTTTTCTGTGAGTAGAATCCATACCATCAGTAACTCTTAACTCTTAACATCAGTAACTCTTAACTCTTATACTCTCCACGAAATGTTATTATGGTCTTGAACATCTTTATGGTTTCCTTTACAACCTCTTATAAAGCATTCTAGTATAATGGTAATGAATTTGTATAAAAGTAAATTTTAATTCCT
Source organism: Magicicada septendecula (assembly GCA_034769895.1). NCBI lineage: Eukaryota > Metazoa > Arthropoda > Insecta > Hemiptera > Cicadidae > Magicicada > Magicicada septendecula. The sequence continues at coordinate 327,378,521 of CM068373.1, forward strand.
TGTTATTTGTAGGATGTTTTAACGGTCAGTGTAAAGAAAGAAGCAGATTCAGAAGAGGCTGAGACTGAACAGGTAATGTGCACATTATTTAGCCCATAGCTAATGTGTTAGGTTGTTCCGTGTCATGTACCACTAGAGATTTGGATCACAGTCGTTTGTAGATATGTAATTAAAAATCAATAGAATACACAAACTGTATCATAGTGTTGTATACATATAAACTACTTGAGATTAAGTAAGTAAAATCACACACTCGTGCGAGCGCGTGCATGCACACACACCATGTAGGTACAGAGTATGGATATTTATTGCAAAAATTGGTAGGTGATTCACTATACTTCATATTTAGTACTGATCACCTCTTTATATAGTACTCTATAAATCACTGAGAAGACAAAGTAAATTTTATAATTGTTCAATTTGCAGGATGTATTCCCAGTTATAAATTCTGTCGTAAAAGGAGAACTGCAAGTAAAAGAAGAAATCATCATAGAAGAGAATGTACAGTTTGTTGATCAGGTATTATACATAGTTATAAATTTGTTTATAGTAACAAGCATTTATTGTTATAATTAACAGCATTTTTGTATCATGGCACATCCATGATAATCTCTTAACAGCATTCTTTTAGCCACTCAGAAAATCAAGTCATACCTTTCCAACAGACAAAATTGACTTTACTTTGTTTTGTTTACATGACTGTAATTAACAATACTGCAGACCAACATGTTGATTTACAGCTGTTCATGAGGCAAATGTGGTGCCACCTGATGTGTCTGACATGTTTCTCAGACTCTTCGTATCTTCTTCTTCTTTTACTCTTCCTGAACCACCTTCTTTATCTGTGAGAGCTTACAGCATCCCACAACCAGACAGTCAACCTGGGTACTCTAGTCTCTGTCTTCCTCTGCAGTACTTCCCACTCACTGGGCCCCCATCAGGAAAGTCATCATTATTGGGTCTCAACCAATAGTGACCCTGTAACAATAAAAAGAAGAGCCGAAATATATTAAATAAATAAAATGCACTACCAGGACTTACCTGTACTCAGCCGCAACTACTTACCGTATTAAAATTTCACCAGAAGACCAAGGTCGCCACGATTATTTTTTATAGGTAAAATATCGAAAACCTTTACACTCCACCTTAAATAAAAAGGACAATTTTGCAATCTGACCACACCCAATTAATAATTCAGAAAGATTCCGGAACGTTTAGACGAATTTTGCAACACAGAAATGAGAAAGTGGTAATGACGAAATAACTTAGTCTAACACATTTTATCGGAAGTAACCGTTATTTTTAATGAGTGATTATTTAACAAACATTTGTACAGTTAAATTTTTTGTATATTGCTTGTAACTTTAGTACATTTTTTCCCTATGTTTTGTCTGTTTAGAATGTAATTATAACTTATGCAACTTAATGATTATTACTTACTACTAGACTGCCCAGCCTGCAATTCACTCACACATTTATACCTAATATTTATAAACCCCTCAACATCTTAAAAAATTCAGTTTAACTCGGGGAACCGCACCATCGCGATACCGGCCACGCACGTGGTTACTGTTCGGCGCTTCCAAAAATGTCCATCCTGAACTGTTTTCACTGTCTCCAATGTAATAAAATTTTCACTGTGATGGTTTGAATAATCTCTTGGGTCCCGGTCGGTCCTGTTGAATTAATTACATTTTAGGAAAACTCGACCAACCGGGCCCGAAACGAAACTGTAGGTGTCTGTAGCGGTACTCTGCTTCTCATAGACTGCCTAACGTAGACTGTCTTGAGGCGGGAGGAAGCTGCTGTTCGCTGCCACCTGATTTCGTTGTTGTTTAACATTGAGTTACTGTGTTCTATCGACTTTATGCATGAAACATAGTAGTTATATCAGCCAAGTGTGTCAACGATCTCTAGACACTGCGAGTCTGATGTTACTAGTAGTAGGCGGGGCTTAACTATGTTTCCTGTAAGTCGTCTTGCTGCTTTCACAAACTGTTCGTTCATGCGCCATTTTTTACTGCGCCGTTTGAGTTTCTCGGCGTCCCTACAGCGCACATGCTTGAGACGTTAAGTGCGTGCATCGTCACACTTATACAGAGTTCTGAGAAATTTAGGGTGGTGCAAATTCCTTGCCTGGTTACACAACAGAAACTGCGTGTTGCTGCTTTGTTCTCAACACTGTTTCCTTGCCACGTGGTCTGTTACAATGGAATTAACGTTTGTCGTAAAATAAAACTTTCACAATATTTTTATAAAATCCCGCAAAAATGAAATAAATGAAATACAAATACCCTATAACTGTAAGAAATAAACTGACCCAATTTTGGACACGTTACAATACCCCCCCAATGAGAATTCTGCTGTCCAAAACAGAAGAAATCTCATTGATAAACCCCTAAGAGGACCGGTGAGGAACTGGTGCCAACAACCCCCTGATTCTTACTCCTCATGGGTACACGACCCCCCTGGCTTGGCGACTATGGACGCATCTGAACGAGATCACTGGACTTCTCCGTAAGAGATCCCAACACCGAAAAATTGAACAGACAAGTCCCACAGCACACCTCACCTTCTAACATGCTACCCCCCAAAATCCTCAATCCCGGGCTTAGATTATGCCAGATCCTCCATCGATATGTTTCCCCTTGTATGCAAGCTGGGCTGCCTTTAGCAGATACTGGGCTCACACACACTCACATTACATACTGACATTACATATTATAAAATTGAAAAATTCTCAAAAGTTATTTAATTTACAACCCATTGGTTGTTTTCAGGTAAAATCGATTCATAAATTTTGTATAAATTTTAAATTATTCTCTTCCTTGGTTTCTGTGTTTATTTAAAATAAGTTGATTTAAACATTTCTTATAATTAAGAACGTCCTTAACCTAACATGTGAATACTTAAAGTCTAACAATACAAGTCAATACAATAAATCAATAAAAATAAACATAGTTAGTACACAAACAATAAAATAATCAAAGCTTAAAAATATTCGTTAGCTGGCAGGCGAAAAATCAAGATTTTTTTTCAAAAAAAAAAAAACTTTCCAAAAAATTTTAAAATTCAAAGAAAAAAATTTAAATTTATTAAAATGTTTCCTTTACATATAGAAATTATTTAAAATTTGCTTAAATTGATCAAAAAAACAAAAGTTGAATTGACTTTCTTACTACTAACTTATATGACCTCACTGTCAGCTGATCGAAACTAGGTCAAGTCCACAACCTTGACCCACATACGTTGTGTATCAGTTCTATCTGAAAATACATTTGATATCAGTAACATTCTAACTTGAAACACAAAACATAATAAAATAAAACATTTAAAATAACAAAATATTATTATAAATAATAAGCAAATCGACATTTAAATTATTCAAAATAAACACTTCTTACTATTTCTTTTATGAATTTGCTAACTGCTATAATTTTTTTTTTTTTTTTTTTTTTTTCGGCTAAGCTTTTCGTCATTACTGAAGATGTCAGTAATGACGAAAAGCTTAGTTGAACAAAAAAAAAAAAAAAAAAATATAGCAGTTAGCAAATTCATAAAAGTAATAGTAAGGATGGCTGCTAATTTAAACAATACGAAGATAAAACACTTCTTAATTTTACATTATTTTCAAATTCTATCCAAATTTTGTCACTGGTTGTAAATTAAAAATTTTATATTCTTATAAATCTCTCTTTTGCTTGACAATCTTATTCTCCATTACAGTGGGTGATTTAAACATTTATCTCATTTAATTTACTACTTGATCTGTATACATATATAATCTTTCTACCTCTGACTCTAACCTGTAACAACTTCAACTCCCATGACACCCATCTCTATTAAAAACATCTACCAAAACACTCTCTAACCCCAACTTATCATTAAACTCAAATCGCCACCTTCTCTCGCTATATATAAAAAAAAATAGACGACACCTTCATAGTATTTAATGGCACTCATAGACAGGTGGATATGTTTTTTAAATTTATTAACGAAATTAACCACAACATAAAATTTACTATGGAAATGGAAACCAATAATGGCTTGAACTTCCTCGATATATTGGTGTTAAAAAGAAACAACCATTTCGGTTTTAAAATATACCGAAAACCTACCACAACAGACATAGTTATAAATGCTAAATCGAATCATCCATACACACAAAAAATGGCGGCATTTAATGCACTAGCACATAGACTAATAAGCGTACCAATGAATATGGAGGATTATAAGGAAGAATATAACATAATAAAACACATAGCCTTGAAAAATGGATATAACACAGAAATTGTGGATAAAATGATACATAAACAATTACGGAAAATAAATGGTGACAATAATAATGTTAAAAATACAACACAATATGTCTCAGCATTATATACGAACATACTCCCCAACATAATAAAAAATGAATTTAAAAAATTATATATAAATGTTTCATTCAAGACCATAAATAATCTAAAAAATATACTTAAGCCACGAAAACCAATAACTTTGGAGGAATGTTCAGGAGTATATAGAATCCAGTGCAGTGAGTGTGATAAGTTCTATATCGGATAAACGGGGAGGAAATTTATCGAGAGATTTAAAGAACACCTACCAAAAAAGAAACCCCAAACCACCTCATCAAATTACGCACTCCACCTAATAAACGAAAACCATAATTACACCGGATTCAAAGAGAACATGGAGCCGATACATGTTTGTAATAAAGGTCATTTCCTGAATGCTTTAGAAGAGTTTGAGATATACAAGGCATCCAAAGTAAATAAAGAGCAGTTACTCAATGATCAGCTATCATTTAAATCCAATAAATTATATGATACCGCGTTGATGATAAGCAATGAAGCACGAACACGGGCTAGTTGACGATCGGAGGTCGACCGGTGCACTGAGTCGCTTTTAACGTGTTCATGTGTTTGTGTTATATGTTAATTTATTCAGTGATTTTTGTGTGTGTGTTTTTATGTATAAACATTTTAATCATTTCGACGACCCCTATGTATTAGGGGAATAATACATTTTTTACTGTCCTGAAGATGGGGATTTAGTCCCTGAAACATGTTGTATGTAAAAAACTGAGATCGCATAGTGGATTATACAAGGTAAAAAATTCTTAAGTTAATCATAATAGCGATCTGGAAAAAAAAAAAAAAAAAAAAAAAAAACTCTAACCCTTTGTACTTAGGATACGTGTTTCCCCCCCAAAAAAACTCATTTCCCTTATCTGGCCCCTGGATTCTACCTAAGGCGGCCCCTTCCCACTAAAATCGTTCCTATCCCGTCCCAACTTATCATTATGTTGCGGACTCCTACATTACACTACCCCCTACTACAAAATTGCCATCCCCAAAATCTCAATCTCATTACCTTACTACAACTACAACAAAATAACATCATTAATTATAAACATCAATATATCACTCAAAAACTCTACATATATCCTCCATTACTACTGTGTCAACATCAATACTTCTCAAATTCTATAACATACATTAACTCAAAACAATATTTTCTCTCTACTACTTCAACTTTAACTTCAACTTGGACTGATCTACATGTCCCACCAAATATTCATCACCCAAAACTATCTTTTATTAGCTTTCACAAATTGTTACTTTACTTTTCACTTTATTAAATCACTTTTCTCATTACTTTAAAATAGCATATTAATTACTTGGAACATTTACAACCAATATACCAGTGACATTTTATTGCTGATCAGCTGATCTCCTAACACAATGAATTAATTATCATTTTTTATTTACTTACAGTTACAGCTGTAAACATTTTTTATTATACATGATTCATACTGTAAAAGTTCTATACTTACAGTCCATTTAACATGATATACACAAAACATATTCACATACTACATTACTTTCACCTCACCTCTGAAACATTTAACACAAACATTAGTTTAAATTAAACAATTTATCATTTAATCACCACATTCACCAGTCTCGTAAAATAATTTGAATTCATTAAAAAGTTTAATTAAACAACATTTAAATAATCAAAATATTTAACATGTATCAAACTGTTTTAATTAAATTAATCACTGAAAAATAAAAGTTTCCATTTCTACCAAAACAATCACAATCAACCAATTACTGTTTTCAAAATTAATTCTGATATTTATTAAATTGCAAATATTAATATTATTATTATCACTTACCTACATACATACATTGTTTAGCTGACCTTCTACAATACACACACATAAATAAATGCACTACAATTATTTACAAACTTTAGTTATTAACTGTTCAGTTTTGCCGCACTTCATTGTCCAAATCTGCCATGTCAGAACCATAAAACATAATGTTTATCACTGTTTTTTATTGTTTTACAGTTTAGCCTCCATCGTCCCAGATTAACCTTGGTTTTATGTAACCTTGTTCAATTTCATTAATACACAAACTATTGTTTTGTGTGTTATAACCATAAAAACTGACTTCATTCACCTTACCAAAATACTCATTAAACCAGTCAACGTTAGGTATTTTTGTTAAGTCTCCGTCATTAAATTCATTCACTATCGGGTTAATTACTTTTGTCAAATCATTATAGTCATTATTATTCAAATATACTTTTAAACTTTCTTTCCATTCGTCATACTTTCTATTCAAATTATACAGTTCTGTTACATACCATTCTCTACTTACCTCTCTCTCTTCATAACACCACATCACACTCTCACAATTATTCCGGACAGAGGGTACACAATTACACAACAAAATAAATACTTCAATTCATCTATCAATACGGGACTCTTGCCCTTCAAAAACAACATTTGTGAACTCATGAAATCATCATAAACATTATAAACAATAAGGGGAAAATTTACCCTCTGTCCCCACTCTACCACAACATTATTTTTCCGCTCTCTCTCTAACTCATTGACACACATTAACATCTCATGATCACATTCTACAACTTTATCAGTATTTTCATTACTTATTTTCACCGTCTCGCTTTCTGATACTAATTCTTTAAATACATTATTATTCTCAATATTATATTCCTTATTTTCGACATTGTTACACTCGTCATTATAATTTTCATTTGTATTATTATCTCCCCTACATACACACTCTATTGACTCCTTTGGTTCTCTACATATTTCGTTTAACTTACTCTCAAGACTACACAGTGAATTGGTTAATACATCAAACTTAGCATCATTGGTATCAAAACGTTTATTTAATTTAGTCTCATTTATGTCAAAACGACTATTCATGTCGCTACTCATTCTCTCTAATTGACTGAGTATGATACTCATTATATCGTTATCTTGCATTAGAGACATGTTTAAAGTTTATTTATACAACACGTTTTATATATAAAACCACTTTTTTTTTTCTATAATCAAACGCCTAATACTACTGTGAATCACAACACAAACATAACCTACGTAAATATGTGCGATACAATTTTTTATACATTCGTCATTACCACATCCTATTTTCTGTGCATTAAAATAGGTCTATCTCGTATAAATAAAATTAAACTAAAATCCTGGCAGGCGAGAGCCATTTGTAACAATAAAAAATGAGCCGAAATATATTAAATAAAATACACTACCAGGACTTACCTGTACTCAGCCGCAACTACTTACCATATTAAAATTTCACCAGAAGACCAAGGTCGCCACGATTATTTTTTATAGGTAAAATATCGAAAACCTTTACACTCCACCTTAAATAAAAAGGACAATTTTGCAATCTGACCACACCCAATTAATAATTCAGAAAGATTCCGGAACGTTTAGACGAATTTTGCAACACAGAAATGAGAAAGTGGTAATGACGAAATAACTTAGTCTAACACATTTTATCGGAAGTAACCGTTATTTTTAATGAGTGATTATTTAACAAACATTTGTACAGTTAAATTTTTTGTATATTGCTTGAAACTTTAGTACTTTTTTTCCCTATGTTTTGTCTGTTTAGAACGTAATTATAACTTATGCAACTTAATGATTATTACTTACTACTAGACTGCCCAGCCTGCAATTCACTCACACATTTATACCTAATATTTATAAACCCCTCAACATCTTAAAAAATTCAGTTTAACTCGGGGAACTGCACTATCGCGATACCGGCCACGCACGTGGTTATTGTTCGGCGCTTCCGAAAATGTCCGTCCTGAACTGTTTTCACTGTCTCCAATGTAATAAAATTTTCACTGTGATGGTTTGAATAATCTCTTGGGTCCCGGTCGGTCCTGTTGAATTAATTACATTTTAGGAAAACTCGACCAACCGGGCCCGAAACGAAACTGTAGGTGTCTGTAGCGGTACTCTGCTTCTCGTAGACTGCCTAACGTAGACTGTCTTGAGGCGGGAGGAAGCTGCCGTTCGCTGCCACCTGATTTCGTTGTCGTTTAACATTGAGTTGCTGTGTTCTATCGACTTTATGCATGAAACATAGTAGTTATATCAGCCAAGTGTGTCGACGATCTCTAGACACTGCGAGTCTGATGTCACTAGTAGTAGGCGGGGCTTAACTATGTTTCCTGTAAGTCGTCTTGCTGCTTTCACAAACTGTTCGTTCATGCGCCATTTTTTACTGCGCCATTTGAGTTTCTCAGCGTCCCTACAGCGCACATGCTTGAGACGTTAAGTGCGTGCATCGTCACACTTATACAGAGTCTGAGAAATTTAGGGTGGTGCAAATTCCTTGCCTGGTTACACAACAGAAACTGCGTGTTGCTGCTTTGTTCTCAACACTGTTTCCTTGCCACGTGGTCTGTTACAATGGAATTAACGTTTGTCGTAAAATAAAACTTTCACAATATTTTTATAAAATCCTGCAAAAATGAAATAAATGAAATACAAATACCCTATAACTGTAAGAAATAAACTGACCCAATTTTGGACACGTTACAACCCACCACACTGTCTCATCTTCACAAACCTCTCCAGTCACCCATTGTTTCCAAAACATGTTCATTTTTGTTTTCTAATTACTTTGTCCATCCAGTATATTTTTAATATTCCCCTACAGCAGCAGTTTTCAAATGTTGTGGTTGTGTCTTTCACTTTTCCCTATTGTCTAGTTTTCACATGCAGCTTCTATAATAGCATGCTGCAAACATATAATTTGAGGAATTTCTTCTTAATTTAGAATCCAGTATTTGACAGTAGCAAATTTGTTTCTCCATTTGGCCTGTGCTCTGACACTGATTCCTTAGTTATCTTTACCAGTTTTAATATTTACCTATTTTTGTTCCTGATTCTCCTCTTGCCCCTAATAATTTTTTATAATATTCAATAGTGTTCTCAATTTACTTTTTCTGTGAGTAGAATCCATACCATCAGTAACTCTTAACTCTTATCATCAGTAACTCTTAACTCTTATACTCTCCATGAAATGTTATTACGGTCTTGAACATCTTTATGGTTTCCTTTACAGCCTGTGAAGATACTTGTCTTTTACCTTTTTAAAAAATACTATACTCATCATATAATACTCACCGCTGCCAGAATTTTACTTACCGCCATTGTCCCCGTTAAACTTACCTTATGAAACTGCCCAGGTCGCCAACATATTTTTTAGATAAACATGTAAACTTAAAACACTCTTGCCCTTATAAAAATCCTGCTATCTGACTACATTCTAAAAACTTCAGAAAACCCCCGATTACGTTAGACGAGTTGTCGGCACAGAATACTAGGAAGTGGTTATGGCATAATAATTTACAGCTAAAACATGTTATATGATGGAACAAATAGATTTACTGTTCGACTTACTTTTTTAACAATTACATAAAATAGAAAAAAAAATCAGTCATTTCCGTGGTTGAATTACTACGTTAAATCTTATATAGATATACATACTTAGAAAAGCGGCCCAGTATTTACATCCACACACTTCATTCACATACATTTAAATAGTTCCTTTAATTAAGAGCGCTCTTTCGCATTAAATTATTTAACCAAATGGGGAGTCGCCTACTTAACCTTCATCTCGTGCCTCACTGTGTACCGACTCAAATGTTTCGTCTGTTCGCCACTTTTACAATCCCGTTCTTTCACTCCACTCACGTCACTCTGAGATTTTTGTTTCACTGTTTGGTGGTAGTTTATTGATGTTTAGACTTTTACATCTGAAAAAGTTTATTTGGGACCACTGAGTCGTAGCGAGCGTCCGGCCGACGCCGCTACGGTATCTCGACTACTTTTTCATGCGGGCGGACATCACTGCCTTCATGCTGCTCAATTTCGTCGTTGTTCATAGCCTTTGCTGCTAAAGTCTTAGCAGTTGTTCAGGTAACACGTGTTATTTGTGGGTGTTGGCAGTGGACGAAATCTAGTGTTCCCTGGTTGACGTCACTGGAAAAGGCGTGTCCTTATTCTTATATCCGCCTTGTCCCAAGCACATTGTTGAACCAAATTCGCCCAAGCCATTTTGTGCGACTTGAGTTTAGCGTGGGTTCTGCGCTCTGCCGATGTTAGTGCGTTTGGGCGCATTACACGGTACAGTTCTGAGAATTAAGAAGTGGTGTGCGACACGCACATTCCATTGTACTGACTTCATTTTACTGTTCTTTGTTTGCTACGATTTATATTCAACATGTGACTTGTCACGCAGATGAAAATGAATTTAAAACAAATATTTAATAAAATAAAACCCCTCCCTTTTAGACCCGTTACAAGCCTCTTATAAAGCATTCTCGTATAATGGTAATGAATTTGTATAAAAGTAAATTTTAATTCCTTGTTTTTTGTAGGATGTTTTAACAGTCAGTGTAAAGAAAGAAGCAGATCCAAAAGAGGCTGAGACTGAACAGGTTATGTGCATAACCATTATTTAGCCCATAGCTAAGGTGTTAGGTTGTTCCGTCTCATGTACCACTTGAGATTTGGATCACATTCATTTGTAGATATGTAATTAAAAATCCACAGAATACACAAACTGTATCATAGTGTTGTATACATAAAACTTGAAGCTGTTCAGTATTTAAAATTATGTAATAATTGACTTTACGAGTTAAAGGTTAACCAAGGATATCGTTAATTGTACTTGGCAGAGAATAATAGGCAAATACAATTAAACAAAATACATATTTATAAAGTTAAAATATAATATTATTTTATTTTTCTTTATACTGACATTCTTTCTAAACGAAAACATCTATTCTGCCATGAGGCGCTTTTGATAAAAACAAGTTACAAGTAATTATTACCATCAACATTTAAAGTAGATTATACTAAATCATCCATTTAAACTATATATATATATATATTTGATCACAACCCAGCACTTCTTAAATATATATTCTTTATTCACGCAGCAACCACACACACTTTCATACGGTACATTTTTTATATTCCCCTCTTTGAGCTCATTTTATATAAATTTTTGTCGTATATAATTCGTAAAATTGCCAGATTTTATTGATTCTAGTATGATTTATTTCCCTTTCATGGTCCGTAGAGGTGCGTCCATGGAATGTTTCCTCGTGCACGCGCACTATCTAGATGTCTCCTCATTTTCACCTTTTTATTTTACCGCCGAACTGTCATTTTGCTTCATTTTGTCACTGTATTTATCTTGTGAATCAAAATACTGGTTTTTAGATTTAGTATGTAAAAATTCACATTTTGTAGTGTGCGGGTGCCCGTGATTTTGTTCCGGAACTTTTGCGGCTGTACAGCACGATGGAAGATGGTCGACTGGGACTTCGTAAAGATAACGATTCTTAATTTGGCGAACGATGACGTGATCTGGTTTCATTGTTCTTTTTGTGTTTCAACACCAATTTTGACAGGATCATTATTGTGGATCGACATTCCAGCGGTGACGAATGGCTGGGATCAGCTCCGACGTCAGATGTTTTGATCTCCGTTGACAAAGGTCAAATGTCTTGCGGCTAAAATTAGCTGCTTCTCTATCGTTTCACTGTTGACCTTGACACTAATTCGTTCACTTGCATGCGTCGTTATAATTTGGAAATAAAATTTACAATTATTATTTTTGTGTCCACTTTTCCCCAAATTACCCCGGGTAGACCTAGACTGTCCCGTTACAAACTACATGAGATTAAGTAAGTAAAATCGCACACTCGTGCGAGCGCATCCACGCACACACACCATGTAGGTACAGAATATGGATATTTATTGCAAAAATTGATAGGTTATTCTATATATTTCATATTTTTACAGGGTGGCCACTTTATGGAAAACCGGGAAAAGTCAGGGAATTTTGTGTGTCAGGGAAATGTCAGGGAAAATGCTGGAAGGGCAGGGAAAAATATAAAAATAACTTGCAACAATACCCTGTATTTTTACAGTCTCACTCACAATTTAAGACTAACTAGTATTCCCTGATTGTTGTACCTATTTTTCACAGCTTAAGAAACATAGGCCGAAAATTTTAAAAAAGCTTCGGCTTCCTTTATAAAACACACCTGAGAAATCAGTACTTATGAGTGATACCAATGTTGTTTTTAACTCATGACTTCACGACACATTTTGTAACGGTACAGAATTGTGAGCCACCCCAGTTTAATTTTATATTAATTTAAATTATCATTTTAAGCACTTTCCAAATTGCCAGACTTTCACCTGTGGGGAGCCTCCAGTACAGCGATGCAACATACATACAGTCAGCCAGAACAATTGCAGGACGTATTGCGTAACCGCCAGCAGCAGCCTTGTGACACAGTCTCCAGTCTGCAGTGTGTCATCAGATAGTGCACAACGCACAGTAGTAAGCAGCATTCAGACGGTAAAGTGGCAGATAAAAATTACATAGTGGCCTCGGGTGTAAGATAGGCCGTAGTTAAGAGTAGGCCTATCTTTTAAAGTACTAAAACTAGTATAAAAAACAGTATAACGCGCGGCCAGCCTAAGCGAGCTAAGTGTTCGAAAATTTATGTCGGCCGACAAAACAAAACGAAACGTTATTTAAAAGTGGATTAAAGTAATAGTGGCGCATCAACCTAATATGAAATAAGCAATAACAGTACCGCGGTTGAACAGGGTCTTAACTAAATTATGGTGTGTTAAACAGTGCATTCACAGCAGAGGTGCAAAACAGCGGAGTTCTTCAGACGTTAAGTATTTACTGAGTTTTAAACAAGATTATTTTCCCTTTTTCCCCAGAGTATAATTCAACATAAATAAATATAAATCTAAAATGTACATCAGAGATCTTGAAGTGGGGTTTAAATAGAACGATAAAATCAAAGAACGAATGTGTGTGAGTGTGTAGCTAAATCACGTATTGGTTCATTGCAAATAATAAATAGTTGTGGTATACCATAGTTGTCATAAGTTAATGAATTAAGAAATATTTTGTTACTATGTTTGATTTCACAAATTGTTGTTCATTCTACAAGTATTTGCTCTAAATGTCATGAACGAGAGACAAAGTAGTTATTTTGAATAATAAATCAGAGGCAATTTGTTTTAGCACAAACGGTGTATTTGATCTTTGCCCATATCAAATCCAAATAATCCTTTCTGTAGCTGGTTTTCGTCTGAAAGACTCTGGAATAAAACCCTAAGGTAAGAGTTAATTATAAATTAATTAAGGTCCCTGTTCGGGCGCCAATGAAACTTTACAAATTAATTGCATTATTTTATTATACAAAATAACCGCGGTACTATTATTGCTTATTTCAAATTAAGTTGATGCGCCACTATTACTTAATCCACTTTAAAATAGCATTCCGTTTTGTTTTGTCGGCCGACATAAATTTTCGAACACTTAGCTCGCTTAGGCTGGCCGCGCGGCCCTGTGTCACAACTGGCACTGGTGTTAGTTCGCTAAATTGCATACAGTGTTTTTTGGTCACATGATCGTGCATGTGTGCTCCCATTGGTGCTATTGAAAGGGCGCCTTAGCATAGGCGGGAAGGTGAGCAATGTTTTTGCCGCCTGGCGCAATGTGCAATTACATTACTTTCTTTCGTGATTCACGGCTGAGGCGAAGGTTGATGTTATTTCACAATCGGTCTGCGTTGCATGAGTACGGAGACAAAACATAGTCGTTTTTCTGCAATAAACACAGCCTATCTGGTTGACTAACTCGGGGTTCTACAAGGGTGAACAATGACTGTATAGAGAATGTAATTTTTAAAAAATGTTATCTTGGCCCTACAATCTCGTACCGTTACAGTTTCATGGACTTAGTTAACTAACACTAAGAGGTTTACAGTTAATGTAGGGTGATTTTTAATTACGTATGAGAGGATAAATGTGCCCATGAAACTGAATAACTTTCCACATAGAACATAGATTGGAAAACAAAAAAGAAAAATTGGACATAACCGTGCGACTTATCATATTTCGTCCTTTCTTCCACTGGGAAGGTTGTTCAATTTCATGAGCCCATACACTCCCTTAACTATTGCTAGCTGAACAGAGGTTAAATGGTTAAATGCTCATTAAATAAATTTTGCATTATTTTCATATATCGCAAAGCAACTGATAATAAAAAATTAAAAACTATAACGACCATACTCACAGCCCCAGACTAGGAAAATCCTGTATCGTGGGTGCCATGGACACACACACAAAGACATACAAACAAAGCAACACCCAGACCCAGAAACAGATATTTAAACTCATCATTCAAATATCTGCCCCGGCCGGGAATCGAATCCGGAACCCTCTGCGCAGAATAGACACTACCTATTACACTAAAGAGTTTGTCAATTGGCAACTTACTTTACTTAATATAAATATTTGTGTATTGTTAATTTAATTACATAATATTAATCCTTATTGTTTATTTGGCTAGGTCGGCTTTTTGTGTATACGACTTACGCATAGCGGCGCGGCGGCGCACATCAAAGGCTTTGCCGCATGTCTCTATGCCGCCACGCATCGCGTCGAGTGAGTGATAGTGATACAATTTTAATTCATTACGTATTGAGATGCGCTCGGGTGAAAGTGTTTTTTCAAAAATAATAAGAAGGTGACCTATTTTGAAAGATATAAGGTGATTTTTCATTTAAGGACTGCATGCAGTGTCTTAGGTAAGTGTATGATTATCATTTTTATTTTAGATAAGTACTAATAATGTAATAAATTTTTATTTAGGTATTAATTTCTTCTTATTCCAATAAGAACAAATAAAGGTCAAATAGGTAGTTTTTTTATATATTTTTTCGACTGATTTTAATTTAAACAGGTACCTAACTACTTGTAAAAGTGGTAGTCAATATGCATTGCAAATCGATATAATTTTGCGTAAGTGAAAAATAGATTTCAGTCGAAACAAATTAGGTACACTGAAAAAATATAATATTAATTTTTAAAATAGAAACTTGGGAAAATTACCATTCTTTCTGTTAACGGGAGGACAAAATGACATAATTTGAAAAATTAATTGGTAACGTAGAAATTATTCGTATCTACCTGGACCCAGTTTTACCATTCTACATGTTAAAATTTCGTATATTCCATTATATATTTTTTTAAACAGTTATTTTTCACATTCTGAATAGTAATTTTTTAAATCAAAGTGTTAACAGTAGCAATTACACATTTTATAAATTCCTAGTGACATAAATTTTTTGTTGGTTATTACTGAATTCCAAAAATACTTAATTAAACGACTAACTGTGCTGACTATAAATAAAATATTGTGTATTTACATCAATTTATTAAATATCATATAGGAAATAGGATTAATATTAATAACATAAGGTTACATAATTTTTTCCAAAAACATTTTATTTGTTTATTCTAAAACCAGTTTTTAACAATATATTTACAGTTTTCCTTTGTAACTTCATGTGTTAAAAATTATATGAACTCAAGTTATTATTTCACACAAAACATGAAAAAACGATTCATTTAATAAACGATTGAAATAAATAATAAAAAAAGAACTTGCATTGAAATCATTACAAACTCTTGACAATATTAAATAGCTAATTAGTAATTAAGTATTTATGTTAATGAATTTTACAGATGACACTTTACAAACAATACATGACAGCACAATATACACCAGTGAGCACTATGACACGTTCACAACGAAAATATACGAAATAGATCGAAACATTACGGCTAATGATGGACAAAGGAAGTAGATTGTGGCCGAAAGTTGTCAGACACATTTGTCCTTGAGGAACACACTACTACACGTGTAAACTTTAATATGATTGGCTGATTGATGTCTTACAACACCTGGTTATAATCTACTCTCGCTTAACGAAACAACATTTATATTCTGTAAAAACTTGAATATTTTTTTTAACAACTTTCTGCTCGTTATATGAAAAATTTCCATTAAGATTATTTGTTAGTTATGATATATAAAATATATTAAAAAAAAAAAAAATGCAAAAATCGACCAACAATTTTTCACGAGAATAGAATTTTTAACAGATAGAATGGTAAAATTTAAATGGATTGGTGTTACTATACAATATAAGTCATGACAAATTCTTTTGTGGGTTCATTAACGAAGAAGTTTTAATATGGTAGTCTAGTAAAATTTATAAGTATTGCGACAATACAAGCATATGCTGTAATGTGCATGTATTAAATAAAATAAATATTTAAATTAATTTTAGTAATATGTAATAGACAAGCAGGTGTGAAATTGGAAGCTGAATTATAAACAGGAATCAACAGGAACATCACGCGATTGCCGGTGAGAGCGTGTACACAAGTAAATATTTATTTAGTGTGTGTGCGTGAAGCCTGTTCAAGCCTGAAAGTTTGCAGTCTCACCCCAAATAGATGCTAAATTGAAGTTTTATTTAATTATAAGAAAACCGTAAATATTAGAAAGAGTGTAAAGAATTCTAAAAAGGCATAAAAATCAGACACGTGTGCAGTGCGAATTCTATGTAATTATGACATTCAGTGCGAATTCTGTGCGATTTTTAGAGCATAGTAATTACACTAATGATGCGATCATTATGATAATTACGTATAATATGTGTAATTAAATTAGATAATGTTAGATCACCTTGAAATCCGCATTAGACATTGCAATTGGCAAAAATGTGCGAATATGTGAAATTGGACGAGAGTGGGGGAACAGACGCCGTGGACAGCTTCTGACCTGCAGAATTCTGTGACGACAGGTGTGGTGTTGTTGGTGAATATAAATACGAGCCCAGGAGAGCCAAATGTACTCTTCAATCAGTTTTCAGTTGCAGCGGTATGCTATGACCTTCAGAGACGCGAAATTTTAATTACTTCAGACATAGTTAGACGCTATGTCCAATATCGACAAGATCTTTTGTTTATAAACTGTAAAGTATAATGGACAATATGTTAGTTCAAGTAATAAAAAAAGAACAGTAACTACAATTATCTGACGTCTACAAACAGTCTACAACTACAAACATCAACACTATATAGACAGATGGCGAGAGAACATCAAGCAGAGGAACGATACACAGAGCAATAGAGGCGGTTTATATAACACCAGCAGCCGATCCAGAGCAACACGTCATTCCATTCTATAGCCAGCTGATGGGACCATGAAGGACAAGAGACTGGAGGACGACCAGTGGAACCGGAAAACGCAAGATGACATCCAGTAGGAGAGGACCGACAGATCACTGGAGGACATGGGACAATCTGCAGAATTGAGGTGATGAAAAACCAATGTATAATTATAAAAGAATAAATACATTGAAAGACATTAATAACAGATTTGTAAATTAAAGAAAAATGATGTAGATAGAGATAAGAGAATGTAATTTAACTGTAGTAAGAATTTTCTTTAATGATATTTTCTGTAATGAGGACCAGTTAATTTAAAGATAATTTAAATCCTTGCTTGGAGAATTAACAATTGATTTAATAATTTTAATTTTTCATTGAAAGCATATAAAGTAAAGTAATTGGAAATATAGAAGAAGACTAACGATTCAATTAGTTTCTTTAAAATGATCATAAGGCTGTAAGATGTATGCCAAGTATAGAATAGTAATGTAAATAAGAACAAATTTATAAAGCACACATTCAGACTGAGTAGTCGAGAATTTATAGTATAACGAAGAAATGTTTAACATAGAATTGCTAATATAAGACATAAGATATAAAATCTATTTTATGATGAGTGTACGGCAACAAAGAAACATTGAAACAATAAATAATGAATATTTTATGGCAGAGAAAATATTATTATTATATTATTATTATTTTTTTTTTGAATAAAGAAATGGAAGCATATTATGATTCCTAAAAGGACTACTCTTATTATGATTACACCTGAACTCCAATTTATACATACACGGTATCAGTAATGTATGAATCTAAACACAGCACAAAAGGTACCGTTGTATCAATTTTGGCGCTCCAAAATCGTGGGGCTCCACAAAATAATATACAGTAAACCCTCGATTTAACGGACCAATTGGGGCTGAGGGGTGTCCGTAAAATCGAAAGTCCCTTAAATCGCAAATTTTGTTTTTTGAGGATACATTTAAATCAAATAGGCCTATAACACTTGAAATTTTAATACTATTAATACCATGCAAATACCATATTGTTCCGAATACAAGCCGCACTTTTTCTCTTAAAAACATGGTCGCTAATTTGGCCTGCAGCTTGCATTTACGCGCTAACAAAATTCGAAGTTATACCTGACTTCTGGCGGGAGAACGCTTTTGGTATCTATGAGTTGTTTACTGCCTAAGCAACAGCAGTTTGCCTGGCTGTAGTTAACTCTGGCGTTATGATTTATGACTACAACCAAATGTTTTAACAGCAAACTGAAGAAAGAATAGGAAGATAAAGTGTAAGTGCGTGCACACGAGCGCGTGCTCACACCCTTCTGTAGGCAGCAAGACAAAGGATGAGTAGAGGGGGTGTGAGTAACATGTTTCTAAATAACGGGTAAACTGCCAGTGTGGTTTTCTATTGTAACAGTGACAACATCGCTTATCTGTACTTTGTTTTCATTCGGCGTTTTTGTAGTGCGTTTGCAGTATGAGTAATATTGTGGAGACTAAAGGCACACAGTCAAATCAAATTAAACATAACCCATACAATGTGAATTATAAATTAATTGTGATACAAAATGTAGAAAAAACATGCAATCGCGAAGCCGCAAGGAAATTCGATATTGATGAATCCTGTATTCGATGATGGAGAAAACAGAAGGAACGACTTTTAAATGCAAATACTGCACGACGAGCATTCGCGGGACCTCAAGTTGGGCATTTTGTAGCAGTAGAGTCCAGCGTCTGTGAATACGTACGGCTTTTAAGAAGGCAAGGACTCCTTGTCACTAGACATGTTTTAAAATTAAAAGCTTTAGAAGTCGCAGAAGAATTAAAAGTCTCCGGTTTCGAAGCCAGCTTTGGGTGTATAAGACGAATGATGCAGTGAAATGGATTTGCGCTTAAATGACGTACATCACTCGCGCTAAAACTACCGAGTGACTACAAAGAAAAACTTCTACAGTATCAGCAGTTTGTCATTCATTTACACAAGAAGCATAATTATTCACTTGAACACATGGGAAATGTCGATGAAACGCCCGTACTTTTTATTTACGTATATTTACGGTGGACCAAAAGGGAACCAAATCTGTAACGGTAAAGATTACGGGAAATGAAAAATTACGTGCCACTGTAATGCTTGCTGTATTAGCTGATGAACGAATATTTTATAGTGAAATAAGATGCATATCAGTGTATATTGCTCAGTGTTAGTCGCCGTGATGTCTTCCACTGAACGTGTGCGATGCCTGCATCAACGACAACGCAAAGACAGGGATCGTGAAGAATTAAATGAATTCTTGATGAATACTCCGTTCTCATCAAATATAATTGAAGATGAGCAAATTTCCTTGTTTCAAAACAAGAAGAAAAGAAATGAAAGAATGCTGCAATAGCCAAGGAATACCGCCAGAACAGGAGAGTCTGCATTATACGTTTCAAAAGCCTAAAAACATTATCATGCTTTGATGTTTCAGTTTTTTTTTTGTCTGTCAAATGCTGTCCGTTAATTCCGAAGTCCGTTAAACCGAGGTCCGTTAAATCGAGGGTTTACTATTAAATAATTTGCGTTGTAGTATATTATTTGAATATTTTATATACACATAATAGAAAGGTAAATTGAATCTGGAAAAAATTAGTTTATAGTATATTATTGTCCTATAGCATAAAAATTTTTACCATGAAGCATGTTAAAATTATTTATCCGTAATTACGATTTTTCCACTCTTATGTTTGAGAAAAATCAAGAAAGTCACTTAATATTTCTTAGAAGTGCATTTCGTCCTCCATTTCAAACACTTTCCTGTTAATTTTTAATATTATATTTTTTCAGTGTATACCTACTTACATGGTGCATTTTTAGTCAGTGTAAAGCGGAAAGAAAACAACCCTCCATAAGTAACTAAGTCATAAATACATAAAAATAAGTGATCTTTCTTATATGAAAATTAACCGGCCAGTGCAAGTCGGATTTGCGCAAGAAGTGTCATGGAATTACTATGGGAGGTCCAAATTTTTTTTTGGATGTCGACCCATGTTCCTTGGGAAAGTTGTTCAGTTTCATGAGCACATTCATATGTCAACGGGATCGCCCTTCGTTATTTTATATACTGTATATTACAGGATTCTAGCGCCCCAACCATGAAACTGGGACATGAAATTTACACATAGGATACTTGTAGGTATTCTTTGTTTGTAGGATACATAGTTCCTTGGCCCTTTCTTTTTTCTCACTTATACATGTGGGATATCGTTGAGTAGAGTCTTCTAAAGTTTTCGTCTCTAAAATTTTTCTGCTAAAAATAACTTGGTGGACTATCAAAGTTGCCATTTTTGCACCTGTTTTGTTATAACTCTATCTGAGTATGGCATTATGAATTATAAATATGGAGGATCGTGTGGACACTCACGCAATCTCGCGACGATGATGGGCCTTCAAGCGATTAACGATCATGGCGGATCGTGTGAGGAGCCATTAAATGCACAATTTGTTAGAATGTTCGTAAAATTAAAAGATTCTTACCTACATAGAGATTCTTAGGGTCGGTTTAAACTAAGCGAAGGCCATGTTTTGAGATAATTCTGAATTCAACCTTATCTGTTTTAAGATTTAAGGTTGTATATTGTGTGCAAGTATTCCGCGAGGGGCGTCATGTCGCATCAAGCTTGCACACAACTTTCAATCTTAAATCCTACCTGATAAAGCTGAATTCAGAATGATCTCAAAAAATGCTCTTCACCATGCTTCGCCTAGTCTGAATCGATCTTTATGCGGCAGTTATCTTATGAAGTGATGAAAATCCTGAGTGAATTTACTTACCTATCTTGTTATTATAAATTGATTGAACCATAAATATAATTATCATTTTCTTTTATTTATTTACAGATATTTACTTTCACAGTGTCGTCTAGTAGGAAGAAAACTTCATTTAATTCTGATTGGCTGTTGAAAGATAAATTTAAATCGTGGCTTGGCCAAATCGAAAAAGATTCTTTCTCTGCGTATTGCAAACTATGTTCAAAATCTTTTACACTGAGTAATATGGGGGAGCAAGCTCTTACAAGCCACATGAACGAAAAAAAAAACAGAAACGAGCAGAGTCGAATACACAAAAAAGCATGAACCTGTCAGTATTTTACTCATCAAAAGATACTACTAAAGAAAAGTCGCCTACGTAGCCAGTTATCAACGATCTTGTATTATCAACTTTTCCGAACATAAAGGTAGCTGAAGTTGCGTATTCAACACCAGCATCAAGACAAGTGAATCCGACGACTACAAATGAATCACGGGGCTTAGTTTCAATGCTTGTCAAAGACAATGTCACTAAGGCCGAAATATTATGGTGTTTTTATGTTGTCATGAGTCATGGATCACAATGAAGTGGAGGACAGGCAGTGGAGTTGTTTCCTCTAATGTTTCCTGATTCAGACATTGCATCTAAAATGAGACTTCAAAGAACCAAAATTGCAGACAGGATCGTTTTTGGATTGGCTCCTTATTTTTTTCGTGAACTTCAAAATATGTGTTCAGCATGTGATTACATTGTAATCGGGTTTGATGAGTCCCTTAACAAAGTGCCCCAAAAAGGACAAATGGACGTATTTGTTCGTTTCTGGAATGATGAAAACAATCGAGTCTGCACCAGATACTACGGGTCAGCGTTTCTCTGTCATGCAACCGCTCCTGATATAATGACTGCTTTTCTAGAACAAGCAATTAAAGGACTGGATATTGCAAAACTACTCAAAACTTCAATGGATGGTCCCAACGTCAATAAGAAGTTTCTTCAAGATATAAAAGCAAAAATTAAGGAAGAGAACTGTGATGCTAACGGACCAATCCTTTTGGACCTAGGTAGTTGCGGGTTACATACAATGCACAATGCTTTTAAAAAAGCAATGAAAGCGCCCGGTTGGGATTTAACAAAATTTTTGAGATCTCTGTATTATCTTTTTTACAACAGTCCAGCCCGACGCGCCGATTATAAGAAGCTTTTAGGATCGAATATATTTCCTCTTAAATTTTGTGCAGTATGTTGGCTTGAGAATTTCACCGTTGTTGAGCGGGCTACTCAAATCATCCCCAATGTGACAAAATATGTACAGGGAGTGATAAAAGAAAAAAGAAAACCCGACAGCAACAGTTTTGAAGTAGTGAATGCTGCACTGAATGATGAACTTTTGAAGGCAAAACTTGCCTTTTTTCAGATGATTGCTTCACAAGTGGAGCCTTTTTTATCGTTTAAGTCAAATGCTCCACTCTCCCCTCTACTATATGAGGCACTTTTGACTACTCTAAAAAAAATAATGATGCGCGTCGTGAAGGCTGAAGTTTTGATCACTTCTAGAAATATAACAACTATAAATTTGAAAAGTGAGTCAAATCTCATTAATGCCAAAGAAATTGAATTAGGATTCCAGTAAAAAATGCACTACGCAACAGTCGTGAACACATAGACATCGACATTTTGTGATTTCGCCAAGACTGCCGCAAATGTCTTATTGAATTTTTGTGTCGTTGACGAAGTCATCTCCACTGTTGTACGCCTTGACAAAAGGGATTTCATGCTTCGATCCTACAATCGCAATCAATCCTAAACTACGATTAGAGAGACTTGACAAAGCGTTAGATATTTTTGTCAAAAATAATTGGCTAACTGGATCTCAAGCAGATAACGTTAAAAATTCCTACACCGACGTTTGCAAACAGTTAGATTTTGATCAGAAAATGAAAACATATTCCCTGACCGAGAATCACCGCTTAGATGATTTGTGGCTGGAAATAGTTCCTCCGTTTTTATCTGAACATAAAGATCTGCGATCATTTATCAAAATGGTCATGATATTTTCTCATGGCAATGCCTTTGCTGAGCGGAGATTTTCGATAAATAAAGAAGTTATAATCTACAATCTTAGTGAACAGTCTCTAGTAGCGCAGAGGCAGGTGTATGACGCTATCATGCATCATGGGGGGATTCAAAAAATTGATATAAGTAAAAAACTAATTCATGCCGTCTGGAACGCAAGCAGCTTATGTCAAGAAGCACAAAAGAAGGAAAAGGAAGAACTAGACGCTGCATCGAAATTAAAAGCTAACAAGCGAAAAACCCAGGAAGTATTACGGGAGCTTCAGCAAAAAAAGCAAAAGATTCTTGAAGATGCCAGACTTGAGGCAGAATTATTAGAATAACAAGTTAGTATAAATAAAGTGATTTTAATATTACGTTAACATAATACAGTATGTTGATTTTATTAAATAAATCTTTCATAAATTCCTATCTTGTGTTTTATTTGCAATTGTGAACCTGCCTAACTTTCTTTATAACTGCTGAAAACTTTTTGTGTAAAATAGATATTTACTGTTAATTATGGTCAGGAAAAAACCTAAAAAGTGTCTGGAAAACCGGGAAAAGTCAGGGAAATTAGTTTCCGGAAAATAGTGGCCACCCTGTTGGACATTCTTACAAATTCTACACATAATATTGTCTCTTTACCTAACAAGTAAGTGTAGGTTTTCTGTGCTAGTTACTATCTGGTTAATTACATTATTATTAGTACATAATAAACATTTAAGACTACTCATACCTTAATCTAGTAACAAATATTATTTCTTCTTATATTGGACATTGTCTATTACAAATTCTACACATAATATTGTCTCTTTTTACCTAACAAATAAGTGTAGGTTTTCTGTCCTAGTTACTATCTGGTTAATTACATTATAAACTTATCCATAACCAACAATAGTTATTTATTATTGCATTAACTAGTAGTCAACCAAATACACTGTTACTCACCGTCTATGGCCTTTCCGTAATGTTTTTTCGTGTTTACATGTTTTGAGGCACTTGCCTCATCATCAGAACTTATAAAAACCAATCTATGTCATAAATGATGACATTTGTCAAAATATTAAAAACACAATACGGCAATTAAACTATGGCGCGTGTTGTCTTGCAAGGCACACCTAACATTTTTAAAGCAAGTTATGTACATAGTTTAATTGCCGTATTGTGTTTTTAATATTTTGACAAAGTCATCATTTATGACATAGATTGGTTTTTATAAGTTCTGATGATGAGGCAAGTGCCTCGAAACATGTAAACACGAAAAAACATTACGGAAAGGCCATAGACGGTGAGTAACAGTGGGGACTACAATAGGATTTATTCCATTTAAATCAAAACTAGTAGTCAGTTTATCTGTCACCCTTTCTACTACTAAATTATTTACGTCTCATTCTTCTTTACATTTGTCATTCTGTTAACATTCAATATTAGTACTTCTCAACTACCACACATTATAATATTGTTATACACAAATAAAACTTTTATTATACATTTATAATATAATGATCTCTATTTTAATTGCCTAAGTGTCTATCAGTTACACTCAGATATAACTACTGAATGATATATAACTACTGGTATATAAGTTTTTTTAACTTACATTTTCTTTAGGTTATGTTGCCATACTTCTATGTACTGGTTATCCAGCTAGGCTCTACATTTTGTTTTTACTTATTCTATACATGATTTATTATCCAGTTTACTGGAAATATAATTATTAAGTTAATTCTATACATTTGATCTTTTATTCTCTTATCTTATTTGACAATGATTTTAACTTTACTTGTGAATATATCTATTTCATAACATAGACTTATTTCTGTTTTGTACTTCATTATTTTTATGACAGTTTTTTATGTTGAGTGTACAGTTTTTTATGTTGAGTGAAACATCATGTTACATAATGCCTCCCCCCCTTAAGACGGGTTATTTCAGTAATATGGTTTTGTAAAGTTACTGAAATAAACTGCTAAAAAATTTTCCTTAAAGTCTCATAGAACCTTTTCATTTCAGCTTGGTTATATACCCCTTTTACCTTATTTGTTTCTGGTGTTGTTAGTTCATATGTGTTATTTCCTTTGTCCTGGGTAACTGAAAAGGGTCCATGGTATAATAATAGTAACTTTTTTGCTATGCCTTCAGCTGAGCTGGGTAGTTGTCTATTTTTTATCAATACCTTCTCTTCTATCCTGTAAACTTACCCACATTTTACAAACACACCCACCTTTATAATACTTACTTCTGCGATCTTCTTTACGCACTTACCTTAGACTCCACCAGAATATTACAGGGCCACCAATATATTTTGAGGTTAACATATATAAACCATCTTACTCTTCCCATTAAAAAACACTTGAATAATTTAGATAATCGTAGTTTCCTTGACTCAGAAGTTTTCACAGGCTCGTTTAGGCGAGATTTTGATGCAGAAAATAGGTTAGCTTTCGGCACAATAACTACTCTGACCACATGGTTATGGTTATATTGAAATCTGACTTTATTTTCAGTTAGCAATTCAAAGGTTGTTAACCATATTCATCTTTTGTTTAACAAATCACTCAATAGTGAACAATCATAATAATTATTTAAACAAACTAAACTTGATTAATTATACTAAGGCGAACCAGTATTTCGCATCCACACACTCTCTCTCTCTCTCTCTCTCTCTCTCTCTCAAAACCCCCATAAATTTGAGATTCCATTATGATTTCTGAATGGAGTATTTTAATAATAGACAAATAGTTATTAAAATTGGCCAGTCTATCTAGTTTTATGAGTACTTAGCTGTTGATGTTATTCCAAATGTTACGCCATCACTCGCCATTCACTGTTTGCTTCAACACTCAAAAACTGTTCCACACTGTTAATTAAATTTTCCGATTTCATTTTCCTTATGAAGAGAGTTATTTATAACTGTTTTAGATTCATATTCACAGCTTTTTGTAGGCCTACACTTAATTTGCCCGCGGGCTCTGTTCAACACAACTGCACGGCTTTAAGATGTTTGTTGAATGGCGACTGGCAATCGTATACTATCCAGGCCAGTCACGTGGTTCTCCTTGATCCCCGCTTCCTCCCTCGTCTGGGCCCATCGAAGAGTCTGGAAGCTGGTAGAAGCCAAAATTGCGTTTCAATATTGGAAAACACGTGTTCCTCTCATGATAACATCATGACGTCAGACTGATCATAAAAATTCCTTGCCTTATAAGGTTCAGTTTATTTAGTTTGAGACGGCAATGCCTACGTCATACTCGCTTAGTCATACCATTCAGATTTCTAAATACTTATTTTACCAAGGGTTACATAGATCGTGAATTATTGCATAATATTAAAAATGATTTTGCCCCTTTTGTACCGTTACAATACGAGGTTTTATGTAGAAGCATAAAAACTCTCATTGACTAAACCTAAGAGGATCAGCTCGGATATGGCGCCATGACCCCCCTTATTATCTTATTAAAATCATGGGTTACTCACCCCCCTAATCCAGTGGCTGTGGTCGCAGCTGCATGACTTTACTGGACTTCCTGCCTCAGGATCCCAACACCATAAAGCCAGGTAGGCGCTAGACGTCCCTAGCCTGACGCGCTGGCCAGCACGGGGCTGCCACCACAGTATCATCAGACTGTAACAATCCATTAAAACATCAATAAATGGCCTTTCACTATTCCATACCCTTAACTGATTTGGTTTCCTCTTAGCCGTACTGGTTTGCCTTTTTCCAAGTACTGGCTTTTTGTCTTAACTATCTAAATGCACAAATAACATTGCTTTAATATATATATATCCTTAACACAACATAATACATTTTATTTCAAACATCTAACATTAACATACTCTTGAAAGTTATAATTCAAATATCCAAAAATATTATTCACTAATTCAATTATGAATTCAATTTAACAACAATTCCATCTTACTTTTCCATTTAAACATCTCATTTTATATCTCAATTTCCTCATTATTAATGCAGATTACCACTGCTATCTGTATACAATACACAACATGATTAATACGAAAATAGAAAATTATTCAATACAACAGATATAGTAAACAAAATACGTATTTCACTACTTCATTATTAATCATATTATAACGATTTCATCATCGATCTTCTTTTCTTTATTATTTATTCTAAAATCCTCCACCCACATCATTTCTTAATATCCCCCCTTGTAAATCCCTTAACCCTTGAACCCGTCGTTACAATAGTGTACGGAACCTCAAGGACTAGCCTAATCTCGATATTACAAAACTCATATAAATGAATTTTCTCCCTCATAGCATGTAAAGTTGCCACCACCCATCCACTACATTATTTCCCCCCAAGGCTGGACTCTCTTGCCCAGTTGCTTCCACAAGGACTGAAGCTGGTGGGAGTAAACATTTTTTCCTTTTATTTTACCCCGTCCTTGCTTCGGCTTTACATTAAGTTCAGCATTACTGGTATACAGGATACCAGTAACCCTACTAAAATAATTATTTACAAGCCCTTAAGCGGTCTATCACTTTTCCATAGGTGTATAGCCGTAGTTCCAAAGTTATTTCAGATTCCCCTTGGACAGTAATGTGGTAATTTTCGCATTAATAGGTTGGCTAATCTGTGCTTTCTGATATTGCGCTATCATGTTTATACAACGTTCAACTACAGTTGTCCGAGCTACGGCAGGCGGCAGACGTTATTACGTTTGCTCGCTTGTTCTGTCATACATCATTTTTCTTGTCATCAGACAATCATTGTAGGCTTTAGGCCACAATATTTCGTGCATACTTGCACTAATTAGCGATACACTGCTAATTTATTGATTTCATGTAATTTGAGTGCCGCGTACTCGCGCCTCAAGTCTGACGACAATCTACGACATTCGTATAGGCCTTAGGCCTTAACATTTCTTGATGTAGTTTGAGTGCCGCACATTTGTGCCTCATCTACCATTCAGCTTTCTTAGCGACACGTTCATTTTAAAACTTAAATCTCAACCAGACATAGCCAACCTCAGCGCTCAGAATTTAGTGTACAACAATCTTAATAAATGTATTATACAGTCCACTATTGTCATTATTCTGCATCCTGGCAATAGCACCACAAGCATCATTCTTCCTAACATTAACATTCTTTTGGTCCTCCGGGCCGGATCTTAAAATTTTTTTGGTCACTCCGTGCCTGGATTCGTCATTCACCTCTTGCAACATATTCTAGCGGTTTCATCATTTTTCTGCCCCAATTTCTGGCCATCACGGGCGATTCAGCACATTCGCTGATCCGACCGTCTCGGGACTTACTTCAGCATTTCTTTCATCGCCATTGAACCTCGTGACGACATCATTGCAAGAACATCCATGTGCTAGCGTCTACACTCCAGTTTGAGCAGTCATCTCTACGGTCTGTGTATTTGCCATCTTCTCCACGACTTCGACGCTCCAGGACATCGCATAGCAGGTACCACATCATTAACAGGTGCGTACAATGGCTGAAGAAGGCCTCAAAGTGTTCGTCAGAAAGAGAGGTGGCATAAAGTCTGCCATAATGCATATTAATTCGGCTATCACCAGCTTTGATAAAAACACTAGCACAAAACATTTTTTAACAGTTAGACTCGAAAGTCTAAAAAGTTTGGCAACAAAATACGGTGAGGTACAGTCCGAAATTGAACTCATTGCTAAAGACAAACGCTGCTCAAGAAGACCGAATTGAGGTTGAAGAGCTGTTATATTCAACAGAAGCCAATATCTTGCAGTTGATAGAAAGCTTCAACGTTCAGACTGTATCTCCCATATTAACAAGCAACATACAATTAAAACCGATAAGTTTGCCCTGGTTCACAGGTAATATCTTAGAATGGCAGCACTTCTATTCAATATTTCTGGACTTGGTGCACTCCAGATCTGATTTAACCTCAGTGCAGAAATTACACTATTTGTATTCGTCTCTGAAAAATGAGCCGCTAGATTTAATTAAGGCATTACCTATGTGTAACGAAAACTATTCGATAGCATTGAGTTTGCTGTCCGCTAGATATGACAACAAATTCATACTAGCTAAGTATTATATTCAGAATTTACTTGAAGTAAAGTCAACAGTTAAGGACGCTGTCCAAAGTTTGACAGAGTTCATAAATACAATAACATCTTCCGTTAATTCACTGGCGGCCATGCAACTGTCAGTGGATTCATTCGAGCTTATCACTGTACAATTATTGTCAGCAAAACTCGACCATACTACTTTTAAATTATGGAAGGAGTCTATAGACCTTGATAATCTTCCTAACTTTCAAGGTTTCACTCAGTTTTTAAACGCACGTAGACAGTTGCTAGAAAATACACTGCCTATCGATGCCGGACAGCAGCTCAACAAGTGAACTTTAAGATTCAATAATAAATCTGACAAACAAATCACGAAACGCTGCTGGCAGCACTGCATTTAAAGGTTATCACTCAGCGTCAAATAATTATTTATGTTTATGCTGTAAATCTAGTCATCCAATTTACATGTGTGACAAATTTCGTGCATTAAGCACATCAGAACGAGGGCAATTTATATTAAATCATAAACTCTGTACAAATTGTTTAAGACCAGATCATTTCTCATCTAATTGTAAGATTAAACAATCATGTAAGATCTGCTCAAAACGACACCATACATTGTTGCACATAAACAATGTGTCAAAGCCAGTCTCTGCCAGCAGCAGTAACTACTGTTCACTTAAATTACAATCTACAAATAATATTCTTTTATCAACAGCAATTGTGTTTGTCATTGACCAGGCTGGCAACAGACAACCTGCAAGAGTTCTTTTGGATGCGGGTTCACAGATAAATTTTTGTGCGGAATCATTTGCCAAGAAATTATGGCTTAACTTGACTAAATCTAACATACCGATAACAGGTATAAATAACACCGCGTGTTGTGCCACTAATCTTGCGTCTATACGCATTATCTCGCTATCAAAAGATTTAGCTTCGAGGCAAGGTGTGCTGTCTTATCTGCATTAACCCATAAATTGCCAGCACAATCTTTTGACATAAATCAGTTTAATGTCCCAGATAACGTTTATCTCGCCGATCCACAGTTCAACATACCTGCTGATATCGATATACTGTTAGGAACGCAATTTTATTTAGATTTAATTTTACGTAACAAATATGTACGCGGTTCTCATTTTCCTATTATACAGGAAACAAAGTTAGGCTACATTCTTGCAGGCAATCTGCCCAAACACTGCCATTATAAGGGTCCTGCTGTTTCGTTCCTGGCTAGGAACAACGACAGTCAAATCCTAGCGTCTCTCGAGAAATTTTGGGAGACCGAAACTGTCCCTGATAATACACCCATTAATAACGATTCAGCTTGTTTGTGAGGAGCATTTCGGTAAGTCTACTCATCGCAATCAGGAGGGTAGGTTCGTGGTCTCGCTACCATTTAAGTCTGACAATCCCCAGTTGGGTGAGTCCTATGCTAGCGCTGAAGCAAGATTCTTGAGTTTAGAACGCCGGTTCATGCGTGATTCTAAGCTTGCGCGCGAATACGCAAACTTTATACAGGAGTATAAGGATCTTGGCCACATGACGCTTGTCGACGATTGCTCCATAAATTCAGGTGTTTCAAATACTTATTATCTGCCTCACCATGCCGTCTTTAAACATTCTAGTTCTACCACAAAACTTCGCGTCGTTTTTGACGGCTCGTCCAAAACTACCAATGGCCTTTCTCTCGGTGACATTTTGTTGGTAGGCCCATACGTCCAACAAGACCTTTTTTCTATTCTTTTGCGATTTCGTATGCATAATTATGTTCTCATTGCCGACATCGAGAAGATGTATCGACAATTTCTGGTAGCTGAGAAGGATTGTCATTATCAACGTATTCTGTGGCGTGACTCTCCCCTTGAACAGTTTAAACATTTTGTACTGCGAACTGTAACATACGGCACTGCTAGTGCTTCGTTTTTGGCTACCCGCCGTCTTAATCAGATTGGTAAGGATCATCAAACTTCTTTTCCTGACACGGTGTCAGTTATAACCAATGATTTCTATGTCGACGATTTGTTAACCGGTGCAGACACCATTTCTGATCTGACCAAGTTGAAATCTGACTTAGGTACGTTGTTGAGTCAATACGGTCTCACTCGACATAAATGGGCATCAAATGAACCCAATGTGGTCGCAGATCATGAGAATTTATCACTCCCTTTAAACAAACAGGGTAATGTGCATATTACACATTACATATTACAGCATTAAACAATGGTGGATAATGATATGATGAGTATTATATTGAACCAATTTAACGTATTAAATAAACGTTTTGATGCAACTGACGAAAAGTTTGAAGTCGTTTTAATTCTAATGACGAAAAATTTGAGATTTTAAGTAATGACTTTAATAAACGTTTTGATGCAAATGACGAAAAATTTGAGGCCAAATTTGAGCAATTGAGTAACGACATTAAAAAACAGAAAATAAAATGCTGTAATGGGTCGAATTAGAAGGTTTTTTATTTTATTGATTTTGGTCTCGATTTTATAAAGATTTTAAATTCACTTCATGTATGTAAGCTACCCCAGTTTAATTTTATATTAATTGAAATCATCATTTTAAGCACTTTCCAAATTGCCAGACTTTCACCTGTGGGGAGCCCCAATGCAACATACATACAGTCAGCCTAAACAATTGCCCAGACGGATTGCGTAACCACCCAGCAGCAGGCTTGTGTGAAACCCAGTCTACAGTTTGTCATCAGATAGTGCACAACACACCGTAGTAAGCAGCTTCAGACAGTAAAGTGTGCAATTTAAATTTAAACAGTGGCCTCGGGCGTGCAAGATAGGCCTAGATTAAATGGGCCTATCTATTTAAACAACTCAAAAAACAGTTCCAGTCGACTACCAATACAGACCGCACGCGGTCATCTAAACTTTCTGCCCGGGCAAATTTTCATTTTATTAAGTCGGCCGACTAACCAAGTTGGTATCAGAGTTTATAAAACAATTCAACAGTTGAGAGTAATATGTAACGATGCAAAAATCAAGTGAGTGTGTAGAAAACAAAAAGTGAACTATCAAACGTTTGGACATAGTGCGAGAACGTTACAGGACGCGCCATGAGGTCGGCGGGGACGCTACTGCAACAAGTTACAGTATTCCATTCAAATATTTTCTTATAAAGGCCTAACTTAAGTAAATGTGGGGGTTTTAAAAAATTGTCTGAATGCGAGAGTGTGGCAAGCTGGGTTCGCCTTGATTAATAAAATATACATTAGAATAAGAAAATGTTTAAATAAATGTGCCCGTTTTATCTGTTGAAAAAAGAGAGAAAAGTTGAGTTAGTTGAAATTTTATTTAAAATGAAGTAATGATATAATAAATTTTTTTATTACATCAAACAAATGAGTGTGGCGTGCGTTTGTTGTGCAACCCTATAATAATACTTGCATTTTGACGTTCGTGTTGCGGACTCTGGCAGAAGACTAAACAAGGTAGGTGGAAGATCAAATAATTCTATGTAATTCTATTAGTATTAAAATGTGAATTAACTTCACATTTGGCGCCCGAACAGGGACTCAAATTTGAATAATTAGAATTCCATACCTACGATAAATGCAAGTTTGATTTGAGGGTTGAATAACTACGTAAAAATTACGCAGCACATACAAATTAGTACATCAATGTATAGAGGTTAAGAGTTAAGTGGTAGATGTTTTTATGTAAGTAAATCTAGATTAATAAATTTATAAAAATGGCAGATAACGAAAATAACATAAATGAAACGACTAGTGTCGAAAATTTTGACGAGTCAAACATGAGTAATTTTGAGATACATTCGACTCCAAGTGCGAGTCAAGAGAAAACAGAGTTAAATTTAAGTGACCAGAGTAATGTAACTGAAGATTCGGGTGTGCAATTGACCCCGACTTCAACGAAATGTAACGTCCAATTCAATAGTGATGTAATGAGTATGTTACAATTACTCTTAGAACAAAGCAAAGAACAGAAGAGTGATTCTGACGCTAAATTCAATGTATTAACAAATCAGAATAATGAGCTAGATATGAAATTCAAAGGACAGAATAACAAATTTAACGAATTAAATAGTCGTTTTGACAATAATGACATAAAATTAGATAGACAAAGTAGTGAATTAAATAATCGTTTTGATGAAATTAAAAGCGAATTTAATTGTAAATTTGACGTACTTAAATTTGACATTGATGAAGTAAAAACAAAATGCGAAAATAGTTGTAATGAATTGAAACGAGACATTGAGAAAATAGTAGAGTCAGTAGTAGAACAGAGTAAAAGTAAAAATAATAATGATAGTAAGAATTTAACAAATGATGACAATAATGTCGAAAATGAGAATATAATTAACAGTGTGGTAGTAGAGAGTAAGAACAATGATATTGAAAATGGTAATGTGACTGAAAGAGTGGTATCAGAAAGTGATACGTTGAAAATAGATTGTGAAACAGTAAGTGAGAGTGAGAAAATGATAAGTTGTAATGAAGTAATAATTAGTGTTGTTGAATTAGAAAAAGAATGGAAAGAAAGAGTAGATGAATGTGTAGGGCAGAGGGTAAATTTTCCCCTTATTCGTGATGAACCAGAGTGTTCAAAAATGTTATTATTGGAGGGCAAGAGACCCTATTTAATGGAAGATTTGAGTTGTATCCCTTTTCTGTATAAATTAGTACCCTCTGTGTGGAATGATGTTGAAAGTATGATATGGTGTTATGATGAGAGAGATTTAGATGGAGAGTTGTGTGTCGATAAAGAGATAGAATTATATAAACTAATGAGAAATTATAATGAGTTGAAAGAGATGTTAAATAACTTGAAGTACTTACCTGTTAAAAGAGAGAGTGAAGATTATTTTGATGATACAAGTTTAAATAATAATAATTTACGTTATGAAGAAAATGTAACTGATACTATAACTGACTTGATAATGAATATTACTGATGGAGACTTAACCGATGTACTTAATGTTGACTTGTTTTATGATTATTTTGGTAAAATGAATGAATTTGGTTTTTATGGTGACGACACACAAGACTGTAATTTGTGTGTTAATGTAATTGAACAATGCTATATAAAACAAAGACTTATCTATGACGATGGAGGTTGAGCCTTAAATCCACAAATGGACAATTTTAAATAGTTTGTTTATTGGTTATGACCCAGCTGATTTTGACATTGAAGTGTGATATAACTGAATAATTATTGCTGAAGAATTGTAAATACATGTGTAGTGAAATTAATTGTATGTATTATAAAATGTTAGATAAACAATGTATGTATGTAGCAGAAATTGTTGTGATGATGATAATAATAATATTAATACTTTGCAGCGTAAATAAATAACAAAAATAATTTGGAAGAAGATAATGAATGAGTTGTAGTTATTGCAATGGGTGAAAGTAATTAAAAATGTTGTTTTCAATAATTGATCTAATTAAAATAATTTGAAATGTTTAAATATTTTGCTTGATGGTTGAATTTTCTAATGAGTGTAAATTGTTTTATGAGATTTGATATTAATGAATAAATGTTAAATTGTTTGTATGAAATAACATTGCTGTTAAATGTTTCAGAGGTTATGTGGAGATATTGGTGTATGTGTGTGGGGTGTATTTTGTGTTCAGGTCAATAAGTGGATAATGTATTGTAAGTATAAAGTTTATAATACCAATCAGATAGAATAAAACGCTTACAGGTGTGAAAAGAGTGTAACAATAATAATAAATGAATTGTGATAATGCTATTAAAGTAATTGTGGTGAATTAAAATATATCTGATCTGAATTGGAATAAAAAATTTAAGAGACAAATATGTTATCTAAAAGATTTATAAAAATTGAAAAGTGCAGTACAGCTGTTAGAGGTGAGGTAAGCAGAATGTTGAGTGGTTATAACTGTGTTTATGAAAACACGTCTGGCACACAAGTGTTTATGTAAACAGGTTGTATGTTGTGACTAATGCCTACAGTCAGGCTTGGTGACAATAACAAAAAATGTTGTAGTCTGCTGAATCAGTATCTTGAGTAAAATCTTATTGTGACAGAAAAGAATTGAAATTAAAATTTTACAGACAAAATAATAATGAGGTAATTACTGTAACTTAGAGTTTGAGAAATTCAATAAAATTAAATTAATTTGGTAATTAAATTAATTGGAAAGATGATTTTAATAACAAATTTAAATTTATTCTGATCCATATTTCAAATGTAATTGTTAAATAAATGAAATATGTACTTTACTTAAATTGGAACCTGAAGAAATTTTGTGTGAATGCTATTAAAAATGTTTGGGAAAATGAGATGTGTATATTACTGTTCATATAAATTTTATTAATGTTAATCTATATCTTATGTATTAACTGTAGATTCCCCACCTAAGTGCGGCCATGACCTCACCGGACCATGACCGTGAAAGTAGTTAATTGTGACAAATCATAAATTTTACTTGATATAACCGGCTTGTGGTTTGTTTTATTTTGTTAACCCGGTGGTTTGTTAGATTTAGTAGGGGGGTTATTTTTTTGGTGAATCTACCTAATTTTGGAACAGGTCTATTTTCACCCAGATAGGGGTGGTAGTCCATTAGGGGTGTATAAATAAAAATTAGTAGGTATAATACCGAATTTTATTGTAACGCCGAAGCAAGGATGGGGGTGGAATAAAAGAAAAAATGTCCACCCCTTCCGCATCAGTCCTTGTGAAAGCAACTAGACGCTACAGTCTAGGGGGGTAATAGTGAGTGTGGATGGGCGGTGACATAGTTACAGGTCACGAGGGAGATGTGGTTTACGGCGAGGATGAGGCTGAAAAAGGCCAAGAAGCCTCGCGCAGAACACATTAATATGTAATGGGTATCGGGGGTTAAGGGATTAAAAGGGGGGAGAAAAAAAAATATATATATATATCTATATATTTGTATATACTTTTTGTGCCTGCCATTAAATTGATGTTTTGCATTTTTGGTTGTATTATTGTCTATGAGTATTAATAGTGTTATTGAATTATATTGTTTAGGATATATGTATAATCAAATGTTAGGATAGGGCAGTCCATGTTTTAATTAAATACTCAATTTATTTTTTTTTTCAGTAATAATAAAGAGATTTAATCTATTCAGATAAGAGATTTGTTTTGTTTTGATACAATCTGATTTTGACTTAAATTTTAAATGATGAGTTTGTGTAGAAAACATTATAGGGGTATGCATGCGCCCAGTATTTGCCAAAGGCGACCCAGTTTGCATGTAAGGGGGAACATATCGGTTGAGGATCTGGCATGATATAAGCCAGGGATTTGGATTTTTGGGGAAACATGATAGAAGGCGAGGTGCGCGGTGGTGCGTGTCTGTTCGATTTTTCGGTGTTGGGATCTCGCCCAGAGAAGTCCAGTAATCTCGTTCAGATGCGTCCATGGTCGCCGAGCCAGGGGGGTCGTGTACCCATGATGTACAAGAACAAAGAGGGGGTTGTTGGCACCAGTTCCTCACCGGTCCTCTTAGGGGTTTAGCAATGAGAATTCTTCTGTTTTGACAGAAGATTTCTTATTGGGGGGGGGGTATTGTAATGGGTCGAATTAGAAGGTTTTTTATTTTATTGATTTTGGTCTTGATTTTATAAAGATTTTAAATTCACTTCATGTATGTAAGCTACCCCAGTTTAATTTTATATTAATTGAAATCATCATTTTAAGCACTTTCCAAATTGCCAGACTTTCACCTGTGGGGAGCCCCAATGCAACATACATACAGTCAGCCTAAACAATTGCCCAGACGGATTGCGTAACCACCCAGCAGCAGGCTTGTGTGAAACCCAGTCTACAGTTTGTCATCAGATAGTGCACAACACACCGTAGTAAGCAGCTTCAGACAGTAAAGTGTGCAATTTAAATTTAAACAGTGGCCTCGGGCGTGCAAGATAGGCCTAGATTAAATGGGCCTATCTATTTAAACAACTCAAAAAACAGTTCCAGTCGACTACCAATACAGACCGCACGCGGTCATCTAAACTTTCTGCCCGGGCAAATTTTCATTTTATTAAGTCGGCCGACTAACCAAGTTGGTATCAGAGTTTATAAAACAATTCAACAGTTGAGAGTAATATGTAACGATGCAAAAATCAAGTGAGTGTGTAGAAAACAAAAAGTGAACTATCAAACGTTTGGACATAGTGCGAGAACGTTACAGGACGCGCCATGAGGTCGGCGGGGACGCTACTGCAACAAGTTACAGTATTCCATTCAAATATTTTCTTATAAAGGCCTAACTTAAGTAAATGTGGGGGTTTTAAAAAATTGTCTGAATGCGAGAGTGTGGCAAGCCGGGTTCGCCTTGATTAATAAAATATACATTAGAATAAGAAAATGTTTAAATAAATGTGCCCGTTTTATCTGTTGAAAAAAGAGAGAAAAGTTGAGTTAGTTGAAATTTTATTTAAAATGAAGTAATGATATAATAAATTTTTTTATTACATCAAACAAATGAGTGTGGCGTGCATTTGTTGTGCAACCCTATAATAATACTTGCATTTTGACGTTCGTGTTGCGGACTCTGGCAGAAGACTAAACAAGGTATACATACATCAATGTAGCTGGAAACCCACAGAGGGGAAATTTCCCCTCCGCTGACTGACTTCCCACTATTACATGAGTACGCGTGTACTAGTTGGTACAGTCACTACTGCAAGCAGTGTTCGGAACGCTTTGTTTGTGTCAGTGTTTGTTTAAATTTCAATAATTTAAGAGCTGTTTTAAATATAAAAATTGCACACTCATGCGCTCATAGCCCCCAGGTGGTAGCAAATATGCCTTATATTTTTATTTCTTAAGAAAAATATCCACTGTCCCTTTAAAAATAGAACCAAACAACGAAATGCAAATACTACTGGTAATTATGTGCTACTGTAATTTCTAAATTTTGTAATGCAAATTATTTTCTATTTATTGTTTTTGGATCTAAAGAACAACATTTATAATCATTAACGTACTACAAATTAAACACAGAACACTAACAAAGCATACCGAAAATTATTGTAAATTATTGTAAAATTATTGTAAGCCTATAAATATGCCGACATTATCAAATTAATCCATTCATCACCTCACCCCACTTGCTCCTATTTATGCAGTAAAATAGATCATTGGTACTACGTACTATAGAAGTAGGCCCTACACAACACAACAAAAATGAAAAATGGAATTATGTTTATACAAATTACCTTTAATGATTCCAAGGGTCATCTTCAGAGCTCCTTTTCGTTTCATGTCAGTAGACGATCAGTAATATGCAGTCCTATGGTCACAAATAATTGCTAACTGTTCAAATAGAAAATAATAAAATTTTTACTGTGCAAGTCATATAGTAATATGACTTTTTTTATAGTAATGGACTTTTTTGTACCAAAAAAATTTTCAACTAAGTTAACAGCTATGACAGCAGGTAAACCACACTTCACATTAAGTCTTCAATTCCTGATAGGGTTTCTTCACTGTCCGTGTCCATTTGACTACATCCGCTGGCGTCATCCTCATCTGTGTCACTGGTTTCCCCTCCAAGTTGAATGATGAAATTTTCAACAGCGTTTTCTATTTGTGGTTGAGATGTAACGTAGTCTTCTTCAACCTTTTTTACATGGTCACATTTTTTTTGCCAGGATTCTCTGGTGATTTCCCCGAATTTTTGTACTGTTAGCTGCTTCACGTCTTCAATTGTAAACGTTGTGTTGTTGGTTGCTACCCAGTTCTTCACCTCGGCCCAAATAAGTTCTATTGGGTTGAGCTCCGGATGGTATGGAGGTAAGCGCAATACAGTGTGGCCGTGTTGTTGAAGGAGCGAATCGATTACATATTCTTTGATCCTTGGTTTATGTAACGAAATCAACTGCAGTAACTGTACCTTCAGCATCGAATCATCGAAAGGTATTCGGTTACTTCGAAGCCACTCTTGCATTTTACTTTTAGTTGAAGCGGAGGTTGGACACTTTTTTGACTGCACATTATGGTATGGTGCATTGTCAATGACAAGTACACTTTTTTCTGGCAGGTTTGGTATTAATTTTTCTGTCAACCACTTTTGGTAGTTTCCAAAGTTCATTGAACTGTGATAGTCTCCTGAACACAGACTTGATTTCCACATGGTGAAGCAGTTTTCAATAAAACCCATCTCTCCTCCCGCATGAATTATTATAAGTCTTGCTCCTTTAGTGAGGGGTATAGCGACACCATCATTGTTATTGTCTGCCCACGATTTCTGGCTCACATGTGACGAGTGAATATAAGTCTCATCCATGTAAACTACTGGTCGCCCTTCTTCTCTGTATTTCCTAATGTTTTTTAAATATTCGTGTCTGTGGAAGGCTATGTGTTGTTGTTCAATAAGTACATGTCTGTTGTTTCTCGTCTTTTTCCATTTAAAACCCAACTGTTTGATTACTGTCCTTAAACTTGTCTTCCCTCCATTAAACCCTATATCTTTCACTAATTTTGAATGTAATTTTGGTAGTGTAGGTAGACATTTTTCGACGAGGTAAAAGCCGTTGATCATTCGGCGTATAACAGATTTATCAAAATCGTCCAAATCTGTCACAGGCTTTTCTCTCTTCCTTTTCTTATTTGGCGTTTCAAATAATGGTTGCCCTTCGCTTCTCTGCCTCTTCGCTTCCTGGTTTATTCTTGCTAGTGTCATCCGACTTACACCAACTGAAGCCGACACTCTTTCTCTAACTTTTTTACAGTCTATTAAAAACCCTCCATGATCTGCTTCCTTCTTCATAAACTCCATCACATTGTATATAACTTCGCGAGTTTGGCTTTTAAGCACCTTTCCCGACAACTTACTCATTGTTAAGCAATCACTAATAACAAAAATTAAAGATATAAAATGTATCGCGACGAAAAACAATACAAACAAATTAGTTTTAAATAACGTCACAGAAAGGTAAACCTAATCACTAAGATAGCTATTAAAATACAAAACCACAGCACAGATTGCAAAACACAAAACACAACAGCAACTCAGTAACTTTTGGAATGCTTGCAGACTGTACGTGTAAACAACACCAAACTTACAGTCAGACTGTATGGTGGGAGACGCTCATTCATTGCGCATGCGCTAACCAGGCAACTTCCTAAATTGATGTGTGTATAGGTGGAAGATCAAATAATTCTATGTAATTCTATTAGTATTAAAATGTGAATTAACTTCACAATGCGAACAGCAGAATATTAAAAATGATATTATTTTTAAAGAAATTAAAGAACAGAATATTCAGTTTCAGCAGAGTATAAGTGCAAAATTTGATAATCTGATTCATGTACTAGATAAACATGTTGATAAAGTCTTGAAAATACTAATTAAATAATAAGAAATAGTTTGAAGAAATTAGAACCGAGTATAGAGAGAATGGGAGTGAGTGTGATGAACACAGACAAAAGTAAAACAAATGAAAATTATAATGACATGTGTAAAAATGTGGATGATGTAGAAAATAATAAAAATAATATTGAGAATAGTAATGTAATTGAAGAGGTAGTATTAGAGAGTGATGCGTGGAAAATAAATAGTGAGAGTACTGATGAAGTTATAGAATGTAGTGGTGGAATGTTAATGTGTGTTTATGAGTCAGAGAGAAAGTGGAAAGAGAATATAGTGGTAGAATGGGGGCAGAGGGTAAATTTTCCCCTAATTTGTAATGAACCAGAGTGTTCACAAGTGTTGTTTTTGAAGGGCAAGAGTCCCGTGTTAGTAGAAGATTTGAGTTGTTTATTTTATTTGTATAAGTTTATACCCTCGGTGTGGAATGATTTTATAAGTATGAGATGGTGTTATGATGAGAGAGAGTTAGATAGAGAATTGTGTGTTGAGAGAGAGACAGAATTGTATGAATTAAAGAGAGATTATGGTGAGTGGAAAGAAATGTTAGAAGTGTATTTAAATAAGAATGATTTAATTTATAATAAAAAAGTAACTGACCTGATATTGGAAATATTTACTAATGGAGACTTAACAGAAATAATTAATGTTAACTTGTTTCATGATTATTTTGATAAAACTGATGAATTTGATTTGCATGGTAGTGACACACAAAATAGTCATATGTGGGTCAATAAAATTGAGAAGTGTTATTTAAAACGAAGACTAATCTTTGACGATGGAGGGTAGACTATAAAACAATCAATGGACAATTTTAAATGCTTTGTTTTGTGGTTTTTGACCTCGCAACCTTGGACATTGAAGTGTAATATAACTGAGTAAGCAATGATGAAGAATTGTAAATAAGTGTAGTGAATTTAATTGTATGT
The DNA here is from genome assembly GCA_034769895.1 of Magicicada septendecula. Taxonomy (NCBI): domain Eukaryota; kingdom Metazoa; phylum Arthropoda; class Insecta; order Hemiptera; family Cicadidae; genus Magicicada; species Magicicada septendecula. The sequence goes on from CM068373.1 coordinate 327,420,121, forward strand.
ATTGTAGGATGTCAGGTAAACAATGTGTATATGTAGTAGCAATGGTTGTGATAATAATAATATTAATATTGGCAATCTAAATAAATAACAAAATTAATTTTGAAGACAGTAATTAGCGAATTGTAATTTTGTTTTGATAACAATGGAAATTGTATTTTCAATAATTAATTTAATCAAACTAATTTGATATGTTTAAATATGTTGATTGATTCAAAGTTTATGTAATTGAATTATTTTACGAGATGTGAATTTGGTTATTGATTGTTAAATTGTTTGATTTGAAATAACCTTTTGTTAAATGTTTCAGAGTTTACTTGGAGGTATTGGTGTGTATGGTGTATATATATTTTGTATATGACAGTATGTGAATAATGGACTGTAAGTATAAAATTTATAATACTAGTCAGCTGTAATAAAATGTTTACAGGTGTTTTACTCAATTGAAAGAATTTTAAATTCAATAATGAAAATAACTTGGTGATAATTAAAAAAAATAATAATAACTGAAAGGTGATATAAAATAAATGTTAATAATTTAAAAAATTTTAAGTAATCAAATTGTAGAAAGAAATGAATGATTTCAATATTGATGGATAAAATGGGTAATGAAAATTTCATATTATGTTTTATATAAAATTAATTTAGTTATTAATGTGCTATTGCTGGGGTGGCCTGTGCCCCAGTAGATAGCGGAATGGGTTGGGGGTAACAGTGAGTGTTACCTCCATCGGAGGCCGAAATGGCGAAAATGTACGGCACAATTTTTTTGTACAAATTTAATTTGTACCATGATAGACTTTCGTGCCGTGCAGAATAGTGATGAGTAGAACAGGCATTAAAGTAAAGTTTGATTTCCCCGACTTTTCGGGCGATTACTGCCTTACCAGCACTAATCATGGTTTTGGCTAGCGGTCATCTATGGCCATAATCAAGTCCCTTGACCATAGCTGACTTGACATTGGTTGATAGTAGAAATTAATAGGGGGGTGAAACTAGGGGAAATCCCCGGAACTATGGAACAGCGGCTGCCACTCTGTCTGCGTAGGGACAGTATAGACCAGTGGTAGACCCGTTTTAAGGGCTTATAATTATAAACGAAGGTATGTCGATACCTAGAATCTTTAAAATGTAAAGCCGAAGCAAGGACACGGAGATGTTCAATTCCTCCAACTATGCAGTCCTTGTGAAAGCAAATGGGCGTCACAGTCCAACATAAAATACAATAGTGTGTGTGGATTGGGAGGTTGCCCCTGCGAGCAACAAATTTAAATTTTGTAAATTAAAAATGGTAAATCAATTTTGCACTAATAAAATGCTTGTATTACGCTTTGATAAATAGGTGTTCATACGTTCAGTATAATGTGTTCATTCTGTATTTTATAAATGTATTATTTTATTGTGTTAGAGGTAAGAATTGATAAAAAATATGTGTTTTATATAATTCGTGTAATTTTGAAATGAGTATAGCAAAGTAAATAACTAGACCAACCGGCAGGCGGTTTGCATAATTGTACCAGAGTCAAAGAAAGGGGAAACAATGATGTGTAGTAGGTTAGATATAAGGATTGATAAAAAGATGTATTTCATGTAATTTGCGTAAATTGGAAATGTGTTTGCAGTAAGGTCATTTACCTTACTAAGAAGGTCAGCTGATCAGTAATAGAATGTCACTGATAAATTGTATATTAATGTCCAAGGTAATTAATGTTAAATCTAATGTTTCAATGTGCTACAGATACTATTTCAAATAATGAAGGAAATAATTTGATAAAGTTAAGATTTTAAATGATTTGTGAAAAAATAATAAAAGATAGATTTTGGGTGATGAATATTTTGTTGGGACAGATAGATCAGTCCAAGTTGAATTTGAAGTGGTACTAGAGATGAAGATATTGTTTTGAATTAATGTAATAATGTTGTGATTTAATGTAATAGACATTGAGAAGTATTCATGTTGACACAGTAGATATGGGGAATATATGTAGAGTTTTGATTGATATATTAATGTTTATAAATGATGATGTTATTTTGTTGTAGTTGAAGTGAAGTAATAAGAATGGGATTAGGGGGATGGTAATTTTGTAAGAGGGGATAGTGTAATTTAGGAGTCCGCAACAAAAGGGTTGGGACGGGAAGGGACCGATTTGGCGGGAAAGGGTTACCTTAGGTAGAATCCAGGAACCAACATAAGGGAATGAGCTTTTTTGGGGGGGGGGAAACACATATCCTAAGTACAAAGGGTTAGAGATTTTATATATAGAGAGAATGATACGAATTGAGTTTAATAGTAAGTCGGGTTTAGAGATTGTTTGATAGATGTTTTGATAGAGATGGATGTCATGATAGTTAAAGCTGTTGATGAGTATTAGAGTCAAAGAGGTAAAGATGCCTCTTTATACAACGTTCAACTACAGTTGTCCGAGCTACGGCAGGCGGCAGACGTTATTACGTGTGCTCGCTTGTTCTGTCATACATCATTTTTCTTGTCGTCAGACAATCATTGTAGGCTTTAGGCCACAACATTTCATGCATACTTGCACCAATTAGCGATACACTGCTAATTTCTCGATTTCATGTAATTTGAGTGCCGCGTACTCGCGCCTCAAGTCTGACGAAAATCTACGACATTCGTATAGGCCTTAGGCCGTAACATTTCTTGATATAGTTTGAGTGCCGCACATTTGCGCCTCATCTACCATTTAGCTTTCTTAGCGACACGTTCATTTAAAACTTAATTCTCAACCAGACATAGCCAACCTCAGCGCTCAGAATTTAGTGTACAACAATCTTAATAAATGTATTATACAGTCCACTATCGTCATTATTCTGCATCCTGGCAATAGCACCACAAGCATCATTCTTCCTAACATTAACATTTTTTTTTGGTCATATCGGGCCGCATCTTAACACCCCTTGTTCCCTCCAGTTAAGTTTCTAAGTACACCAATTTGAAAAATAACAAACAATGGTCAGAGTACAATAAGTCTGCCCATAACTTGTTACTGATAAGCCAAATCGACGGTCAGGGTTCGGTGAATCCGTGACCACCCGAAAATGGGGAATCAACAGTTAAAACATATATGTTTCACATCTATACACAATTACATCATACTCAAATAAACACTTTGTTTCAAAATAATTCAGCTCAAAATAAACATTACCAATATTACATTAAAACAAACATTCCAACTTTAAATTTGAATAAAATTACAAACATTACCCAACTTTAGTTTTAATTTCTATTGAATATTCCCATTGTTTATCTTTCATTATGACTTCTACTGTGATCCTCTATTGATTACTTTAATCATCAAATCTTAATCATTTACCATTTATTATACAAATCAAATCTAAACAAATTTTTCAAATTTACGACCAGTTTCCTTTTAAATTAATTAAATCATCTCAAATTAATTTAATTTCATAATAAAATTCATCATTACATAAATGTCAATTAATACTAACAATCAATCCTCATTGTCGTAATACACTCAATCAGAATTATTAACGTTGTTGATTACCCATCATACAACACACTGTATCCTCTGATACCTTATCATAACAACAACATAACCTAATACGTAAGTACAATTAACACCAATACAAATTTATATACAATCTACGTCATATCCAAGGTCATTGTGTACCAAAACTCATTACATAATTTAGCCAGGTATTTAAACCATTAACTAAAATAATTAAATGTTCATTAACAATAAATGTCTAACCTCCATCGTCAAAAATCAATCTTACATTACTCATACACCATTCATTTTTAATTAAGTTCATTACATTATCAGTTTTAATATAATGACTACTTAAATTTCCACCTTTTACCATAATGCCATAACAATAATCTACAGGATTATTTCACATTATTATATCAAAATCTGTCTACATCGTTTATAGTCCAGTCGCCCTTAGTATTTTTTATCACAATTAAGTAGGTTACAATTTCACCATTATTATCATCATCCACTAAACCAGTTTCATTATCAGGTAAGTGCTCATTATAAACAGCATTATTATCATTTACTGCACTAATTACTCCACAAGGTAAGTCTTCATTATTAACCACTCTCTCAATATTTAATCTCTCCACTAACTCTTCATAACCTCTATTTACCTTGAACATCTCTATCTCCCGCTTTCTCTCTCTCTCACAATACTTCTCGCTACCCCCCTGAACTTTATCACTCCATGCAAAGGGCAATAGAACATCATTAAAACCCATCCTGGCTTTACCAGGGAAACCATAAAACATAAAGGGACTATTTGGAGACCATACGTCTCCCCAAGAGGAACTTTCATCCTCAAAAAACACTTGTGAAGCCTTTACACCATAGGGAAAATTTGCCCTTTGCTCCCCCCACACTCACTTAAACTCTCCCTCCACTCTCTCTCAAGCTCATTAACACTTATTATTACCTCATCACTAACCTCAACTCCTATTATATTCTGGTTGTCACTACTATTACTTAATGTATCACTCTTAGATACCCCATCTTCAACTACATCTTTATTATTATTATTCAACATTATCTCACCTTTATGATTATCACTTATATTTTCACTATCATCACTTACCTTTTCATCTATTCCTTCATTATTTATATTCTCATTTACACTTAACTTATTATCATTATTATTATTTTCACTATCAAAATCACTTACCTGGTTTACTTTCACTTTCTTTATTCTCCTTTAATTTATATCTATCTCTTTCCCACTTCTCATTTCGTTATTTCATTTATTATTTAATTCCTTGATATCATTTCTTAGTTCCTCAAATTTTATGTTGAACTTTGCAAACTGCTGTTGCAAAAAACTCATCAGATTGATTACTTTCTTTTTCTTTGGTTCCCACGGGAGTGGACTCTGCTCCCGCGTTACTCATTATAACTGACTCAGTTAAACTGCTTTCTTTTATTAACCTAGGAGTTGACTGAATTTGATTCACTCAGGACAGTTGAGTCAGTCAAATTGACCTCGTTCTCATTATTCTCCATGTTTTTTAATTATTTTTAATTAAACACATTAAAATGCAATATTGATATAAATGAGAGGTTAGATACTAAACAAAACTTTTTTAAACACCACGTGCTATTTTGAACATTTTATAACCTACAAATTATTCAAAAATTGGCGCCGCTCCCAAGCCTATTTCCTGGTGTCAAATTTCAGGCCTAATTTATATAAACATTACATAAAAGTCCTGGCAGGTATTTGCCAATTGTAAACTTACCCAAGTTTTACAAACAAACCCACCTTTATAATACTTACTTCCGTGATGTTCTTTACACACTTACCTTAGACTCCACCAGAATATTACAGGTCCGCCAATATATTTTGACGTTAACATATATAAACCATCTTACTCTTCCCATTAAAAAACACTGAATAATTTAGATAATCTTAGTTCCCTCCACTCAGAAGTTCTCACAGGCTCATTTAGGTTAGATTTTGATGCAGAAAATAGGTTAGGTTTCGGCACAATAACTACACTGACCACGTGGTTATGGCTATATTGAAGTCTGACTTTATTTTCAGTTAGCAATTCAAAGGTTGTTAACCATATTCATCTTTTGGTTAACAAATCACTCAATAGTGAACAATCATAATAATTATTTAAGCAAAACTAAACTTGATTAATTATACTAAGGCGAACCAGTACTTCGCATCCACTCTCTCTCTCTCTCTCTCTCTCTCTCTCTCTCTCTCTCTCTCTCTCTCTCTCTCTCTCTCTCTCTCTCTCTCTCTCTCTCTCTCTCACTCACTCACTCTCTCACTCTCTTAAAGCCCCCTAAATTTGAGATCTCATTATAATTTCTGAATGGAGTATTTTAATAATAGACAAATAGTTATTAAAAGTTGGCCAGTCGATCTAGTTTTACGAGTACTTAGCTGTTGATGATATTCCAAATGTTATGCCATCACTCTCCATTCACTGTTTGCTTCAACACTCAAAAACTGTTCCACACTGTTAATTAAATTTTCAGATTGCATTTTCCTTATGAACAGAGTTATTTATAACTGTGTTAGATTCATATTGTAACGTTACAAAACGTCACAAGATCACAAAACACAGATGAACTATATAAAACAGTACATTACCATAACAAACAATAAAGTATAACACCTTGAAGTAGAAAAAAAAGTTATTATAAAGATAATGATTAGGAATAAAATATAATTTAATTGTCAATGAGCATAAATGTTATAATAATAAAGACTAGAACAACAGTGACTATACAAATACCCAACAAGATTAGGAGAGTGAGGTAATAACCATGTAACAATGAAAAATATAATAATGTATAAGAGAAAACAATAAGATTGTATCGTATCATTAAACAATATAATTAATGTAACTGAACATATATATGAAAGAACTAATTAATAAATAAAATATACATAGAATATAAGAAAAACTGAATAATGGCGATCAGAAGAATAAATGGTAGAGAATACTATTTATAAATAAAAGAAGAGGGTAATGTAACTAATAAAAATCAAGTAGATGAAATAAATGTAGTCAATGAAAGGAAAAGGGGTCAACTTAACCTAAACAGTTGTAAATTTATACTGATAAATACAAAAATAGATGTTAAAAATGACATAATACTATGATGTATCATACTTAGATGAAACTAGATGAGATAAAGACATTTCTAAGATAGAGATTAGATCCCTGAGATGGAATAATTGTTGAAGGTAATGTAAATTAACAGAATGATAATGACTGAGTATAAAAGGCTCGCATTGTACACCAGAAACCCATATAAATAATAATAAAAAGAGACAGTAGATAATATCAATATAACCAGTGATATGTATACTAACTATTGATCTATAAATAATTAATACTTGTCACTGAAGGGAACATTAATAATATACCTATAATGTACATGACCTATTGCAACAAAATGAAAGGATCATTAGTTGAAATAACAACAAAAATAAAAAAGTCAAGATGACAAAACATATAGTAAATGTTACTAATCACTTGGAGGTTTAATTAGGAAGAAGATATTAAATTAATGACAAAGGTATTACAGTAAAGTCCCGATTATCCGCGGGAGGTTTAATTAGGAAGAAGATATTAAATTAATGACAAAGGTATTACAGTAAAGTCCCGATTATCCGCGGAATTGGGTGGCAAGGGCACCACGGATAGTGAAAATCGTGGATAACCCGAAAAAAGACTAAAAATGAGGTGTAAACACGAAAAAAAATATTTCAGCATAAAAACTATGTTTTATTGTACAAAAAACATAATATGTAAAACTTTTAAAATATGTACAGTACAGGAGAAACCTTTGCTCTACGTCTAAATCACTAAAAATAAAGAACAGTAAACAAAAAACAATACTGTACTGTTAACAAAAAGTGTTCAGTTACGCCTTTTCAAAAAATCAGTCACTCATTTTTGCTTCTTGCTTTGGAAACAGCTTTTCTTTATTCTAGATTGTACTTTCCTTAACATGAGTTTTTCTGCCAGATGTGCGTCGTCGTCTTGTTCCTCTAAATATTGAAGCAATCTGTCTACGTGCTGCAAAGCAGTTTCGTGTATCATCCACGCAGGCCTTCTTCACTTTCACTTTGTTCTTCTTCATTCTCGTTCACTCCCATTGCTTTGTTCGTTATCTCTACATCAGTCAGTCGTTCAAACCCCGGCTCACTTGCGTCGCATTCCAGCCACTCTTCTACATTCTCTTCATCGACATTCTCACCTCCCGGAACGGATGTCACTAGGTCAACAAGTGTAGCGGTCGGCATGACTTCATTCTCTTCTTCACAAATGTTTTGGTTGACATTTGTTTCAATACTCGGAAAGAGTTTTCTCCATGATTTAACAAGGGTTGAGGGTTTGATGTAATCCCATGCAGACGCAATATCGTAAATGCTATCCAAAATTCTTTGAGATCGCAACCTTCTTCGATTTTTGACAGTAACAACTTTGTTCTGTATGTTCTCTTCATGGTTGCAATGACTCCCTGGTCCATAGGTTGTATCAGCGCAGTAACATTTGGGGGCAAAAACTTTGCGAAGACTTGCCCGTCAGAAGATTTAAGCACACATGTAGCTGGGTGTGAAGGTGCGTTGTCAATTAACAAAACAGCCTTCTTTGGCAAATTTTTTGAGTCAAGATGTTTATGTACTTGAGGCACAAAAATGTTTTCAAACCATTCTTGAAAAATCTGCTGGTTCATCCAACCTTTTTTTTTTTGGTTGAAATAATCAACTGGTAAATTTTCTGCTCTTGTCCCCTTAAAAGACCACGGTTTCTTAGATTTACCGATTACAAGAAGCCTAAGTTTGTGACTACCCGCAGCGTTGCTGCATGGCAAGATTGTAATTCTTTCCTTGCTACTTTTGTGACCTGCCACTTGATGTTCACTTTCAAATACTAAAGTACGAGTGGGAAGACACTTCCAAAAAAGCCCTGATTCATCAGCGTTATAAATTTGTTCATATGACAGATCTTCAGACAACACAAACTCTTCAAAATCACGTTGAAAATCATCAGCTGCTTGTTGATCACCACTCAGCTTCTCTCCGTGTAGACCAATCTCTCTAATTCCATGTCGTTTCTTAAAACGATGTAACCAACCGGACGACGCATCAAAATTTCCTTCCACGCCTGACAAATCAAAAAAGATTTTTGCTTTAGCTGCAATGGTAGGACCAGACACGGGGGTGCCCTCACTTCGCACCTGAGCTAACCATTCCACTAATGCCGAGTCAAGTTCAGTATAGCTGGATTTCTTCATTGTTTTTCGTTTTCTCATCCCAGAAGCACTGTCCGACACTGATGCAAAGGCTAACAGTTTGTCTTTTTGCTTTAAAACGTCTCGCACTGTTGTCTTTTTGCTTTAAAACGTCTCGCACTGTTGTTTCCCCGATCCCGTAATTCAAACACATCTGCTTCCTTGAAGCGCCATTTTCTATTTTAGAAATCATTTCAAGTTTTTGTGCAATCGTTAACACAACCTTCTTTCGTTTTTCAGCCATTATTAATTTCAGGAACTAACGAACTGATCACTAAGCACGCTTACTGACAACTGACACCACTGGCAGACCGAGAGAATATGTACGTAGAGGGGGAAGGTTAGTGAACTTGACCAAAACAAAAGAGCAAGAGCCAAAACAAAATTCCGAGAAGGCCTATAGGATTACGATGCACAATAAACCTGTCAGAAATTTTCGACCTTCGCACTGTAGGGCCTATTGTATTTTCCCTGTTGTTGGCTTGGATTAAAATTGGTTTTTTTGAGGTTCTTAATTAAAAAAAATTTTCGCGGCACTCGCGGATCATCCGCTCGCGAATAATCGGGGCTTAACTGTATTTAAAAATAAGTATAAATAATCAGATGCCTAGCTGTACCAAAGAACCATGGGGTTTTAATGATCAAATACAATAAAACAGACATCAATCAAAATTATGATAATCACAAGTTGATATGATTATTTACAAGTAAATGTGAAATGTTTTAAACTGTTAAGTAATGAGTAAATGTTCACTTATCTACTTTAATTCAAATCGCACATGGTAACCGGGCAATAGGTGTTACCAACTTATTCTTCGAATGTTTATTATTACACTGATATTTCGATACTGATAAAAAAAGGGAAGTATTCATAATAATTTCAAACACAATTAATTCTCTTCAAATTCTTTTATTCTGGTTTATATTCGTTTCTTTTCCTTTTAATATAAAATAACAACTTTCCTTTAAAACAATGGCCCAGGCTTGTTAAAATTTCCGCTCAGTCAGTTGGCAATATGATCTTTGATCAGGCCTAGCCTACAGATTTCACGTTATTTATATAAACTCGGGTTCTTTTGACTACAATAATTAACTACGAAAATGCCTTTTATGAAGTACAAAACCTCACAATATAAGAGTGACTACAATAGAACAAAACAAAATCTTATATCTAGAATAACAATGAGTTCGTATGTGCCGAATGAGGTCGGTTTTTAGGTTAACCTATTCCAAGAGGTTATACAGCTTATACCATTAAAAAACCAAGAAATAATGGTTTAAACATGAAAAATTATAATATTACTAATGTTTTTTGTTTAGTGGTAGTGAAATAAATAGTTTTCAAGTGTACACAAAGTTATAGTGGTATTATGATAATTCGATATAAATCGTTTTTAATTTTAATTTTTCACACTATACTTTCCTTCTTATTTTTTTAAAACACACTTTATTAATCACTGTGAATGTATTATTATTTCACTTTACTCTGCTTTTGCTAGTCTTCACTCTCGTGGCACTGGTTTCACTTTTTCTTGGTTATGTTTCGATGTTTCCGTTCAAATAACCTAGCCAATGTTCGACTCTGATGTTAAGTTCGCGGCTATAACTGTCGGGGAGGAGAGACGTTCTTTACTCGATGAAATCCGACACTAGCCTCCTTGGCATGGCGTCAATTTTTGAGTTGATGGCGTGGGTTTTTGGGTTCATACAGCACGGTTGGCGTCAGACACATGAAAGTGCAAAATTCCTATTGGTTGATATCTAACCCATTGTCGCGGATAGTGTTACCTCCCTGAGACCAAAATTATTAAAATTAACATAATTTCCTTATGCTAAGTACAATTGTATAGTTCTTATTACCATTGAATTGCTTTTTTCTTCTGATCATTTTAAGATCTTACATGATATGTTTCTATGCTGTAATTCCCAAATTAACAATTTTAACGTTTGGCCTATGCTAACAAACTATGTTTAAAATTTACTTTGTTTTTCGTTACATTATTAGTTTTTCTTTGTTATACATTATAAACTTGTCCATAACCAACAATAGTTATTTATTATTGCATTAACTAGTAGTCAGTTTATCTGTCACCCTTTCTACTACTAAATTATTTACATCTCATTCTTCTTTACATCTTTGTCATTCTGTTAACATTCAATATTAGTACTTCTCAACTACCACACATTATAATATTGTTATACACAAATAAAACTTTAATTATACATTTATAATATAATGATCTCTATTTTAATTGTTTAAGTGTCTATCAGTTACACTCAGATATAACTACTGAATGATATATAACTACTGGTTTATAAGTTTTTTTAACTTACATTTTCTTTAGGTTACGTTGCCATACTTCTATGTACTGGTTATGCAGCTAGGCTCTACATTTTGTTTTTACTTATTCTATGCATGATTTATTATGCAGTTTACTGGAAATATAATTATTAAGTTCATTCATTCTATACATTTGATCTATTATTCTCTTATCTTATTTGACAATGATTTTAACTTTACTTGTGAATATATCTATTTCATAACATAGGCTTATTTCTGTTTTGTACTTCATTAATTTGATGACAGTTTTTTATGTTGAGTGAAACGTCACGTTACATAATACCCCCCCCTTTAAGACGGGTTATATCAGTAATATGGTTTTGTAAAGTTACTGAAATAAACTGCTATAAAATTTTCCTTAAAGTCTCATAGAACCTTTTCATTTCAGCTTTGTTATATACCCCTTTTACCTTATTTGTTTCTGGTGTTGTTAGTTCATATGTGTTATTTCCTTTGTCCTGGGAAACTAAAAAGGGTCCATGGTATAATAATAGTAATTTTTTTGCTATGCCTTCAGCTGAGCTGGGTAGTTGTCTATTTTTTATCAATACCTTCTCTCCTATCCTGTAAACTTACCCACATTTTACAAACACACCCACCTTTATATACTTACTTCCGCGATCTTCTTTACGCACTTACCTTAGACTCCTCCAGAATATTACAGGGCCACCAATATATAAACGATCTTACTCTTCCCATTAAAAAACACTTGAATACTTTAGATAATCCTAGTTCCCTTGACTCAGGAGTTTTCACAGGCTCGTTTAGGCGAGATTTTGATGCAGAAAATATGTTAGGTTTTGGCGCAATAACTACACTGACCACATGGTTAATGTTATATTGAAATCTGACTTTATTTTCAGTTAGCAATTCAAAGGTTGTTAACCATATTCATCTTTTGGTTAACAAATCACTCAATAGTGAACAATCATAATTATTATTTAAACAAAACTAACCTTGATTAATTATACTAAGGCGAACCAGCACTTCGCATCCACTCTCTCTCTCTCAATCTCTTAAAACCCCCCTAAATTTGAGATCTCATTATGATTTCTGAATGGAGTATTTTAATAATAGACAAATAGTTATTAAAAGTTGGCCAGTCTATCTAGTTTTATGAGTACTTAGCTGTTGATGTTATTCCAAACGTTACGCCATCACTCACTGTTCACTGTTTGCTTCAACACTCAAAAACTGTTCCACACTGTTAATTAAATTTTCCGATTGCATTTTCCTTATGAAGAGAGTTATTTATAACCGTTTTAGATTCATATTCACAGCTTTTTGTAGGCCTACACTTAATTTTCCCGCGGGCTCTGTTCAACACAACTGCACGGCTTTAAGATGTTTGTCGAATGGTGACTGGCAGTCGTATACTATCCGCGCCAGTCATGTGGTTCTCCTTGATCCCCGCTTCCTCCCTTGTCTGGGCCCAACGAAGAGTCTGGAAGCTGGTAGAAGCCAAAATTGCGTTTCAATATTGGAGAACACGTGTTCCTCTCATGATAACATCGTGACGTCAGACTGATCATAAAAATTCCTAGCCTTATAAGGTTCAGTATATTTAGTTTGAGACAGCAATGCCTATGTCATACTTGCTTAGTCATACCATTCAGATTTCCACAATTTTTTTTTTGAAACACTTTATTAATCACTGTGAATCTATTATTATTTCACTTTTTACTCTGCTTTTGCTAGTATTCACTCTTGCCACTCTGGTTTCACTTTTTCTTGGTTATGTTTCGATGTTTCCGTTCACCTAACCTAGCCAGTGTTCTCTCTGATGTTAAGTTCGCGGCTATAACTGTCGGGGAGGAGAGATGTTCTTTACTCGATGAAATCCAACACTAGCCTCCTTGGCATGGCGTCACTTTTTGAGTTGATGGCGTGGGTTTTTGGGTTCATACAGCTCGGTTGGCGTCACACACATGAAAATGCAAAATTCCTATTGGTTGATATCGAACCCATTGTCGCGGACAGTGTCACCTCCCTGAGACCAAAATTATTAAAATTAACATAATTTCCTTATGCTAAGTACAATTGTATAGTTCTTATTACCATTGAATTGCTTTTTTTCTTCTGATCATTTTAAAATCTTACATGATATGTTTCCATGCAGTAATTCCCAAATTAACAATTTTAACGTTTGGCCTATGGTAACAAACTATGTTTAAAATTTACTGTTTTTTCGTTACATTCTTTGTTATACATTATAAACTTGTCCATAACCAACAATAGTTATATATTATTGCATTAACTAGTAGTCAGTTTATCTGTCACCCTTTCTACTACTAAATTATTTACATCTCTATCTTCTTTACATCTTTGTCATTCTGTTAACATTCAATATTAGTACTTCTCAACTACCACACATTATAATATTGTTATACACAATTAAAACTTATTATACATTTATAATATAATGATCTCTATTTTAATTGCCTAAGTGTGTATCAGTTACACTCAGATATAACTACTGAATGATATATAACTACTGGTTTACAGTTTTTGTAACTTACATTTTCTTTAGGTTATGTTACCATACTTCTGTGTACTGGTTATCCAGCTAGGCTCTACATTTTGTTTTTACTTATTCTACACATGATTTATTATGCAGTTTACTGGAAATATAATTATTAAGTTCATTCATTCTATACATTTGATCTTTTATTCTCTTATCTTATTTGACAATGATTTTAACTTTACTTGTGAATATATCTACTTCATAACATAGGCTTATTTCTGTTTTGTACTTCATTATTTTTATGACAGTTTTTTATGTTGAGTTAAACGTCAAGTTACATAATCCCCCCCCCTTAAGACGGGTTATTTCAGTAATATGGTTTTGTAAAGTTACTGAAATAAACTGCTATAAAATTTTCCTTAAAGTCTCATAGAACCTTTTCATTTCAGCTTTGTTATATACCCCTTTTACCTTATTTGTTTCTGGTGTTGTTAGTTCATATGTGTTATTTCCTTTGTCCTGGGAAACTAAAAAGGGTCCATGGTATAATAATAGTAACTTTTTTGCTATGCCTTCAGCTGAGCTGGGTAGTAGTTGTCTATTTTTTATCAATACCTTCTCTCCTACATGGTATTTTAGTATCTTCATCCTGTAAACTTACCCATGTTGTACAAACACACCCACCTTTATATACTTACTTCCGCGATCTTCTTTACGCACTTACCTTAGACTCCACCAGAATATTACAGGGCCACCAATATATTTTGAGGTTAACATATATAAACGATCTTACTCTTCCCATTAAAAAACACTTGAATAATTTAGATAATCCTAGTTCCCTTGACTCAGAAGTTTTCACAGGCTCGTTTAGGCGAGATTTTAACGTAGAAAATAAGTATTTGGCGCAATAACTACACTGACCACATGGTTAATGTTATATTGAAATCTGACTTTATTTTCAGTTAGCAATTCAAAGGTTGTTAACCATATTCATCTTTTGGTTAACAAATCACTCAATAGTGAACAATCATAATTATTATTTAAACAAAACTAACCTTGATTAATTATACTAAGGCGAACCAGCACTTCGCATCCACTCTCTCTCTCTCAATCTCTTAAAACCCCCCTAAATTTGAGATCTCATTATGATTTCTGAATGGAGTATTTTAATAATAGACAAATAGTTATTAAAAGTTGGCCAGTCGATCTTGTTTTGCGAGTACTTAGCTGTTGATGTTATTCCAAACGTTACGCCATCACTCACCGTTCACTGTTTGCTTCAACACTCAAAAACTGTTCCACAGTGTTAATTAAATTTTCCGATTGCATTTTCCTTATGAAGAGAGTTATTTATAACCGTTTTAGATTCATATTCACAGCTTTTTGTAGGCCTACACTTAATTTGCCCTCGGACTCTGTTCAACACAACTGCACGGCTTTAAGATGTTTGTCGAATGGTGACTGGGAATCGTATACTATCCGCGCCAGTCATGTGGTTCTCCTTGATCCCCGCTTCCTCCCTTCTCTGGGTCCATCGAAGAGTCTGGAAGCTGGTAGATGCCAAAATTGCGTTTCAATATTGGAGAACACGTGTTCCTCTCATGATAACATCGTGACGTAAGACTGATCATAAAAATTCCTAGCCTTATAAGGTTCAGTATATTTAGTTTGAGACGGCAATGCCTACGTCGTACTCGCTTAGTCATACCATTCAGATTTCCACAATTTTTTTTTGAAACACTATTAATCACTGTGAATCTATTATTATTTCACTTTTTACTCTGCTTTTGCTAGTATTCACTCTCGCCACTCTGGTTTCACTTTTTCTTGGTTATGTTTCGATGTTTCCGTTCACCTAACCTAGCCAATGTTCGACTCTGATATTAAGTTCGCGGCTATAACTGTCGGGGAGGAGAGACGTTCTTTACTCGATAAAATCCAACACTAGCCTCCTTGGCATGGCGTGACTTTTTGAGTTGATCGCATGGGTTTTTGGGTTCATACAGCTCGGTTGGCGTCACATGCATGAAAATGCAAAATTCCTATTGGTTGATATCTAACCCATTGTCGCGGACAGTGTCACCTCCCTGTGACCAAAATTATTAAAATAACATAATTTCCTTATGCTAAGTACAATTGTATAGATATTATTGCCATTGAATTGCTTTTTTTCTTCTGATCATTTTAAGATGGTACATGATATGTTTCCATGCAGTAATTCCCAAATTAATTTTAACGTTTGGCCTATGCTAACAAACTATGTTTAAAATTTACTTTTTTTTGGTTACATTATTAGTTTTCTTTGTTATACATTATAAACTTGTCCATAACCAACAATAGTTATTTATTATTGCATTAACTAGAGTTGTCATTCTGTTAACATTCAATATTAGTATTTCTCAACTACCACACATTATAATATTGTTATACACAAATAAAACTTTTATTATACATTTATAATATAATGATCTCTATTTTAATTGCCTAAGTGTCTATCAGTTACACTCAGATATAACTACTTGTACGATAATCTTTTAAACGATTGAAAGTAACGGCTTTCTTACTTGATAATTTAATAGCCTCTGGTGAGCTCTAAAGCAGCAGCATGCAGAATTGCTAATCAGACATAAATAATATAAAAATGACTTACCGTATCTCACGACTGGGTTGATCCTGACACTCAAGGCAGGATAGACTGGTTGGGAAAAGGATGGGTGAAAGGCACGGATTTCTACCTGCCGAGAAGTCCCGACTCGTGGACGTTGACACTGAGATGGCTGGCGTACGACAAAAGCTAAAAGTTCACGTGCATGTATGAGCTCTACAAAAGCCATAGTGCCAACCTCGGAAAATGAAAAGAATGACCGGTTCGATCCGAAATATCGAGCACCGGCCCCCGTTGACCGCAATGGGTCAACCACCAACTACACCAAAAGACATGGCCAAAAATGCAGTACAAAAATTTGGCTTTTGGTGAACAGGAACATTCTCTGAAAATTACCCTCCAACCTAGGAGGGGGTCACACGCAAACACAAGAAAACACAAACATACAGAAAACATGCAATGAATCAGAAAACCATGCCGAATAACTCCGCCGCGGGCGCATCGACCAGGCGAGCAATCCGAAAGGTTCGGGTAGAGCAGACAAAACCCCATAACATACAATAAACAATGGCCCAGCCAAACACAATGTAAAACTCAGCAAATCAACTTAGTTCCCTAGTTTTTTACATTTTTTCCTTTTTTATTTTTGTTGTTCCCTTTATCCCCCCTTTTTTATCATTTTTTTTTTACTTATTTTTGTTGTTGATTTGTTGAGCATCCATAACTCTCAATGAACTGGCACAACGCCATGCCAGAAACATTCCACAATGTAAAATTCACTGCGGACAACAGCTGGAAGGAATCACCTGGGAAATCCCAGCAAAGTGTCCAGTAAGTCCACAACAATCATTGAAATTAATTCTGCTCACCCGAAAAAACAAGATAAACCCAATTAAGAAGATATGGGCAACCGGTATAATTTAGGTCACCCCCACCTCTAAGGGCCACGACGACAAGTGCTCAAACAATTCCACCCGGGGCTCCTGAATGAGAAACGAAGAGACCTTGGTCTCCAAGGCAACATCTTGCACGTCGTGATTTGGGCGATAATTAATAGGGGGCCAGCATAGAGCATCAAGCTTTAACCAATCTGGCCCTGACCACCACAATGTCGACGACCGGAGGCTGGAGAGTGACGTACCTCTAGAGGCTAAATCAGCAGGGTTTGAAACACCATGCACATGACGCCAAGATTTAGTATCGGTCCACTCGGTAATGGCAGCCACCCGATTAGCAATAAACGTCTTCAATTTAAAAGTAGGTATATTCAGCCAATCCAAGACAATCGTCGAGTCCGTCCATAAGAAAACTTGACTCAATTGAATACATGATGAGAATAAGCCAACATAATGACGAACAAGTTTGGCTAAAAGATAAGCTCCCAACAACTCCAAACGTGGGATTGATAAAGTTTTAAGAGGTGCCACTTTAGTTTTAGACGACACCAACGAAACCACCGGAGGACCAGAGTCAGTATAAATGGACAGATATAGGACGGCCGCGTAACCCAACTGGGAAGCATCACAGAAACCATGCAATATTACCCTTTCAATATGCCCACCTTTAGGGAAGAATGGCCGGGAAATAGTAATTACCGGAAGATGATTCAAAGATGACAGGAATTGACTCCAATAATCGTTTAAGTCATCACTTAGAGGAGCATCCCAGTCCAAGCCCTCAGCCCAGAGTTTTTGAAAAAAAGCCTTGGCCCTGAAAATGACTGGCGAAAGCCAACCACATGGGTCAAATAATTGTGCCATGTGAGATAACACGACACGTTTGGTAAATTGAACCTGAGCATTGCTGCAACAGGCCAAAGGAGGAAAGGAGAAGCAATCGGTAAAATGGTCCCAACTTAAACCCAGAATATCCTTATCCTTAGCAACGACAGAATCACTTGGAGCGGCTGATTCAGGTAGGCAGTCGGGTTGATTAGCGCACCATTTTTTCAAATTGAACCCTCCTGAAGACAACAACAGAATTAATTCCCATTGTAGTTTGCAAAGCTCTGATTTTGAATCAGCGGCAGCAGCAATATCATCCACAAAAATATTACGGCTAAGTACCGCCGCTCCCGCAGGAAAATTAACTGCCTCATCCTGAGCCAGCCGCTGCAAGGTTCGCAACGCCTGAAAAGGGGCGCAAGCCAGCCCGTAAGTAACGGTACGCAAAGCGAAAACCCTTAGTGGGGCGGTAACCTCCTCACGCCATAAAATACACAGGTACGCCGAGTCATCAGGATGCATAGCACTTTGGCGGTACATCTGTTCGATGTCGCACGTAAAAACATGGCTAAACCGCCGAAACAAAGTCAAAACGTCGGACAGTAAGGTCTGCAACTTAGGGCCGACACATAACACATCATTTAAGGAAATCCCAGAGGACGTCTTCATACTGGCGTCAAACACCACCCTGATTTTTGAAGTGTCACCTCTAACTTTAAAGATACCATGATGAGGGATGAAATATTTTGGAAAATTGGGGTCAGACACCAATGACATATGCCCCTGAGCGAGATAATCCGTTATAAATTGTACATACTGGCTCTTAAACTGACTGTTCGCCGCAAATTTCCTTTCTAACGCAAAAAACCGAGACATGGCTCCCTTAAGGGAATTTCCCAAAATGTGAGAAGAGTTTTTGAAGAACGGCAAGCGCACCTGGTAACGACCCGACGGCAACCGACTTGTTGACTCCATGTAAAACCTTTCAGCAAAGTGATCCTCTTCAGATAATTGGTGGGGTACAGCTGGAGGCTCTTCGACCTCCCAAAAACGATGAACTTGCTCAATTAGGTTGGTTGTCTCCGTTGATAACGTTGTGACGGAAGGATAAAAGTGGTGGAAATGACAGTGAAGCTGATGTGCAGATACTAGATCCAAAGGAAGGCCAGTGAGACCGCTAGCACAAGTCAATGCACAATTAAGTGAAATGGGGTCTCTACCCATAATCACAAACCCAAAACGTGTCCTAACTGCAACAGGCAAACCTGCACCCAAAGGAATAGTCTCTCCCATAAGAATAGCCGCTACAATATCGGCTCCAAACAACGCATCAATTGGGGCTGCTACATCGAAGGTAGGGTCAGCTAACAAAAGATCTTTTGTAGCCTGCTTAACTTCAGGTAATACCTGGAACCTAGGTGAGTCCGACGAGATCTTGGAAAGAATTATAAAGGCATGGTTAGATGCCACAACCTCGCGTTTTAAAGTTTCCAAGGACAGATGGCACACCTTTTTTGCTTTGGTGGCAATATCACCTACCCCATTGACACTTACTGAAGCGTCAAAACAAGCACATTTTAAGCGAGATGCACATGCTTCAGTGATGAAAGAAGCATGGGACGCGCTATCCAGGATGGCCCTAACTACAATATAACCACCATTGGGAGACGACAAGACTGCTAAACAGGTGGCTAACAGAACCCCTGCAGGATGGGGCAGAGACACGGTCAGAGTAGTGCTAGACAGATCAACAAGCGATGACCCCGAAGCCTTGAGTTCAGCTGTGTCAGAAGTCTGTGAACAAGACGGAGACGGACGGGCATTTTTGAAATGAAGTAAAGTGTGGTGGTACTTAGAGCCACACGTTTTGCACCTATTTTTACACCAGCCCGAATGTTTATGTTGGAGGCACGAAAGACAACATTTTTTATTTTTAAAACTCTGAAATCGAGCCCTAGGGTCCTTACTCATCCATGCCGGACACTTGAGAAGCAAATGGGTCCGGGAATCGCAATGAAGGCAACGTGAACCAGATGCATCCCGTTGCGTAACCTCCGCAGATAACGTAGACACAGCAAGAGGAGTAGCCTTAGAAAAAGAAACCTTCTGGGTTTTCTGGTGGCTAGTGCTGGGAAGAGCAGGTAAAGCCGATTCCAAAGATGCCTGTTCTTTCTGTTCTGCCATAGCGGTTAAAAATGTCATAATTTCTGTTAGGGCAGGGAGATTCTCTTTGTCCGTAACAGACGCCTCAAAACGTTCACGCAATGATAGATCCAGCCTAGACAATACAAAAGATGCATATATTGCTTGATATATGTCAGCAATGTTTAGAGCTGACAACGCTGAAAAGTTAGCATTGAAGCTGTCCACCAACTTTCTAATAGACGCAGCTGATCGCATAGAAGCGGCTGGTAACTGAAGCAGATTGGTACAATAAACCCGAGCGGCCAAACGAGGATTGTGATAACGACTTTCAAGAGTTGACAGTGCAAGTGAATAACTATCATCAACTATGGGAAGTGCGGCAACCTTCTCATAAGCCTCACCCTTAAGATGAGTCGGTAAATATAACAATTTTTGCTTCGGAGTGAGGGCAGGACTTTCGTCCACCAATGTGGTGAACTTTGACCAAAACTCGGACCAACATTTGGCCTGGCCATCAAAACAAGGTAACGAAAGCTTCGGCAACTCATGAACAAGCACACCTGGGTGCCCGCCACTTGCCGATGAAAATCGACCGGAACCAACCGGTATCTCTGGTTTTGTTAGTTTGGACGCTAAAATGCTACCCCGGACATAAATATCCTTAATTTGAGCTACCACCGCAAAAATGTGGTCCTCGTCCAATCCCTGGGGCAATGACTCGGCCGATAGGTAAGGATCGACCTTACCTAGAAGGTCCTGATATTCTTCGGACAACCTGGAGGCCAAAATACCGGCTTCATGTTGATCCATGGCTCTCAATTGCGGCAACCCTTCCAACTTATTTATCAAATGCTGCAACGCAAGTATTCCCACCGAAGTGGTCCGGTCAAAAGCTGCCAACGACAATTTAGCAGGCATATTGAATTAAAAAATATCTCGCAACCGACAACCACCCTTAATAAGAGAATTAGAAACTGAACAATAATCACGACTCGACTTGGCCTAACAGTGCTCGAGATAACTAGGCGTCTGACACAACTACTTTTCATAAACAATACCGAGCAAGACAAATACAAAAGTAAATTAGTGCAAGGCAAAATACAACTTACACAATCCAACAGGCAAATAATACCAAACAATAAATTAAACACGCAACAAATTGATTTACACAGCGCAAAAGCACGACAACAAAAACACAAGTTACACAAGATTACAGCACATACGGTGCAAAATAATGGTACACAAAAGTGCACCCCAAAACAAACATGTATAATACCAAATAGAATAAATACACACAACACAGCAAAGTACAATGTACAACAATTCACCAGTTACCGAACCAAACACAAATAACTGGAACACCTTAAATGCCAAAATTGATGGTCAACGCGTCGTGTATGGACAGGATATCGCATATGCAAAATATAAATCGCACCTAAAGGTAATAGTCATGCCAAAAAATTAAATTAAATACAAAGGCAGGCTAATCCGAAATCCGGATAACCTAAAACCGTTCCCTTTACGCCTGACAGTCACAAACACGTAGAGCACAATTTCACGTGGGACGCAAACCGTAACAGGACGGAAACAAACTTTACCAGACGACCCAGTAATTAAACGACTACCCCAAAAAACAAGGTGCAAAATTTTGACACAAAATCTGCCCACCTGGCGATGCACACACGACGACACTGCTGACCACAAGCTACAGCCATAAACGCAAACTCGTAGTTCACATGCCTACGTATTATACCAACGTGCTTCCGTGCGATAGCATGCAAATGACAAACATTCATGAAATTTAAAAAATTAACCGCATGCAAAACACCCACGAGCAGGCACAAAAAACGAAACGGCACGGCACATTGGTAATTAAAATAAAAATCACGCAGCCAAAACTGACTTACAACCCAATTACTGAAACTCAACCCACCAGCAGCATCATGCTCAAAATTACGAAGCACGTGCTCCCAGTCGTGACGGCAAAATATTTAATTGAAAAGCTAGCAACCTCATGAAGCCTCTGGTAGTAAATAGATGTACGATAATATTTTAAAAGATTGAAAGTAACGGCTTTCTTACTTGATAATTTAATAGCCTCTGGTGAGCTCTAAAGCAGCAGCATGCAGAATTGCTAATCAGACATAAATAATATAAAAATGACTTACCGTATCTCACGACTGGGTTGATCCTGACACTCAAGGCAGGATAGACTGGTTGGGAAAAGGATGGGTGAAAGGCACGGATTTCTACCTGCCGAGAAGTCCCGACTCGTGGACGTTGACACTGAGATGGCTGGCGTACGACAAAAGCTAAAAGCCATAGTGCCAACCTCGGAAAATGAAAAGAATGACCGGTTCGATCCGAAATATCGAACACTACTGAATGATATATAACTACTGGTTTACAGTTTTTTGTAACTTACATTTTCTTTAGGTTATGTTGCCATACTTCTATGTACTGGTTATTCAGCTAGGCTCTACATTTTGTTTTTACTTATTCTATACATGATTTATTATTCAGTTTACTGGAAATATAATTATTAAGTTCATTCATTCTATACATTTGATCTTTTATTCTCTTATCTTATTTGACAATGATTTTAACTTTACTTGTGAATATATCTATTTCATAACATAGGCTTATTTCTATTTTGTACTTCATTATTTTTATGACAGTTTTTTATGTTGAGTGAAACGTCACGTTGCATAATGCCCCCCCCCTTAAGACGGGTTATTTCAGTAATATGGTTTTGTAAAGTTACTGAAATAAACTGCTATAAAATTTTCCTTAAAGTCTCATAGAACCTTTTCATTTCAGCTTTGTTATATACCCCTTTTACCTTATTTGTTTCTGGTGATGTTAGTTCATGTGTGTTATTTCCTTTGTCCTGGGTAACTAAAAAGGGTCCATGGTATAATAATAGTAACTTTTTTGCTATGCCTTCAGCTGAGCTGGGTAGTTGTCTATTTTTTATCAATACCTTCTCTCCTATCCTGTAAACTTACCCACGTTTTACAAACACACCCACCTTTATATACTTACTTCCGCGATCTTTACGCACTTACCTTAGACTCCTCCAGAATATTACAGAGCCACCAATATATTTTGAGGTTAACATATATAAGCGATCTTACTCTTCCCATTAAAAAACACTTGAATAATTTAGATAATCCTAGTTCCCTTGACTCAGGAGTTTTCACAGGCTCGTTTAGGCGCGATTTTGATGCAGAAAATATGTTAGGTTTTGGCGCAATAACTACACTGACAACATGGTTAATGTTATATTGAAATCTGACTTTATTTTCAGTTAGCAATTCAAAGGTTGTTAACCATATTCATCTTTTGGTTAACAAATCACTCAATAGTGAACAATCATAATAATTATTTAAACAAAACTAAACTTGATTAATTATACTAAGGCGAACCAGTACTTCGCATCCACTCTCTCTCTCTCCTCTCTCTCTCTCTCTCTCTCTCTTAAAACCCCCCTAAATTTGAGATCTCATTATGATTTCTGAATGGAGTATTTTAATAATAGACAAATAGTTATTAAAAGTTGGCCAGTCGATCTACTTTTACGAGTACTTAGCTGTTGATGTTATTCCAAACGTTACGCCATCACTCACCATTCACTGTTTGCTTCAACACTCAAAAACTGTTCCACACTGTTAATTAAATTTTCCGATTGCATTTTCCTTATGAAGAGAGTTATTTATAACCGTTTTAGATTCATATTCACAGCTTTTTGTAGGCCTATACTTAATTTGCCCGCGAGCTCTGTTCAACACAACTGCACGGCTTTAAGATGTTTGTCGAATGGCGACTGGCAATCGTATACTATCCGTGCCAGGCATGTGGTTCTCCTTGATCCCCGCTTCCTCCCTTGTCTGGGCCCATCGAAGAGTCTGTAAGCTGGTAGAAGTCAAAATTGCGTTTCAATATTGGAGAACACGTGTTCCTCTCATGATAACATCGTGATGTCAGACTGATCATAAAAATTCCTAGCCTTATAAGATTCAGTTTATTTAGTTTGAGACGGCAATGCCTATGTCATACTCGCTTAGTCATACCCTTCAGATTTCCAACAATTTTTTTAAATCACTTTATTAATCACTGTGAATCTATTATTATTTCACTTTTTACTCTGGCTTTTGCTAGTATTCACTCCTCGCCACTCTGGTTTCACTTTTTCTTGGTTATGTTTTGATGTTTCCGTTCACCTAACCTAGCCAATGTTCGCTCTGATGTTAAGTTCGCGGCTATAACTGTGGGGGAGTTGAGACGTTCTGTACTCGATAAAATCCAACACTAGTCTCCTTGGCATGGCGTGACTTTTTGAGTTGATCGCATGGGTTTTTGGGTTCATACAGCTCGGTTGGCGTCACACACATGAAAATGCAAAATTCCTATTGGTTGATATCTAACGCATTGTCGCGGACAGTGTCACCTCCCTGTGACCAAAGTATTAAAATTAACATAATTTCCTTATGCTAAGTACAATTGTATAGATCTTATTGCCATTGAATATGCTTTTTTTCTTCTGATCATTTTTAAGATGGTACATGTTATGTTTCCATGCAGTAATTCCCAAATTAATTTTAACGTTTGGCCTATGCTAACAAACTATGTTTAAAATTTACTTTTTTTTTGTGACATTATTAGTTTCTTTGTTATACATTATAGAACTTGTCCATAACCAACAATAGTTATTTATTATTGCATTAACGTAGTAGTCAGTTTATCTGTCACCCTTTCCACTACTAAATTATTTACATCTCATTCTTCTTTACATCTTTGTCATTCTGTTAACATTCAATATTAGTACTTCTTAACTACCACACATTATAATATTGTTATACGCAAATAAAACTTTTATTATACATTTATAATATAATGATCTCTATTTTAATTGCCTAAGTGTCTATCAGTTACACTCAGATATAACTACTCAATGATATATAACTACTCTGGTTTACAGTTTTTTTTAACTTACATTTTCGTTAGGTTATGTTGCCATACTTCTATGTACTGGTTATCCAGCTAGGCTCTACATTTTGTTTTTACTTATTCTATACATGATTTATTATGCAGTTTACTGGAAATATAATTATTAAGTTCATTCATTCTATACATTTGATCTTTTTATTCTCTTATCTTATTTGACAATGATTTTAACTTTACTTGTGAATATATCTATTTCATAACATAGGCTTATTTCTGTTTTGTACTTCATTATTTTTTATTACAGTTTTTTATGTTGAGTGAAACGTCACGTTACATAATGCCCCCCCCCTTAAGAGGGATTATTTCAGTAATATGGTTTTCTAAAGTTACTGAAATAAACTGCTATAAAATTTTCCTTAAAGTCTCATAGAACCTTTTCATTTCAGCTTTGTTATATACCCCTTTTACCTTATTTGTTTTCTGGTGATGTTAGTTCATATGTGTTATTTTCCTTTGTCCTGGGTAACTAAAAAGGGTCCATGGTATAATAATAGTAACTTTTTTGCTATGCCTTCAGCTGAGCTGGGTAGTTGTCTATTTTTTATCAATACCTTCTCCTCCTATCCTGTAAACTTACCCACATTTTACAAACACACCCACCTTTATATACTTACTTCCGCGATCTTTACGCACTTACCTTAGACTCCTCCAGAATATTACAGAGCCACCAATATATTTTGAGGTTAACATATATAAGCGATCTTACTCTTCCCATTAAAAAAACACTTGAATAATTTAGATAATCCTAGTTCCCTTGACTCAGGAGTTTTCACAGGCTCGTTTAGGCGCGATTTTGATGCAGAAAATATGTTAGGTTTTGGCGCATAAACTACACTGACAACATGGTTAATGTTATATTGAAATCTGACTTTATTTTCAGTTAGCAATTCAAAGGTTGTTAACCATATTCATCTTTTGGTTAACAAATCACTCAATAGTGAACAATCATAATAATTATTTAAACAAAACTAAACTTGATTAATTATACTAAGGTGAACCAGTACTTCGCATCCACTCTCTCTCTCTCTCTCTCTCTCTCTCTCTCTCTCTCTCTCTCTCTCTTCTCTCTCTCTCTCTCTCTCTCTCTCTCTCTCTCTCTCTCTCTTCTCTCTCTCATAAAACCCCCCTAAATTTGAGATCTCATTATGATTTCTGAATGGAGTATTTTAATAATAGACAAATAGTTATTAAAAGTTGGCCAGTTGATCTACTTTTACGAGTACTTAGCTGTTGATGTTATTCCAAACGTTACGCCATCACTCACCGCTTCACTGTTTTTGCTTCAACACTCAAAAAACTGTTCCACACTGTTAATTAAATTTTCCGATTGCATTTTCCTTATGAAGAGATGTTATTTATTAACCGTTTTAGATTCATATTCACAGCTTTTTGTAGGCTTACACTTAATTTGCCCGCGGGCTCTGTTCAACACAACTGCACGGCTTTAAGATGTTTGTCGAATGGCGACTGGCAATCGTATACTATCCGTGCCAGTCATGTGGTTCTCTTTGATCCCCGCTTCCTCCCTTGTCTGGGCCCATCGAAGAGTCTGTAAGCTGGTAGGAAGTCAAAATTGCGTGTCAATATTGGAGAACACGTGTTCCCCTCATGATAACATCGTGATGTCAGACTGATCATAAAAATTCCTAGCCTTATAAGGTTCAGTTTATTTAGTTTGAGACGGCAATGCCTATGTCATACTCGCTTAGTCATACCCTTCAGATTTCCAACAATTTTTTTTAAGTCACTTTATTAATCACTGTGAATCTATTATTATTTCACTTTTATACTCTGCTTTTGCTAGTATTCACTCTCGCCACTCTGGTTTCACTTTTTTTCTTGGTGTTATGTTTTGATGTTTCCGTTCACCTAACCTAGCCAATGTTCGCTCTGATGTTAAGTTCGCGGCTATAACTGTCGGGGAGGAGAGACGTGTTCTGTACTCGATAAAATCCAACACACTAGTCTCCTTGGCATGGCGTGACTTTTTGAGTTGATCGCATGGGTTTTTGGGTTCATACAGCTCGGTTTGGGCGTCACACACATGAAAATGCAAAATTCCTATTGGTTGATATCTAACGCATTGTCGCGGACAGTGTCACCTCCCTGTGACCAAAATTATTAAAATTAACATAATTTCCTTATGCTAAGTACAATTGTATAGATCTTATTGCCATTGAATTGCTTTTTTTTCTTCTGATCATTTTAAGATGGTACATGTTATGTTTCCATGCAGTAATTCCCAAATTAATTTTTAACGTTTGGCCTATGCTAACAAACTATGTTTAAAATTTACTTTTTTTTGTGTGACATTATTAGTTTTCTTTGTTATACATTATAAACTTGTCCATAAACCAACAATAGTTATTTATTATTGCATTAAACTAGTAGTCAGTTTATCTGTCACCCCTTTCCACTACTAAATTATTTACATCTCATTCTTCTTTACATCTTTGTCATTCTGTTAACATTCAATATTAGTACTTCTCAACTACCACACATTATAATATTGTTATACGCAAAATAAAACTTTTATTATACATTTATAATATAATGATCTCTATTTTAATTGCCTAAGTGTCTATCAGTTACACTCAGAATATAACTACTCAATGATATATAACTACTGGTTTACAGTTTTTTTAACTTACATTTTCGTTAGGGTTATGTTGCCATACTTCTATGTACTGGTTATCCAGATAGGCTCTACATTTTGTTTTTACTTATTCTATACATGATTTATTATGCAGTTTACTGGAAAATAATTATTAAGTTCATTCATTCTATACATTTGATCTTTTATTTCTCTTATCTTATTTGACAATGATTTTAACTTTACTTGTGAATATATCTATTTCATAACATAGGCTTATTTCTGTTTTGTACTTCATTATTTTTATTACAGTTTTTTATGTTGAGTGAAACGTCACGTTACATAATGCCCCCCCCCCTTAAGAGGGATTATTTCAGTAATATGGTTTTCTAAAAGTTACTGAAATAAACTGCTATAAAATTTTCCTTAAAGTCTCATAGAACCTTTTCATTTCAGCTTTGTTATATACCCCTTTTACCTTATTTGTTTTCTGGTGATGTTAGTTCATATGTGTTATTTCCTTTGTCCTGGGTAACTAAAAAGGGTCCATGGTATAATAATAGTAACTTTTTTGCTATGCCTTCAGCTGAGCTGGGTAGTTGTCTATTTTTTATCAATACCTTCTCTCCTATCCTGTAAACTTACCCACATTTTACAACACAACCCACCTTTATATACTTACTTCCGCGATCTTTACGCACTTACCTTAGACTCTCCAGAATATTACAGAGCCACCAATATATTTTGAGGTTTAACATATATAAGCGATCTTACTCTTCCCATTAAAAAACACTTGAATAATTTAGATAATCCTAGTTCCCCTTGACTCAGGAGTTTTCACAGGCTCGTTTAGGCGCGATTTTGATGCAGAAAATATGTTAGGTTTTGGCGCAATAACTACACTGACAACATGGTTAATGTTATATTGAAATCTGACTTTATTTTCAGTTAGCAATTCAAAGGTTGTTAACCATATTCATCTTTTGGTTAACAAATCACTCAATAGTGAACAATCATAATAATTATTTAAACAAAACTAAACTTGATTAATTATACTAAGGTTGAACCAGTACTTCGCATCCACTCTCTCTCTCTCTCTCTCTCTCTCCTCTCTCTCTCTCTCTCTCTCTCTCTCTCTCTCTCTCTCTCTCTCTCTCTCTCTCTCTCTCTCTCTCTCTCTCTCTCTCTTAAAACCCCCCTAAATTTGAGATCTCATTATGATTTCTGAATGGAGTATTTTAATAATAGACAAATAGTTATTAAAAGTTGGCCAGTTGATCTACTTTTACGAGTACTTAGCTGTTGATGTTATTCCAAACGTTACGCCATCACTCACCGTTCACTGTTTGCTTCAACACTCAAAAACTGTTCCACACTGTTAATTAAATTTTCCGATGCATTTTCCTTATGAAGAGAGTTATTTATAACCGTTTTAGATTCATATTCACAGCTTTTTGTAGGCCTACACTTAATTTGCCCGCGGGCTCTGTTCAACACAACTGCACGGCTTTAAGATGTTTGTCGAATGGCGACTGGCAATCGTATACTATCCGTGCCAGTCATGTGGTTCTCCTTGATCCCCGCTTCCTCCCTTGTCTGGGCCCATCGAAGAGTCTGTAAGCTGGTAGAAGTCAAAATTGCGTGTCAATATTGGAGAACACGTGTTCCCCTCATGATAACATCGTGATGTCAGACTGATCATAAAAATTCCTAGCCTTATAAGGTTCAGTTTATTTAGTTTGAGACGGCAATGCCTATGTCATACTCGCTTAGTCATACCCTTCAGATTTCCACAATTTTTTTAAGTCACTTTATTAATCACTGTGAATCTATTATTATTTCACTTTTTACTCTGCTTTTGCTAGTATTCACTCTCGCCACTCTGGTTTCACTTTTTCTTGGTTATGTTTTGATGTTTCCGTTCACCTAACCTAGCCAATGTTCGCTCTGATGTTAAGTTCGCGGCTATAACTGTCGGGGAGGAGAGACGTTCTGTACTCGATAAAATCCAACACTAGTCTCCTTGGCATGGCGTGACTTTTTGAGTTGATCGCATGGGTTTTTGGGTTCCTACAGCTCGGTTGGCGTCACACACATGAAAATGCAAATTCCTATTGGTTGATATCTAACGCATTGTCGCGGACAGTGTCACCTCCCTGTGACCAAAATTATTAAAATTAACATAATTTCCTTATGCTAAGTACAATTGTATAGATCTTATTGCCATTGAATTGCTTTTTTCTTCTGATCATTTTAAGATGGTACATGTTATGTTTCCATGCAGTAATTCCCAAATTAATTTTAACGTTTGGCCTATGCTAACAAACTATGTTTAAAATTTACTTTTTTTGTGTGACATTATTAGTTTTCTTTGTTATACATTATAAACTTGTCCATAACCAACAATAGTTATTTATTATTGCATTAACTAGTAGTCAGTTTATCTGTCACCCTTTCCACTACTAAATTATTTACATCTCATTCTTCTTTACATCTTTGTCATTCTGTTAACATTCAATATTAGTACTTCTCAACTACCACACATTATAATATTGTTATACGCAAATAAAACTTTTATTATACATTTATAATATAATGATCTCTATTTTAATTGCCTAAGTGTCTATCAGTTACACTCAGATATAACTACTCATGATATATAACTACTGGTTTACAGTTTTTTTTAACTT